>SJYT01000295.1:0-134433 GCA_006410635.1 Cephalophus harveyi
GGATGTGAGAGTTGGACTGTGAAGAAGGCTGAGTGCCAAAGAATTGATGCTTTTGAACTGTGGTGTTGGAGAAGAGTCTTGAGAGTCCCTTGGACTGCAAGGAGATCCAACCAGTCCATTCTGAAGGAGATCAACCCTGGGATTTCTTTGGAAGGACTGATGCTAAAGCTGAAACTCCAGTACTTTGGCCACCTCATGAGAAGAGTTGACTCATTGGAAAAGACTCTGATGCTGGGAGGGATTGGGGGCAGGAGGAGAAGGGGACGACCGAGGATGAGATGGCTGGATGGCATCACTGACTTGATGGGAGTGAGTCTGAGTGAACTCCAGGAGTTGGTGATGGACAGGGAGGCCTGCGTGCTGCCGTTCATGGAGTCGCAAAGAGTCAGACACGACTGAGCGACTGAACTGAACTGATTGTGTTTCTTATTTTGTTCTTATTTCTAATCTGTATTTTCATTCTATAATAATATTGCCCTCTGTTTCCTTAAATCTGAAATCTTCCTTTTCTTCTCATTTCTGTTGTTTTACCATCTTGTCTTTGAGTTCTTTCACCAGATTCATGCTCTAATTAAGCCATATAACATGAAATTGGAAGGAATGTCCTTCTGTTGCTTAAGATTTCTTCTCGTTCACAAGTTGCTTCTCCCTATCCCTCTCTCTGCAGTATGGTTTTATAGTTCTCATGCTTATGCTTTCATTTTGCTCACGCATAGGGAACGATGTCTATTCAGTTTATTTGCTCTGATAGAGCGTGGGGGACTTGTGGACCCTCCCTGTTGTATCTGAGATCAGTTGATCTGAGATCACTGTTTCATTGTGAGGATGGAGACATCTGTGCGGTGGTGGCGCCAGCAAGGAAGCTCCGTGGGCAGAGCGTTGGTGGTTGGAATTCCTGAGCGCTGCTCTCTTTGCTGTGATTTTGCAACAGTACCAGGATTTAATCCTCAGGGTTGGCATTGGATCGTACACACCATTTCTTGAAGGCGTAGAACCTCAGAATTCCACTGTTGCCCGAATTCGGTTTGCTGCCCTGAAGCCTTTACTGAGGTCAGAATCAGTCCCATTTTTCACTCCTCCTATTTTACCCATTTCACTCCCCCTATTTTACCCATTTCTCCCCCTATTTTACCCATTTCTCCCCAATGGTGGTTTCTACTACTTTTCAGTCAGTGGAGGAAATGGAAGTGGACACCTACATGCTTTGGGGATATTAGTGAGAATTCCGAGGACTTGGCAGATTCTCCACTGCAGCTCCCAGGGCCCCAGGGACCAGGTTAGGAGTCAAGCCCTGCTGGCCTTCTCTACTTTACCCCAGCATCTTGTTTTCTTGGTTAATGGTTTTTGAAGTTTATTGTTTGGGCGTGCCTCTTTCCTTATTTGTTTTTGGTGAATTTCTTCTGCTTATTTTTATATGGACCATTTTTAAAGTCTTTATTGAACTGCTAAAATATTACTTCTGTTTTATTTTTTTTTTTTCCTTTGGCCACAAAATGTATGGGATCTTAGCTCCCCACCAGGGATCAAACCCACACCCTCTTTATTGAAAGGTGAAGTCTTGATCCCTGGACCACCAGGAAAGTCCCTATTCTGTTTCTATTTCTTTATTCTTTTGGCTATTTTTGAAGTATTGGCAGAACAAAACTTTGAGAAAGTTTCAATCTGCCATCTTAGTCCAGAAGTCCTTTAATTGTTGTGTGTTATCCAGTGACCCCATAGGAATGTAAATTCCATAAGGACAGGGATCTTGTTAGGTTTATCCTTGCGTTCCCAGGTCCAAAACAGTGCTTGGCTTATAGTAGGGGATCAGTAAAAATTTATGTGCAGAATGGACAGACTAATGGACGAATGGAGGGATGGAGAAACAAATCAACCAGAAGGCTATCACCTTAGTTTCACGCAGGGGTGATGCGTGCCTGAGCAGTGGAGGCAGACATGGAGTGGAAGCGGTGGATTTGAGTCACAAACTGGAGTAGAATTGAGTTTGATAATT
Organism: Cephalophus harveyi; assembly: GCA_006410635.1. Taxonomy (NCBI): domain Eukaryota; kingdom Metazoa; phylum Chordata; class Mammalia; order Artiodactyla; family Bovidae; genus Cephalophus; species Cephalophus harveyi. The sequence goes on from SJYT01000295.1 coordinate 1,994, forward strand.
CAAGTGGGATGAGGGGCAGTGAGTAAGAAGCCCTGTCACTCCCTTAAGGTAAACTGAAGACTCTAGGGTTTCTAGCTTGGATGGTGATATCATTAGGTCCTGAACTGAGAGAGGAAGAACCAAAGGAGCAGAAGATACCAGCTCACTGTGAGTTTGATTCCATCTGGCTGCTTTAGATACGAGGCTGATTTGGGGAGCACACACAGCTGGGCAGTCTGAGGTATAATCAGCAGAGGTGGAGTTAGAGAAGAGAAGGGCAGAGGAGGGAACAACTTATCTCTATTTAAGGTGGGGGAGGGATGCGTGGCAAAGAAATCCAATTCATTAAGCTCCAGTTCCAGACAATGTTTCGAGAAATAGAAAAAACGATTATGCAGATGAATATCACATTTGTGCCCAATCTGACTTCCTCCAGGGTCTGCCTTCTCTCCCATTCTACCATCCTTCCGCCTCCATCAAGTGTTTCCAGGGTACAAAAAGAAGATGTAGATTTATACAATCTCAACAGGAGTGAAATCACTACATTTGGAATAGGAATGGTTTGCTTCTTTTTGCATTCACTAAAGTGCATGGTATGGTGCATTTGAGATTCTGAAAATTCAGCAGAAACTGGGCATTTTAATAGTTTAATCAGTGGGGTGAAGGGGAATGCGGGTAGACAAGCATCAGACAGGAGGTATTGAAGGTCAGAGCAGGGAAGATCCCAAGGAGGTTTACCTTTGGTGAGGCCTCTGGGTCTGGAAACAATGACATCAGCACAAATAGCCGTGCTGTGACGGCGCCAGCTTGCCTCTGGCTTGGGCCGAACCATCATCTCCTCGCCTACCTCGTCTCCCCTGTCCCCGCCCCCTTTATCCCATAGTGTATTTAGGGCTGGGTGATGAGCCCAATCTCTGTGAGCTACGCCCCAGGCCATCCTGAGCAGTGTCATTCTTGACGCTCACAAAAATTGGACGCTGGGAATGTGGATTGAAGTGGAGTCTCCCTGGCCTCCCAGGGCTTTAGTTACTGAATTGCCATTTGCAGATCTGAGCCAGAAGGCATTGCTCTGTCAGGTAGACAGGAGTTCCTGTTTTGCAAGTTTTCATCTTTTTTCCATCAAGTAGCTGAGACTTCAGAGTAGGGTTTATTGCCAATTGTCACAAAAATTAAATTATAATCATTAGTAATATAATTGGCTAGTTATTGCTAAGTTAATATCATTTATTGTAGCTAATAATTATTCTCATTTATTATGGACTAAAAATGATAGACTAATTAACTTATGCACATAAGCTCATCTACGCTTTCTAACGACTCCTGAAATACACATTACCAATTCTGTTTTATTACCAAGGAAACACATTCACTCATTTATTCGTTCAGCCAGTGGTTAAGGATGCAATGTGAGTGTAACAAATGCTGTTGACAGCTCGCCCAGATCCCTTCACTGGGCTGGTGGGCCAGTCCCCAGTAGCTGTGTCCATTGGCTGCTAATGCCTCTCAGAATTGCCATTGACCGAAAGGGAGATGCTTCACTTGGGAGGGTCTGCTCTCTCCGCTGCAGCCCATAGCCAATGACTCACCGGCACCAGAGGAACAAAAAGTTGGTTGCCTTCTTGGCTCAAGTTGGACAAATTACTCTGTGGTGTCATTCATTCTCTAGAGCTCCTGATGCAAGTAGGCTAAGAAACTACCTGTGTATGTTAGCCACGCAGTAGTGTCCGACTCTTTGAGACTCCAGGGACTGGAGCCCACCAGGCTCCTCTGTCCGTGGAATTCTCCAGGCAAGAATACTGGAGTGGGTTGCCATTCCCTTCCCCAGGGGATCTTCCCGACCCAGGGATCAAACCCAGGTCTCCTGCATTGCAGGCAGATTCTTTACCATCTAAGCCACCAGGGCAAAAACTACCTAGCCTCAGCTAAGACTTCATTCTTCCTTTCACATCCTTCCCAGTCCTCACCCCCTTTCCTTCGTGAACACTTCAAAATAAAAGTGACAGACCCTCGTGTCTCGGCTCTGTCTGGTGACTCCACCAATAAATGAGCACGGGCTTTTGTTTCAGACAAGCTGAGTTCAAATCCATCTGTGTGGCTGTGATCTTGGGCAAGTGGATTAACCTTTCTGAGTCCTACTGTCCTCATCAGTGTTTAAAAAGGGAGTAATACTACGAATTTAATCTTCATTTCTTCCTCCTTTCAATAAAGTTTAACATTAAACTCTATGCTGGGAAAATAGAGACCCAAAAGGTGAGTTTTGACAGAGAGCAGGTTCTGTGGCTCGTCTATCCTTTCCTCTTGCTTTCACTCCTTCCTCTTGCTCCCAGCCCCACCCTGTTCTGGAATTCTACCAGGCTTTCTCTGTGGTGGGAGCTTGCCTGAAGGGGCCTTTCACTGCACTCTTGATGATGAATAATAGAGGAAGGTTGAGAGCTCTTTAGGAGCGTATGGGGACGTTGGGCCCTGGAGTTCAGAAAATCTGAAGGACTGAAGTGCTGTCCAGGAGAGAGGACCCCAAGGGACATAATTTACTGCGTTTACTCCAAGCCAAGCATGGATTCCATGGGCTCTACATATGCAACATCAAATATTTACGATAACACGAGAAGGTAGATATCATTATCACTATTCCACAGATGAGGAATTTGAAGTTGGGAGAAGTTTTTATTGCTTTGCCCAAATTACACTGTAACTGCTAAGCCAGTTTTTGAAACCAGGCACACCTGATTCCAAAATGCATACTCTTTTTACACCCTCCAACACTGAATATGTTGCAACATCTTAACTTACAATGAACAATTCAGCATATAATAGGAGCTCAATACATACTTTTCATATGAATGAACAGATGGACAGGCGGATGGGATGGTTTGGGGTGCCACAAGTTGCTGTCAATTGAACTCTTAACTCTTGGTTGACTTTTTATCTGTGTAAGAAAATATTTGGCTCTGCATATGTGAAAGGTACAATTTTTCTAAATAAAGACATATTATTCATTGAACTAATTATTATCAGTGACAATTTTTAAGCAATAACAAATACTTGAAATCAAGGTACTCTTTAAATGTTCATTGCAGACATTGAGAAAACATGAATTACTTTTTTAATGTTTATAATGCAAAGCAGGCAAATGGGACAATGTTTTCTTTGTTAGCAATGAATTCATGGATGTTCGCAGCTAAGGATTTAGCCATTATTCCTCCCAATACCCTCATTTTACAGTATTTTTTTACATTTTATAAGTACTCGAGCCGCAGTGAGGAATGTATATGCTTACTTGTTCACTTAATAATTATTCCATGTTTCACTACAGGGAAAACTTCATTTCTCTATAACTGGTCCTTTTGTAACTTATTTAATCTTTCTGTTATCCAATTTCAGTGCTTTTAAAGAGGGAATAATTATCTTATTTACCTTATGCCATAGCTGTGAGAATGAGATGACTAATACATGTAAATGACGTATGCAAGGTCCTTAGAACAGTGCCTGGAACATAGTAAGCACTCAAACAATTTAAATATCATTATGATTATTATCTCCTGGTGGCAAGGAATTGGATTGTTTAGTCATTAAATCATGTCCAACTCTTGGGACTGTAGATGGACTGTAGCCTGCCTGGCTCCTCTGGATTTCCCAGGCAAGAATACTGGAATGTGTTGCTATCTCCTTCTCCAAGGGATCTTTCCAATCCAGGGATCAAAACTGTGTCTCCTGCATTGCAGGTGAATTCTTTACCACTGAGCCACCAGGGAAGTCCAAGGAATTGGGAGAACGTGCTAATTAATTCTTAGCTGTTGTTCCTTGGACGCCCATATGTGCCCCTGCGTCAAGCCCTTTGCTCAATCTGTCTTCTGCGTCGATGATCCTTCCCGCCAGGGAGCCTCCTGATTCTCCCCTTCACTCCCTGCAGCTCTTTGTCACCTTAGCAGGGCAATCTTCCCTGATCTGGAGTCAGAAATGGCAACCCACTCCAGTATTCTTGCCTGGAAAATCCCATGGACAGATGAACCTAGTGGGTTACAGCCCATGGGGTCACAAAGAGTCAGACATGACTGAGTGACTGAGTACAAACACGTGCTTTTCTGATCAGTTCAGAAAGCAATACCTCTGACACTCTATGCCCCTCTTACCACTCCTGTTCTCCGAAGTACTCTGCAATACCACAAACACAGTCACACACTCAATACGTGCTTGTTACACTTGTTTCTGACAAAAGTGTCATCTTTCCAAGGTCAGGGATTGCGTCTGTTCTATCCTCAGTCTAGAATCTGCCTGCTCAATAACATGGTTAGGAATAAATTTGTCTTCTCCCTTTTTTACAGGTAACTGCTTTTTAATTATTTAAAGAGAGAAGGTTTTAAGAGACCTGAAATGAACCCCAGGGGACACGGACCATTTTTAGCTGCCCAGCCTCTGAGCCCCACATTCCAGCCTCCCTGCAGAGGGCACAGATCTTGACCAGGCTCAGCCTATCAGACACACCCACCAGATTTGGACGCAGAGAAGCAGGGGCCTGGCAGGGCCACGTTGGTGGTGATGGGGCAGCCGTGGTGGCTGCACCCAGGAGGAACCCACTGCACCACGAGCTGTGTTGACACGGCCGTGCCTGGCGCTGGACTAGTTCTTGGGCTCAGCACCGCCCCCTTTCCTGCCCCACTTCCTAAGCCTGATTTTCCGGCATTCTTAGTGATTTTATGAGCTCCCCAATATCCTTTACTATAAATTTATCTTCTGCTTTTAAAGGTTAAACTCAAATTTCTGTTGCTTGCCATTAAGAACTCTGACTACTATAGGGCTCTGCCCCGTGATACAAAGCAAGCACCTGTACCAACAGAGGGTGGGGACGTTCAGTGACCCCTGAGACTGGAGGGACCACTGGAAAAGCAGTGCCTTGTACAAGCTTTCCTAACCTCTCGCAATCTACCTTCCCAAAATGTGAGCAATTTAGTATTCTTTGCATCTCACAGTCCTCCTCTATCCTTTTTCAGAGTGTCTGTAGTCTTTGGAACAGATGTCTATATTTGAAGTTCTTATGCATCTGGGCATTCTGGAGTCTTCATATGGATTTCCTGCATATGATATGCAGAAAAGGCAATGGCACCCCACCCCAGTACTCTTGCCTGGAAAATCCCATGGACAGAGGAGCCTGGTAGGCTGCAGTCCATGGGTCGCTAAGAGCTGGACACGACTGAGCAACTTCACTTTCAGTTTTCACTTTCATGCATTGGAGAAGGAAATGGAAACCCACTCCAGTGTTCTTGCCTGGAGAATCCCAGGGGTTGGGGAGCCTGGTGGGCTGCTGTCTATGGGGTTGCACAGAGTCGGACATGACTGATGTGTCTTAGCAGCAGCAGCAGCACATGATGTGAGCTATCCAACTTGGTGGCAATTGTACCACATGGAGATGGAATTTGGATGGGAAGCTTTCAACCCAAACATTCATGCTCCAAGACTCCTCTGGGGGATATTCTTCTAGAGTCCCATTTCCAAGATATTTTCTCCTGAATATTCTGAAATAGCTTAAGGTCTGTCTCCCTTCCTAGAGATAGACTCTAAAATGACCCCAAAGTGTTTCTGCCTATCCGTGTTCATGCCCTTGTGTAATCCCCTCCCCTTGAGTGTGGGTGGGATCTGGAACTTGCTTCTAAGCAATAGAACATGGAGAAGATGATGAGCTGTGACTTCTGTGATTATCTTAAGATCACCACTTCTGTCTTGCTAGCAGACTCTCTCTATTGCCTTCTCAGATCATGTGTTTTGATGAAGCCAGTGGCCATGCTGAGGAGGTCCACATGGCAAAGAACTGAGGGCTGCCTCTGACCAAAGTGAGAAAGCAGCTGAATCCCACCATCAGCAACGTAAGCTTGGAAGCAGGTCCTTCCTCAGTTGAGCCTCAGATGAAACCTCAGCCCTGACCAACACCTTAACCGTGGCCTGAAGCAGAGGACCCAGTTAAGCCAATTGCATCTCACACACTCTGGGATAATAAATATGTGTTACAATAACTGTAAAGCAATTATCCTTCAATTAAAAATAAATAAATTTCAAAAAATTAAAATGAATAAAATGAAAAATATGTGTTGTTTTAAGGCACTATGTTTCTGGTAATATTTTTTAAAATGTTTATTTGACTGTGTCATGTCTTAACTCTGGCACACAGGATCTTCCTTGCATCATGAAGGATCTTTTGTTGTGGTACGTGGACTTTCTAGCTGTGGTAAGCAGGCTTAGTTGTTCCTTGGAATGCAGGATCTTCGTTCCCCAACCGGAGATCGAACCCATGTCCCCTGCATTGGAATGCTGATTTTTTACCACTGAATCACCAGGGAAGTCCCCATTTCTGGTAATATTTATGGTGATAGATAATTGGTATAGGCCCTCACTTGCAAGCTTTCATCAGGGATGTCATTCTATTCATCTTTGAAGTCCTAGCACCCAGCGTAGGTGCTCTAAGAACATGGCTCCACTGCACTGGCCTCTGCCTCCCCTCTAATATATCCCTCCACATTGCCTCAAGGAGATGGTTCTAAAATGCTAATGCAATTGTGTCACTTTCCGCTTCAAACTCCTCAGAGCCCCTTATTATTTTTAATAAAATTCCAGACTATTAGCATAGCAAACAGGGAACTTCACTGCATGTCCCCAAAGTGCTGTTCCAGGCTCTCCTCCCCCACTATTGACCCTCTCCCACACTATGCTCCAGCCACACCCACTTACCACTCTTTCACCTGCTCCTCGACGGCCCAGAGCCCTTATATATGCTGGGCCTCTGCCTACAACACTCTTTCTTCTTTGCCCAGTGGGTTTCTGTGCTGTGCTTAGTCGCTCAGTCGTGTCTGATTCTTTGCTACCCCATGGACTATAGCCCACCAGGGTCCTCTGTCCATGAGATTCTCCAGGCAAGAGTACTGGAGTGTGTTGCCATGCCCTTCTCCAGGGAATCTTCACAACACAGGGATCGAACCCAGGTCTCCCTCATTGCAGGAGGATTCTTTACTGTCTGAGCCACCAGGGAAGCCCAAGGATACTGAAGTGGGTAGCTTATCCCTTCTCCAGGGGACCTTCCTGACCCAGGAATCTAACTCCAGTCTCCTGCATTGCAGGTGGTTTCTTTACCAACTGAGGTACCAGGGAAGCCCACCATACTTAGTCTTTATGATCCAGTTCAAACAGTGCCCTTTTCTAGAGCCTTCCCACGTCCTCCCCCAGCCCAAGGGCAGCCTGCCACTGTGCTCTCCAGGTACTTTGATTGCTGGGATTTTTGTTTTTGCTTTTGGCTGCACCATGCAACACATGGAATCTTACTTCCCTGACCGTGGGATGGAACCTGAGCCTGCATTGGAAGAGCAGAGTCTTAACCGGCGGACACTCAGGGAAGTCCCTGAACGCTGTTATAACACATATGGCAAGGAGTCATCATTGTTTTCGAGCTCGAATCCCCTTCTAGTCTGTGAGTTCTCTGAAGAACTTCCTAGACTTCTAGTCTTCTTCAAGTGCCTCCTCCTGTCCTTCTCTTTCCCTGCCCTGCCCCCCAACTCTGGCTTGGAAAACCTGAGAATGGTTTGATGAGTGAATGAATGGCTTTAATATGAATAATAATACCCAAGGCTGGAACAAGGTGCCCCTGAGTCAAACAAGAGCTAAACAGGCTGTGTTCATGGGTCTCCATGGGAAGCTCTAGACACCTACAGTGTTGATGGATGGTGGTTTGCAAGCACTAGAGATATGATCTCATGTTGCTAATACTGTTCCTTTATTGTGAGGGACGGGAGAAATGGGAGGCCTAAGAAACTTCCTCTTTTTGCTGGAGATAGTTGTCTATTTTGTATTAGAACCTTACACAGTAACCTTTTCTGAAACTCTGTCCTTAAAGACTCTGCGTGTAAACTTTACACTTCCTTCCTCTTCGTAAAATATTAGTTAAGGGAACAGGTTTGACTCAAAGGCCCTCTCTGGCCCTCTTGGGTTTGCCCGTTGAGACCACTCAAGCCAAAGGTAGACTATATCGTAACTTCAAAGAAAATGTCTTATAAATGTCATGTAACTTACATGTCCTCCATGCTCTTTCTCATCACTTCTTTTTGTCCTGGGGGTTCCACAGATATCACACAAACCCGGTTATCTAGAGAAGTTGTCATGTAGATGCTGAGGCTGCTCCTCATTCCTTCACTTTTTAAACTTTACATTAAGAGCAGCCTCTTCAGTGACAAACAGGCCCATGATGGCAGGGGATGCCTGGAGAGGGGGTGTTTATGGTGCAAAACCACAGAGTCAGTATCTTAAACTGATAACAAATGACTTGGTTGAAATTTGAGCGAAGTCTTGGCACTACATTTCAACTTGAATGTTTAAGTTGGCTAAGTTCGACATTCATTAAGTTGGCTAATTAGGTACGGAAAGCAGGAGCCCATCTTTTCAATCCATCTCTTATCAGGTCACGGTTGCTTGCAGACAATAAAGAAAATGCATTTGTATATGTAAACCACTGGCTTAGATCATGGCAGATCCATGGCTTTGGCATGTCTATGCCTGAATCAGATGTGCAACACAGCCAATGCAACTGTGCAGAAATCTGCTTTCCAGGTGGGCAAAAAGTCTGTTTGAAATGAGATAAGTGTTCCCCATGCAAATAGGGTCTACCTATGGATGCTTTGCTGCAGGAATAGATCCAACCAGCTTTGTTTTTCCCTTTCCAGCACCACCTCAAAACAGAAGGTCGAAAAGTCCTTCTGTTTCTTGCCCATGCCTGGGGTGGAGATACTGATCATGCAACAAACATTGATCAAGAAACTTTTCTCCATCAGGGTCCTGCAGGTGTTGATGGAATGAAGCATTGCAATTTCTTGCCTCAAAGAGGAGACAAAGGGAGCCGATTACAACTGGTGTGTAGTGAGGGGTGTTTAGTAAATGATTGACGAATGACTGGAAGAAATGAAGAGTAAGCTCTCATAACACAAGGAAGAACTGATGCTGAGGTCTGGACCCAGGAAGACAAGGGGCCTTGCGGGGGAGGGTCAAGAAGAAATTTTTATTCTTCATCTCAACCTAGAATCACAACATGCACAATTTGCATTTTTCTCCTCCAGATTCTATCACCTACTACTAGTGGCAGAGGGCAGCAAGACTGTGTGTGTGTATTTTTTTAAATAGCTTTTGTTTTTTTAGGCTGAGGAATTAATCATGAATAAATATTTATGTGTAAGGTAAGGTATTAGGTGTCTGGGGGAGGGAGGGGTCATTCATAGAAATGCCACAGCTGTTCACAAATCTAAGGGTAGACAGAATGTGCCAGCCTCTTGCCATGCTGCCAGCAGGTAAGCCAACTCCCTGCCTTTCTCTCTCCCTGTCTTTCATCAGGTGCTGTGGTTTCTCTTGTCTCTGTACCTGTTCTGCACTCCCCACCCACCCAGGAACCCTTCCCTCATTCCTGGTTTCTTGCCTACAGCTCTTGTACGTGCTACACTAGCCCCAAGCTTACCACATGATCCTTCTGCTCGTTCCTGTAATAAGGATTCCAAAGTCCTGTGAGAGCAATCCGACTGACTGCTTCATATCTTCATGCCAGGTCATTAGGCAGCCTGTGGATTAGCTGTCTTTGGGAGCTTTGTCCATCTCAGTCTAATTAGCTGTGGGTCCAGTGTGGCCCTTTGATAACCCAGCATTTCTAAGCAGGATCAGGGAGCCAGATTCACTCAGAAGGGGATATGGGCTGGGAACAGGCATCTCTCATGTAGTTTCATGTGCCTGAATGTGAGCATAGGCAGCTAGATGTCATTAGACCTCAGAATTTCTCAAAATAGAGCAAAGAGAAACTGCCCCAACCTCTCCACCCTTAGTGCTGTCGCCAGGAGTATGATTAGAGTAGTGGACCATAGGAAGGAAGGGTCTCTGGGTCCTGAAGAATGTTATACTAGAAACAACTATTTATTATCGAGTACCTGCCTTGTATAAGGCAGATTCCTAGATCCACTAAGTCTTGGATCTTTCTGGTGTGATGGGCTAAAGGCTTGAGAGGTACTTTTTAAGAAGGCATATCTTTTGGAGTGTTTCTCTGTGCCTTTTCTAGTAGATCTTTATAAGAACACCATGGAGGAGGGTATTACAATGCTTTCTGTTTTATAGAGCTCAAAACTGAGGTTCAGAGTGTTTCAGTTACTTGCCTAAGGACACACAGCCATGGTAAATGAAGGCGCCTATAAGAACCTCAAATCTAACTAAGTTGTGTCTCCCTCCTACCCTCCTTGGCAGCGGCTGAAAGAAGCACAGAGCCTGTTCTGGATGCCTTGCGGGTCTCTCCCTAGACTCAGTGGCAGGGCTTATCTTCATCATCTGGTGTCCAGTAGCTGTTGCAGGCTTGATGCACAAGCTCCCACTCAGCTGTTCAATACCTGAAGGAAGGAGTGAGTTATCTACTGCCTTATCCAGATCAGGGAAGGTGAAGGAAACCCGTGAAGAAGGGAGTCCAGGGTAGAGGTGAAAGGCAGTAGGAAGCTGCTTCTTTGTGGCCTTGCTCTGTGCTGCACAGGAGAGGAGCCTCAGCCATGCCTTGGGCTAATGGTGTTTTGGAAACTTTATAACTAAGATTTCAAGGAAGGAGTGTAGGAGGAGGGAAAAACTGATGGAGACCTTCATCATCACCCCCTCTATTGCCTGCTCGCAGCAGCCAAGTATAGCAGTGGGAAGCACTTCCTTCTGTCTGGGAAGTAAAAGCAGGTAGCTTTCCTGATGTGCTGATTCCTTGGCCCTTTTGCATAGTGATTTGATTGCTTAATTCCTCTATATATATATTTTTTGTTTGTTTGTTTAAAAACATATAAAACTAGCACAACATTGCAAGTCAACTATACTTCAATTAAAAAAAAAAAACATTAAAAATAAATAAAAACGTAAAGATCCATTCTGTGTAAGGCTAAAACCTAAGGTTAGGAAAATAAATAAATCAGGGTCTTTTCCTTGAAGGGGCTTCCCTGGTGGCTCAGCTGGTAAAGAACCTGCCTGCAAAGTGGGAAACCTGAGTTTGATCCCTAGGTTGGGAAGATACCCTGGAGAAGGGAACAGCTACCCACTCCAGTATTCTGGCCAGAAGAATTCCATGGACTGCATAGTCCATGGGGTCGCAGAGTTGGACACAGCTGAGTGACTTTCACTTCCTTGAAGAGCTCACTATCTGGTAGGGAACAAAGAAGGCTGAAGATTTTTACAGTGTAGCCAATAACTTAACAAGAGGTATATGTAATAGGGGAAGGGAGCACAGAGTTATTCCATGAAGTTCCTGAGTGAATCACCTAATGAATGATTTCAGATTTTACCCAGAGATGATATTATGCGTCAGGCACTGTGCCTGGTACTAGGATGGGGGCCCACAACAGCTTTGTCAAAAGCTATATCTATCCATAGCTATTTTTAAAAAAGTATTTATTAAGTTATAATTGATATACAGTCCACTAAAGTTCCAGTGGTCATGTATGGATGTGAGAGTTGGACTATGAAGAAAGCTGAGCACCAAAGAATTGATGCTTTTGAACTGTGGTGTTGGAGAAGACTCTTGAGAGTCCCTTGGACTGCAGAGATCCAACCAGTCCATTCTAAAGGAGATCAGCCCTGGGATTTCTTTGGAAGGAATGATGCTGAAGCTGAAACTCCAGTACTTTGGCCACCTCATGCGAAGAGTTGACTCATTGGAAAAAACTCTGATGCTGGGAGGGATTGGGGGCAGGAGGAGAAGGGGATGACCGAGGATGAGATGGCTGGATGGCATCACGGACTCAATGGACGTGAGTCTGAGTGAACTCCGGGAGTTGGTGATGGACAGGGAGGCCTGGCGTGCTGTGATTCATGGGGTCACAAAGAGTCGGACATGACTGAGCGACTGAACTGAACTGAACTGAAAGTGCACATATGTAACATTTTATAATTTGATAAATTTTCATTGATGTAAACATTTCCTTACAATCAAGACAGTGAAAGTATCCATTACCTTCAAAAATTACCTCATGACTCTTTGTCTTCCCTGTCTTCCATACCTCCCCACAGCTCCCCATTTTTAGGCAGCAACCAATCTGCTTTTTGGTATTATAGATGAAGTTGTGCTTCCTAGAATTTTATGGAAAAGGAATTGTACAGTAAATATTCTTTCTAGTCTAGTTTCTTTCACTCAGCATGATTACGCTGAGACTCATCCATGTTGTATGTGTATCAAGAGTTCATTTTTTTGTTGATGAATAGTGTTCAATTGTATAGACATATCATAATTTGTTTGTTCATTCATATGTTGATGAACATTTCGGTTGTTTGCTGTTTATGGCTAATTCAAATAACGCTGCTGTGAACACTAGTGTATGTATATTGTATAGACATACGCTTTCATTTCTCTAGGGTAAATACCTAGGAGTGGACTGCTTGGGTCATACTATTTGTATGTTTAATTTTTTAAGAAATTGTCAAACTTTTCCAAAGTGGTTATATCATTTTACATTTCTACCAGCAGTGTATGAGAGCTTGGTTCCCCAACAATTTTGGGGGGAAGTTTTTATATTTGTAACCATTCTAATAGGTGTTTAATGGTATTTAATTTGGTTTAGTTTGCACTTCCCTACTGATGAATGATGTTGAACATCTTTTCATATGCATATTTGTCACTCATACCTCTTTCAATGCCATTTTTTATTAAGTTGTTCTCTTATTATTGAAATTTAAGACCTCTTTATCTCTTCTGGATACAAGTCCTTAATAAAACTTACACTTTGCATGCATTTTCTTCTAGTCTGTAACTTGTCTTTTTATGCTTTTCAGAAGAGCAGAAGTTTTAAATTTTAATACAGTTCAATTTGTCAAAATTTTTGTGGATCATGCTTTCAGTATTGTTTCTAAGAAATAGATACAATACTTTGCTGCTTAACCAAAGGCCCCAAAGATTTTCTCTTATGTTTTCGTATAAAAGTTTTATGGTTTTAGCTTCTACAATTAGATCTATGAGCCAGAATGAGTTAGTTTTTTATATATGGTGTAAGATATGGATTGAAATTCTTTTTTTTATATGGATATCCAATTGTTGCAGGACTATTTGTCAAAAACATTCCTTTCTCCACTTTTCTGCACCTGTATCAAAATCAAATATCCACATGTATATAATGGATCTATTCGTCTAATTTTATGCTAATACCACACATTCTTGATTATGATAGCTTTATGATAAGGATTCATCTTGAAATCAGATAGTGTCAGTCCTTTCACTTCGTTCTTTTTCAAAGCTGTTTTGGCTTTTCTGGATCCTTTGTAGTTTCGAGCGAATTTAGAATCAGCTTGTCAACTTCTATAAAAAATGAAAACTTGCTTCGATATTGATTTTGATTGCATTGGCTCTACAGATAAATTTGGGGAGAATTGACATCTTAACAATATTGAGTCCTCCAATTCATGAACATGGTATATCTCTCCATTTATTTAGATCTTCTTTAATTTTTCTTGTTTTGTAGTTTTTATTCTATGATTGTACACATCTTTTGTCATGTTTATCCTTACGTATTTCATAGTTTTTGATGTTATTAAAATGTTCTTTATGACTCAGGGAACTCAAACCAGGGCTCTGTAACAACCTAGAGGGATGGGATGGGGAGGGTGGTGGGAGGGATGTTCAGGAAGGAGGGGGCATAGGTATACCTATGGCTGATTCATGTTGATGCCTGGCAGAAACAAACACAATACTGTAAAGCAATTATCTTTTGATTAAAAGTAAATAAAATTTTAAAATGTTATTTTTGAAGTTTTGATTTCTGACTGTTCATTGCTAATATGTAGAAACTCAATTGATTATGGTATACTGATATCCAGCAATCTTGTTGTTATGGCTGAATTGTGTACCCTAAAATTTACATGTTGAAGTCTTAATTCCTAGTACCTCACAATGACCATATTTTGAGATAGAGTCCTTAAAGAGATAATTTAGTTAAAACTAGGTGGGTCCTAATCCAATATGACTGATGTTTTTACAAGAGGAGGCAGTTAGAACACAGACACACAGAGAGAAGACCACATGAAGGCATATGGGAAAATGGCCATCTAAAAGCCAAGGAGAGAGGCCTTATAAGAAATCAAGCCTACTAACACTTTGATCTCAGACTTCTTGCCTCTTGAATTATGAGACAATAAATTTCTATTGTCTAAGCCACTCAATCTATGGCACTTTGTTACAACAGTCCTAGCAACGAATACACTAAAAAGTTAAACTCACTTATTAGTTCTAGTAGCTTCTTTGTAGGCTCCATAGGCTAGTCTACATGCTGCTGCGGCTGCTGCTAAGTCGCTTCAGTCGTGTCCGACTCTGTGCGACCCCATAGACGGCAGCCCACCAGGCTCCCCCGTCCCTGGGATTCTCCAGGCAAGAACACTGGAGTGTGTTGCCATTTCCTTCTCCAATGCATGAAAATGAAAAGTGAAAGTGAAGAAGTCGCTCAGTCGTGTCCGACTCTTAGCGACCCCATAAACTGTAGCCTACCAGGCTCCTCTGTCCATGGGATTTTCCAGGCAAGAGCACTGGAGTGGGGTGCCATCGCCTTCTCCATAGTCTACATAAGCAATCATATTCTCAGTCAATACAGCTTTACTCCTTTCTTTCAAATCTGGATGTCTTTTACTTCTTTTTCTCATATAATTGCACTGACTAGAGCCTCCAGTACAATATTGAATAGATGTGGCAAATTGCTTACCACTATGTGCTTCAATTTCTTCATACATAAAATGAGGATAATAATAGTATGTATCTCATAGGATTGTTAATGGGATTCTCCAGGCAAGAACACTGGAGTGTGTTGCCATTTCCTTCTCCAATGCATGAAAATGAAAAGTGAAAGTGAAGAAGTCGCTCAGTCGTGTCCGACTCTTAGCGACCCCATAAACTGTAGCCTACCAGGCTCCTCTGTCCATGGGATTTTCCAGGCAAGAGCACTGGAGTGGGGTGCCATCGCCTTCTCCATAGTCTACATAAGCAATCATATTCTCAGTCAATACAGCTTTACTCCTTTCTTTCAAATCTGGATGTCTTTTACTTCTTTTTCTCATATAATTGCACTGACTAGAGCCTCCAGTACAATATTGAATAGATGTGGCAAATTGCTTACCACTATGTGCTTCAATTTCTTCATACATAAAATGAGGATAATAATAGTATGTATCTCATAGGATTGTTATAGGGATTGAAATGTATAAATATATATAATGTGCTTAAAACAGTGCCTGGATAATAATAAGTACTAAGTGCTATATAACTTTTTTTCTTTGTTCATGTAAAATCAAGGGAGGCTATTAGATTCTGCTTCAAGATGCAAGCCAACCATGCTGGCTTCCAGATACGGGTTTTGCTCCATCTTTCCCCTAATCTCTGTCATTCTTAGTAGCAGTTAGAATTTTAGACTGGTAGCACTATCATTTAGTTCTACTGCTAGTCCAAGGCAGGAATTTCTTCAGCATGCCACACCTAACCAGTTGCTGGCTGCGTTTTAAGCAAGAACTCTTCAGGCTCAGTGAACACTAAGGAAGCTCGGATTTCTCAATTCTAGGGAAGGTCAATGATATCTGGTGTGTGAGATGACAGTGAGAGTTCCCAGAGGCTGGAAAGTTAAGGTTCTGTGTTCACTGTATGCATTGTTAGGTCCTCCAGCTGTTTCCACCATAACATCTGACTGACATGGGTGTTTGCATCTCCTATGATAGAAATAAACTCCATGGAGTGGGTCTTCTGAGAACTGGCAGCTCCTGCTTCTTGCCACTGGGGAAGTGAATTAGGGACAAGGGTAGGGCTGACTTCTATGCCTTAGCAACTGCCCAAGTCCTGAGTCAACACCTGAATAAACTCTAGGATCTTTTTATTTAGCCCCACAGGGGATGTGGGCTCCCCTGGTGGCTCAGATGGTAAAGCGGCTGCCTGCAAAGTGGGAGACCTGGGTTCAATCCCTGGGTTGGGAAGATCCCCTGGAGAAGGAAATGGCAACCCATTCCAGTACTCTTGCCTGGAAACATTTCCTTACAATCAAGACAGTGAAAGTATCCATTACCTTCAAAAATTACCTCATGACTCTTTGTCTTCCCTGTCTTCCATACCTCCCCACAGCTCCGCATTTTTAGGCAGCAACCAATCTGCTTTTTGGTATTATAGATGAAGTTGTGCTTCCTAGAATTTTATGGAAAAGGAATTGTACAGTAAATATTCTTTTTAGTCTAGTTTCTTTCACTCAGCATGATTACGCTGAGACTCATCCATGTTGTATGTGTATCAAGAGTTCATTTTTTTGTTGATGAATAGTGTTCAATTGTATAGACATATCATAATTTGTTTGTTCATTCATATGTTGATGAACATTTCGGTTGTTTGCTGTTTATGGCTAATTCAAATAACGCTGCTGTGAACACTAGTGTATGTATATTGTATAGACATACGCTTTCATTTCTCTAGGGTAAATACCTAGGAGTGGACTGCTTGGGTCATACTATTTGTATGTTTAATTTTTTAAGAAATTGTCAAACTTTTCCAAAGTGGTTATATCATTTTACATTTCTACCAGCAGTGTATGAGAGCTTGGTTCCCCAACAATTTTGGGGGGAAGTTTTTATATTTGTAACCATTCTAATAGGTGTTTAATGGTATTTAATTTGGTTTAGTTTGCACTTCCCTACTGATGAATGATGTTGAACATCTTTTCATATGCATATTTGTCACTCATACCTCTTTCAATGCCATTTTTTATTAAGTTGTTCTCTTATTATTGAAATTTAAGACCTCTTTATCTCTTCTGGATACAAGTCCTTAATAAAACTTACACTTTGCATGCATTTTCTTCTAGTCTGTAACTTGTCTTTTTATGCTTTTCAGAAGAGCAGAAGTTTTAAATTTTAATACAGTTCAATTTGTCAAAATTTTTGTGGATCATGCTTTCAGTATTGTTTCTAAGAAATAGATACAATACTTTGCTGCTTAACCAAAGGCCCCAAAGATTTTCTCTTATGTTTTCGTATAAAAGTTTTATGGTTTTAGCTTCTACAATTAGATCTATGAGCCAGAATGAGTTAGTTTTTTATATATGGTGTAAGATATGGATTGAAATTCTTTTTTTTATATGGATATCCAATTGTTGCAGGACTATTTGTCAAAAACATTCCTTTCTCCACTTTTCTGCACCTGTATCAAAATCAAATATCCACATGTATATAATGGATCTATTCGTCTAATTTTATGCTAATACCACACATTCTTGATTATGATAGCTTTATGATAAGGATTCATCTTGAAATCAGATAGTGTCAGTCCTTTCACTTCGTTCTTTTTCAAAGCTGTTTTGGCTTTTCTGGATCCTTTGTAGTTTCGAGCGAATTTAGAATCAGCTTGTCAACTTCTATAAAAAATGAAAACTTGCTTCGATATTGATTTTGATTGCATTGGCTCTACAGATAAATTTGGGGAGAATTGACATCTTAACAATATTGAGTCCTCCAATTCATGAACATGGTATATCTCTCCATTTATTTAGATCTTCTTTAATTTTTCTTGTTTTGTAGTTTTTATTCTATGATTGTACACATCTTTTGTCATGTTTATCCTTACGTATTTCATAGTTTTTGATGTTATTAAAATGTTCTTTATGACTCAGGGAACTCAAACCAGGGCTCTGTAACAACCTAGAGGGATGGGATGGGGAGGGTGGTGGGAGGGATGTTCAGGAAGGAGGGGGCATAGGTATACCTATGGCTGATTCATGTTGATGCCTGGCAGAAACAAACACAATACTGTAAAGCAATTATCTTTTGATTAAAAGTAAATAAAATTTTAAAATGTTATTTTTGAAGTTTTGATTTCTGACTGTTCATTGCTAATATGTAGAAACTCAATTGATTATGGTATACTGATATCCAGCAATCTTGTTGTTATGGCTGAATTGTGTACCCTAAAATTTACATGTTGAAGTCTTAATTCCTAGTACCTCACAATGACCATATTTTGAGATAGAGTCCTTAAAGAGATAATTTAGTTAAAACTAGGTGGGTCCTAATCCAATATGACTGATGTTTTTACAAGAGGAGGCAGTTAGAACACAGACACACAGAGAGAAGACCACATGAAGGCATATGGGAAAATGGCCATCTAAAAGCCAAGGAGAGAGGCCTTATAAGAAATCAAGCCTACTAACACTTTGATCTCAGACTTCTTGCCTCTTGAATTATGAGACAATAAATTTCTATTGTCTAAGCCACTCAATCTATGGCACTTTGTTACAACAGTCCTAGCAACGAATACACTAAAAAGTTAAACTCACTTATTAGTTCTAGTAGCTTCTTTGTAGGCTCCATAGGCTAGTCTACATGCTGCTGCGGCTGCTGCTAAGTCGCTTCAGTCGTGTCCGACTCTGTGCGACCCCATAGACGGCAGCCCACCAGGCTCCCCCGTCCCTGGGATTCTCCAGGCAAGAACACTGGAGTGTGTTGCCATTTCCTTCTCCAATGCATGAAAATGAAAAGTGAAAGTGAAGAAGTCGCTCAGTCGTGTCCGACTCTTAGCGACCCCATAAACTGTAGCCTACCAGGCTCCTCTGTCCATGGGATTTTCCAGGCAAGAGCACTGGAGTGGGGTGCCATCGCCTTCTCCATAGTCTACATAAGCAATCATATTCTCAGTCAATACAGCTTTACTCCTTTCTTTCAAATCTGGATGTCTTTTACTTCTTTTTCTCATATAATTGCACTGACTAGAGCCTCCAGTACAATATTGAATAGATGTGGCAAATTGCTTACCACTATGTGCTTCAATTTCTTCATACATAAAATGAGGATAATAATAGTATGTATCTCATAGGATTGTTATAGGGATTGAAATGTATAAATATATATAATGTGCTTAAAACAGTGCCTGGATAATAATAAGTACTAAGTGCTATATAACTTTTTTTCTTTGTTCATGTAAAATCAAGGGAGGCTATTAGATTCTGCTTCAAGATGCAAGCCAACCATGCTGGCTTCCAGATACGGGTTTTGCTCCATCTTTCCCCTAATCTCTGTCATTCTTAGTAGCAGTTAGAATTTTAGACTGGTAGCACTATCATTTAGTTCTACTGCTAGTCCAAGGCAGGAATTTCTTCAGCATGCCACACCTAACCAGTTGCTGGCTGCGTTTTAAGCAAGAACTCTTCAGGCTCAGTGAACACTAAGGAAGCTCGGATTTCTCAATTCTAGGGAAGGTCAATGATATCTGGTGTGTGAGATGACAGTGAGAGTTCCCAGAGGCTGGAAAGTTAAGGTTCTGTGTTCACTGTATGCATTGTTAGGTCCTCCAGCTGTTTCCACCATAACATCTGACTGACATGGGTGTTTGCATCTCCTATGATAGAAATAAACTCCATGGAGTGGGTCTTCTGAGAACTGGCAGCTCCTGCTTCTTGCCACTGGGGAAGTGAATTAGGGACAAGGGTAGGGCTGACTTCTATGCCTTAGCAACTGCCCAAGTCCTGAGTCAACACCTGAATAAACTCTAGGATCTTTTTATTTAGCCCCACAGGGGATGTGGGCTCCCCTGGTGGCTCAGATGGTAAAGCGGCTGCCTGCAAAGTGGGAGACCTGGGTTCAATCCCTGGGTTGGGAAGATCCCCTGGAGAAGGAAATGGCAACCCATTCCAGTACTCTTGCCTGGAAAATTCCATGGACTGAGGAGCCTGGTAGGTCACAGTCCATGGTTTCGCAAAGAGTCAGACATGACTGAGCGACTTTACTTCTTACTTCTATAGGGGATGGGACCTGGAGAAGGAAAAGGCTACCCACTCCAGTATTCTGGCCTGGAGAATTCCATGGACTGTATAGTTCCTGGGGTCACAAAGAGTCAGACAGGACTGAGCAACTTTCACTTCACTTCACTTCACATAGGGAATGAGAGAGGACTCGGGCTCAGTCTTCTCAACATGGCACATTTTTTAAAATGTGGACTCAGACGTCCCTGGTGGTCTAGTGGTTAAGAATCTGCCTTCCAACGCAGGTGACACAAGTTCATTCCCTGGTCTGGGAAGATTTTACATGCCCCTGGGCACCTAAGCCCCTATGCCACAATTATTGAAGCTCACTCGCCCTGGAGACCACACTTTGCAACAAGAGAAGTCACTGCAATAAAAAGCCCGCACACTGCAACTGGAGAAAGCCTGCTCGTAGCCACTAAGACCCAGCACAGCAAAAAATAAATAAATCAATATATTTAACCAAAAACAAGTAGGACTCAACATTGTCTCATTCCTGGGAATTCTTAGCTAGAAGATCTCTTGGTTTCAGATTTAAGATGAGTCTTTTCCTGATGGAGCAGCAGGCTGCTTTTGTCACTTAAACAATATTGTTCACAAACAATCAAGAGACAGTTTTGCCACAAGCAAAGTTAAAATTTCTGTCTAAATTATAACTAATAGGAATATTAGGACTGATTCAGGCTTTAGTATTTTACATTTCCTGAGTCTGGCAGCTGGGGTTTTCCTCTTTCCACTAAATGCTATAGTTTAGGATTTAGGGAATTATGCAAAATACCAGAGCTTAAATGGGTAATATCCCTGCCGGGTAGTATTTGCTGATGGTGGGGGAAAATGTCTCTGGAAAGTAATCCAGTTGCAGGAGACTGAGCAAGGGGTCCCAGGCCTTCTTAGTTCCAGGACTATCCTTCTTAAAATAAGTTTGAGAATGAAGTGCAAAAAATATGCCAATGTCACATTTGCTGAGTGCATTTAATAACAGAAAAATGTGCACTGCAAAGGCATGTTTATACAACTAGCAATTGCACTGCAAAACCATTAACAGCTCACAGACCAACCAGTCTTCCAAAATACAACTGTGATGCATTTAAAATCTGCAATTCTGCAAGGAGGTGCCCACAAAGTACCTTCTTCGAATTTGCATATTTGTGTACAAGAACACAAACCGTTTAGGTGAGGCTTTAGCCCGTTTAAAATGCTTAAAAAGGTCCCCATGATTTGCTCTGCTTAAAATGCACACTCAAACTTTATTAAAAACATTTTTCAAAAAGAAAGTTTCATAAAGCTAGCCATCAGCTAGGCTCGATATAGGGGGTGGAAAATGGATCGTATATCTTTAACCCGCAGAAGTTAAAAGGTTTTTTTTTTTTGTTGTTAGCTAACAATGGAAACTTTTTTTTTAAAGTGTTTCCCTCCCTCGGTCTTGCCAAGCAATAGAAAAAAAAAAAAGAAGAAAAGAAAAACTTGTTCCGCTGAGTTCAACCCCAGACAGGCTCACAACTTCCTTCCTGCTTTCCTCCCCCAAGCCCCCGCCTTACTCCCTCCTCCCTCCTCCACCCCCAGTCCTCCACTCCCCCGCCCCAACTTTTTTTTTTAATCGCACATTGAACAAACACTGAAGTAGCCGGGAGCAGACACTGACAGGGTAGTATCTCCACGGCCCAGAAGGGCGTGCAGGGCCGGCCGGCGTCGCCACTGCCCGGATCTCCCGCCCCTGCCGACCGGTTTCTCTTTTTTCCCACTCCCCCTTTTTTTGTCTTCCAAACGAAGTGAGGAAATCGTTTCTGAGCTTTTTAAAAAAACTTTTAAAGTCATCTTTCACCTACGAGGTCTGCGTTCCTGGGTCATGTAGTCTGCACAGGACCCGGGAATCTGAGAAACTGCAGGTAAGCTTGGCGACTTTTTAATGGCTTTCGCCTTCAAACCCTCTTTCCCCTCACTATCTGTTCTGGAGCGAATCTGAGGAATCTGGGATCCGAAAAAGCGCGGAGAGGTGGGCCGGGAAGACGGGCAGGGGGAGGGCGGCGTGCAGAGGAGGCACAGGCGAGTTTTCGCCGTCTCTTTTGCTCTTCCGGACCGCTGGCTCTCCGCCGCCTACCCCGGCGCGCTGCAGGCATTCGCGGGCTCGGGCCGCCGGGCGAGGGTGCCCTGGATGCGGAGAAGCCCTGCACTCGGCCGCGCGGCCTCGGGGCTTAGAGCGGGACCCCGGGAGGTTTGCAGAGCCGGGGCTCCAGCCCTGCTGCAGCACGCACATCTATCGGTGTGGGCGCGAGTCCCGAAGCCCGCAGAGGCAGCCGCGTCCTCGGACACGGGATGTGTGGAGCGCGGACTCGTTGTCCCCACGCGTGCGCGCGCGGGCGCGCGCGTACACACACAAAAAACACACATACACGCCCCTCCACTGGGGCGACGGCGGGGTGGGGGTGGGGGGCGGCAAGTATTGGTTCCGGTACAGGGGACGCGCAGCGCCTCGACACCGGGCGCGCGCAGACGCGCCCACACTCGCAAAACACACTTGTTTGGGGACTGGCGACAAAGCCAGTGCTTAAAATGCCTAGGCTGCCGCCCTGCCGCGCGCCCAGGCCGTCGTAGGCCGAGGGACACAGCATCAAG
The DNA here is from genome assembly GCA_006410635.1 of Cephalophus harveyi. NCBI lineage: Eukaryota > Metazoa > Chordata > Mammalia > Artiodactyla > Bovidae > Cephalophus > Cephalophus harveyi. The sequence continues at coordinate 24,349 of SJYT01000295.1, forward strand.
GCCAGGGTCAGGAAGGTAAACGGCAGGCAAGCAGGGGTCGCCCCAGACCCGGGCGCAGGCAGCGGCCGGGAAAAGCAGGTTCACATCAGCTTTCCTCCGAGTCGGTCCCTGATGGTCAAGGGAAGGTGGAGCGAGGACATCCCGAAGCCCAAGATGGGGAGGCGGGGAGGGAGGAGGCGAAAAGCTGTCCCGTTATACCCAGTATAGCCAGTGTTTGCAAAGCCGAGGCGACCCCGAGACGGTGGAGAGGGTGTCCTCACTCTCAGAAAGCTCAGAATCTGCCGCGCCCCGCACATAGGATTCAAGTAGTTGTATATCGTTCCCCGCCCGTCCCGCGTGGCTCTGGAGACAACTCTTAGCGTTTGAAATTGGAAGGAACCTTCAAGCGTGTCACACACAGCGCATCACATCACCACCGCGCTGGCGACCGGGGGTGGGGGCCCAGGTTTATGTCCTCGCCGTGCCGCACTGCCCCTGTAAATAAGCCGTCCAGTGGCACCAGATCCCCGACAGATTGGGGTTCCGTGGGCCGGGGCCCGTCCTGATCCCCTAGCCGGCCCCCACACCCTCCCTCTGGGGTCCTGACTTGTTTCCTTGTGTCTTCACAGCGGCGCTGTTGTTTATGGACCTCTGGGCGGGGGCTGAGCCCGCTGTCTTGCCCCCCGCCCGCCGCGCAGGCCATGCTGCCCCATCTGCGCGTGGAGCCGCTGCCGCCGGGCCTCCGCGGCTGAGCCGGGAGCCGAGAGCCGCGGGAGGAGGAGACCCCGGCGGCCGAGCCGGAACGGGAGCGGCGGCGGCGGGCAGCGCGCAGGACCCAGTACTATGGCCATGTACTGCTATGCCCTCAACAGCCTGGTGATCATGAATAGCGCCAACCAGGTGAAGAGCGGCGGCGGCCCTCGGTCCAGCAGCAACGAGACGCCCCCGCCGCCAGGGAGGGCGGTGTTGAGCCCCGGCAGCGTTTTCAGCCCCAGGAGTGGCTCCTCTTTCCTCTTCCCCCCAGCTGAGTCGTTGTCACCGGAGGACCCCGGGAGCCCCCTGGGCTGGCGGAGTGGCCGGCGCAGGCTGAATAGCAGCAGCGGCAGCGGCAGCAGCGTGGGTAGCCCGAGCTGGGCCGGTCGTCTAAGAGGGGAAGGGCAGCAGGTGGTGACCGCCGGTACCCTCTCCCCTCCTGGGCCGGAGGAGGCCAAGAGGAAGCTTCGAATCCTGCAGCGTGAGCTGCAGAACGTGCAGGTGAACCAGAAAGTGGGCATGTTCGAGGCGCACATCCAGGCGCAAAGCTCCACCACGCAGCCGCCCCGCAGCCCGCGTCTGGGCAGGGCTCGTTCGCCCTCCCCGTGCCCCTTGCGCAGCGTCAGTCAGCCCCCAGGAAGGGTCCCGGTTCAGAGCGAGGAGCGGAGGACCAAGTCCTGGGGGGAACAATGTCCGGAGACTTCCGAGGTCGAATCCGGGAGAAGAGGAGGCTCGCCCAGCGACCGCCTCTCCAAGGACAAGGAGGGAGTAGTGGCACCTTTTCTCCGTCCTGCGGCCCCGTCAGGATCAGGGGCTCAGGGTCCCAGCGCTTCGGAGAGAATGGAGAAGGCGCTCCCTGCCAGACCCCACTGTGGCTCACCCACCGCTATGGAAGTTGACAAGAGGGGGTCTCCTCCGTTGGGAACTCAGAACTCCCAAGCTCCCTCGTTGGGACTGGTCAGAGTGAACTTAACCGTGGACACAGCCGTGGCAGCCCGAGCCACATCCACCGTTCCACACCATCCCCACGACCCTGCCTTCACTGAGCCGTCTGAGAGGGCCCATGAACTTGGGGGTACGGACCCCCTGCAGGCCCTGGCCAGGAGTCAGGGGCAGTCTCTTGGCAGTGAGACAAACCTGGCCCCAGAGAAGGGTGGACCCCGCAGCGGAGAGCCCCCTGGGAAGGTGGGGAGAGGAACTCCGTCAGGTGGCATGCCGGGCTCCCGGGCGCCTGGGGCTGACGGAAGGCCAGAGGAGAGGACTGGGAGCACGCAGAGTCCGGTGGAGCTCCCTGAGGCTCCGACCTGGTTCAGGCAGGGTTCCAGAGGCTCTGCGGGGGCACAGAGTGCGGCCCTAGTGGTCAGGGAGGCACCGCCGGCCTGTGACAGAGTGGATGAAGGGTCCGCGACGCTGGGCTTGCTTGGGGGCAGCAGCTCAGCGCAATCAGGGACCCCGGAGGTGGAGGCGGGAGTTCCCTCTGGCGGAATGCTGGAGCCTTTGCCCTGCTGGGAAGCAGCAAAAGAACTGAAAGAACCCCAGTACTTTGCTGGGGAGAGGGTGGGCGTGCAGCCTGGGACCTCCAGGGTTTGGCTGGGCCCCATGGAAGAAGCCTGTCTGGCCTGGACGTGTGGCACAGCAGTGCAATCCAAGGGGACTTGGGGAGGCCAGCCACAGGGCAGAGACGCCCACCTCAGCCCAGACCGGCTCTCCCCAGCACAGAAGGACAAGCCTTCCCTGGGAGAGGCCTGCGGCCGAAACAGCATCCCGGCTGTCATCATCACAGACATGGGTACGGACGAGGATGCCCAGGAGGACAGGGCCTTGGAGGAGGCGCAGGGAAGCCCCCGGGGCAGCCTGCCGCTGAGGAAACTGTCGTCTTCCTCTGCCTCCTCCACCGGCTTCTCCTCCTCCTATGAGGACTCGGAGGAGGACATCTCCAGTGACCCTGAGCGCTGCCTGGACCCCAACTCTGCCTTCCTGCATACCCTGGACCAGCAGAAGCCCAGAGTGGTATGTCTTGCCTTGAGATTTTTCTAGAACTTGTGCTGCTTTCATGCCTGTGTATCCCTTTTCCTTACTTTCTACTGAGTCGGGAAGACCCTGACCAGGGCCCTGGGGCAGTCACAACCTGCAGTTCTCTCCAGGTGTGTTTCCTGGGGAGGCACCTAGGCCCTGGCCCTGCGCTTTGTCGCTTGGACAGCAAATTGGAGTCACTTCTGTTACTATTTCCACGTATATCTTAAAAGACATTTTTAAAGGTACCTCTGGTAGGTCACCACTCACTTCTTGGGAAGATCCTATACATGAGTGTTACCAAAGGCTTCCTGATTAATCTCCAGAGAGAGAGAACAGAGCTGTAGCTTTTGTCTGATCAGGTGAAACACTTTAATTCTGTGATTCATTTAGTCGAAGGGGAAACTGACAAGGATGTCAGCAAATTAACTCAGCCTGTACTAACAGGCCAGGAAAATGAGTGATGTGATTCTGTGACAGGTCCCTGAAACCTGTAGATAATGGCTGTGTCTGCTGGGTGAAGAACCACCTCACCTCAGTAAATTGTCAGGATGTTGCAATATTTGTGGGGCCAACAGAAGTAAGATACAGTTTGCTGTATGATTTAAAATGAAAACCATGCTTTGAGGTAAGGAGACAGTTTCTTTAATGACAGAATATTACAATAGGTTGAATTGCCTGAGATAAGCACCTGGGTGATACCCTTAGGGTGTATACCTCTTCATGGACATGCTTATTGTCTGGTACAGGTACATTTCAAGTACGTTTCCAAGTGCATCTGTTGTGATTCAGCACACTGACATGTTGTTCTGGCTATGGCAGTAGACAGGGGTTTATTTCTGTGCACGGTTTATCTCAGTGCTAGGCTGTTTTAACTCTTAGAAGGATCAGAGCATCGGACGGAAGACATGAGTTGAAGCTAGCGCTTCTGAAAAGGTCTGGACTTTCTCTAAGGTTTTCCAGAGTCTGGGGAATTTCCTAGTTCGGTATGTGAGGGGGTTCTTGTGCTACCTTGGAGGAAAGTCTGCATTTTTATTGTAGTAGGTAGTCTTCTTATTTAATCTTGAATATCACGTACTATTCACTCAATGTGTTAAGCCACAGCAGCTGAGAACTTTATATTTCTACGCTACATTCTTCACTAAGGTATTTTGGACTCCAAAGCATATTTCTATCACACTTCCACTTCAGAAATCACAGTCTGAATCTTAGAAGACCAAGTGTTTCTTTTCATGAGACTCTGCTTTCTGCTGATGGTGGGGAGGCAAATGTATATGCAAAATGTCGTCCCCATCACCCTGGCATTTTGTGGCCAGCACAAGGCATCTGACATGGACACCTCTGGTCCACCTGGAAGGGGATGGTGGTAAAGGGAAGGTGGAATATGCTTCTCACGGAAGGTATGGCCCAGATTTCTCTGCCCTCTTGTCCACAATTAAAAGCCCATGAGATGGTCCTCCGTTCCTCTCCTTCCTTTGGCTTTTTAAACCCTGGAGCATAGCTGGCACAGCCAAGTTTTTTTTCACTTGTTCTCCAACTTTCCATTTGCCCTTTCTAGTGGTGGATTAGCAGCTCCTATTGGCTGGCTCTCAAAGTATTTTGTGTGTCCTGATGTTTGAAAAGGGCTCTTGTCTGGAAGTGAGTTAAAGGGGAGATAAATAATGACAGGTGATAATTTTTTTTTTTTTTTTTTATTTGCCAGAGGGATGCCAGCTGAGAAACCAGAGGGTTGAGTGGTATCAAGTTAGCAAACAGGTCCAGAGGTGGAAATGAGGCCTGACGGCTGTCCAGCTTACCTCCCTCCTTTAAATAAGATTTCAGACACCCACAGAATAGGGCCAGGGAAAAAAATCCCCCGCCAGCCTTGTTTTCTGAATCACATGAGGCCGAGGGTGAGTTGAAGGGGGGTGGAGGGAGGGAAGGGTGGGTAGCCAACTGGAAATTATGGGATCCTAGGGACTTTTGAGTTTTTGGTTGAGTGATAAACTCAGTTTTCTTTTTTTGTACAGATTGTTATGGTGGAGCCTTATCAGTGACACTGCAACATCTGTTCCTTGGGTCAAAAATCACTTGATTACCTGAGATGGATATTTTGTCTACAGAAGGCCAGACAACTTGATTGACTGGGCCTTTCGGCTGGGCTGTTCAGTGTTTGACAGATAAAACCCGAGCTGGCTCTGTTTGAGGTTCAGTCAACACTCAGTCCCCTTCTCTGGGCTGTGCTGCTTCTGTCTACAGTGTCCTGCACTCAGGGGCACACACATGCCCACACACACTCCCAGCACCCCACCGGGACGCACAGGTTGGAAACCTGAGTGTTCAGCTTGGCAGTCACACAACCAACCCCTGACCCTCAGACCCATGCTGAGGACATTTTTTTTATGTGCCACCGTGTCTTTCCACAGAGTTAAACCTTCCCGTGCTCTTGTGGAGGGGTAACTGTGTGTGACGTTGTGTGTGACGGGTGACTGTGTGTGACATGTCTGCCGGTGGAGGTGACAGCCCCGCAAAGCCTGAAGCCTGGCTGCCAGGTTAGCTCTCCTGTTCTCTGGTTTCTCTGCCTGCTCGCTACCTGTGAGAAGCCCCAGCTTTCGGTGCAGGGGGATTCGAAGACGTCCTTGTACTTAAAAACAAAGTGAAAAGTCGTTTGGAAACACACTGTGAAACTTCTTTAGCCATTTAGATGATGCAAATGAGCAGAGGCCTTTTTACTGAACGGGTGTGTGGTGAGAACCTTCTCTGCTCATTTGCTTCCCTGGGTAGGAGCTGTAAAGACACCCTCAGAAACATGCAAAGTGCTTGAGGCCTTTCCTGGGCTTCAGGCTTCAGAGGAGCCTGACAGATATGCTTGTCTCGGAAATAGAATGTTCCAAATTTTTGCACCTGTGTGTCTGTTTATAAAGGATCAGACGCTTGAAATTTGCTCAGAAGTAGCTGTCGTACGTGCCTTGGGTTCAATGGCTTAAATTCAGGCATGTTCGCATTTACTCTTTTCTGAGATCTGAACAGAAGTGAATTGCCCTGAGGAAGAATGGTGTTCTAGCTTGTTCTTTAAGGCAACTAGAAATTAATCAACAGTTCTTGACTTCCTTCTGTTAATCCATCTAAAAGCAAGTGGGCCATTGAAATGCCAGGTTTAAAGCACTAAATTAAGAAAAGCATGCTTTTTACTTTAAAAAATAGGTTTTTATTGATTTATTCCAAAATTGTACTATCAGTCATGTGTACAATAACAAAAACAAAATGTTGGTCTGATTATCTGGGGGCATATAAAGAAGTATAGTACAAAATCTTTGCCTTCTTGGTGCTTACTACTTTTTCAGGGCCTTTGAAATTTTATTTCCTTTACTTTTTTTGTGTTAACTAGTTTTGTTGTCTTTTTTTTCAGGTTCAAAAAGCAAACTAATACACATGGTAAAAAATTTGAACATTTCAAAATGGTTTTATGTGGTTTTTAAAAGTGTGAAATTTTTCCAGTTAAAATTTAGAAGTCTTAGAGGGATCTTTGAAGGGAAAATGAATCTAGTCGTAAGTTCTTTTAAGTGGAAAATTCTGGAAGAGAATATTGAAGGCCCAGATTTATAGAGTAAAGAGTTCAGGTTGCATATGTTGTTTTCCTAAGGTGGGACACCCTTCCACCTCAGGTGTGCGGCAAGGGTCTTTCTGGAAAGGGCTTAGGACCTTTCAGATCTGAGAGAACCCCAAGTCATTTATGTGAGGTTCTGAATGTTACCCTGATGTGTTTAGGGAGGAGACCAAGACTCAGAGAGGCAAAGGGACCTAAAGACTGCAGCTCTGGCTCAGATTCCTCCTTTTAAAATATGCACTCTGCTTGAGAATGATCTCACGGGGACCTGTAGAGTTGTAACTCTGCATGACTATGTAATTCTAGAGATTGGATTCAAAACCTGCTGTATATGAAATGTAGGTATCAGAGTGTCTGGAAAAGTGACAAGATTTCTGTGGTGTGGATCTCAGGCAGTTGAGTCTGAAAAAGGGCACATTTAATGGTGTGCTTTTCTCTCAGACCCATTCATTGACCTGTTTCTCTTGTTTCTCTTACCTGAAAGAATGGTTCTTTATAATTCCACATTGAAAAAGCATCATCAAAATAAATCAGTACTATACCCAAGATTCTCGTTAATGATTAGACTGATATTAGAGGTTGTGCTGGTAGGATGCCAGCATGCTAACCTGAAAAGTGAAAAATACATTCTGTTATCTGAGGGCTTTGGCCTCCTTAGATATTTAAGTTTGGAAATTGAGGCTTTGCCTGTGCAGAGCCAAAACATCACTTCAAAGAATTCATTTTATCAAAGATGAAAGTATAATTCATCCAGCTTAAAATCCTTCAAGTAAAGGTGAGACAGAGAAAAACAGAGATGGGTATTTAGGCATCATAAAAACACATCTCAAGATTTACCAGGCTTTTAGGTTTAACAACAACAAAACCAACATTAAACTGGACAGTTTCTGCTTTTAGAGAAATGTATTTCAGGTGTTACATAAAGCATTTTCAGAACTTTTATTTTTAGCGCTAAGTTGCTACCGAGTCCCTTTTCTGATTTTTGTTGGCACATACCAGGTAAATGTAGTTACAGATTAGATTAGTCCTCTGTAGTTTATTTATATTCCTAGGAGCATTGATAACATTGTTTAGGCTTGTTTTATTTTGTGAGGTTTCAATTGAGTTATCTAAAGGTAGAATTTAAAGTAGTTAATGGAAATAATTTTATGTCCTGGTTTAACAAACTTTGTAGACTTCAGGTAATCAGAGATTTGGGCTTAATTCATGAACTCTTCTATATTGTGTTGTGGGCATGCCCTCCTCATGCATGGGTCTATAGATTTCTTTTTTAATCTTTATTGAATTTGTTACAATATTGCTTCTGATTTATGTTTTGTTTTTTTGGCTGGAGGACTTGTGGGATCTTAGCTCTTAGACTAGGGATCAAACTCGCATCCCCTGCATTTGAAGGCGAAGTCTTAACCACGGGACTGTCAGGGAACTCCCGTCTATGGGTTTTGTTAAGAGACGAAATACTGGCATTGTAGGTTATGTATATCGTGCCTTCCAGTCCATGACAAATGTGTCTTGCAATTATTTTTTTGCTGACTAGGTGGAATTGACATTGTGAATGATTTATTTTTCATGTATCGGGGAGCTCATTGTTTACAAAATCACAGGAAACCCAACTGTGAACTTGTTGGTAACATGAAAAGCCATTTAGAGTGCCAGTGGCCATTGTCTCATTGGAATATTTGGGGCTTTGTAAGTCCAGTTCTCCTGAGACTGTGTGCCATTCCCTGGTTTCATACTGTTAACTTAGTTAACTAAGGATTGTGGCACTGTAGGTGACCTAACAACATAGAAACACTCAGCTTTATAGCATTCCCTCAGACGAGTGAGTCCAGTCTGTCTGACTGTGGAGGCCAGGGCTGGAAGAATCTGCCAACCTGGCCCTGTGACCTTGTAGTCAAACTCAGCTTGCTGTGGTTGTGCCCTCAACTCTGTCATTGTGGTCCCACCAGATACCTGGGCATTCATTTTTCCAGAGGTGAATTATTATTTTAAAGACATTTCAGGTCTCCTGGGCTAAAAGACAATATAGATATAAATATGATCTTATTAGGAAGGTAGGCCTCTGTTCTTAGAATTTAAAAAAATAGCAAAATTTTTTCTATGACCTGCATAATTATCATAATATAAATCTGAGTCTGGGAGAGGCTTTAGAGTTCCTTTCCTCCAAATATCCACGTTTTACAGACAAGGAAAGTGAGACCAGAGAGTATTCAATATAGTCATGTTTTACATTTTTCTTTTCACTTATAAAACTTCATTAGTGGATAAACTCCTTACTCACCTGGGAAGATCCACCTTGGCTTTCAACATAGGACATGTTTTTGAAATGTTGGTTAATGGAATGGATGAATGCATGAGTAACAGGCAGTAGCTCTGCTGCATTGTCTTCCTGTAGAAGAACTGTGGAGTCGTCTGCAAGAGGAGGGACAAAGAAAGGGGGGAAAGAACAATGAAGACAAGCTCGTTGTTCATTCCTGAGACCTTTCTGGCGCAGGAGTAGGGGTGCCTGACTGAGATTTCTGAGAACTGGGTGAAATCCAAGACCACACGTGCCTGCAAACCCTCTGAAAAATGAGGAGCGGAGGCATGACTTTGCAGAGTAGGGGATGAGAGTTCAGCAGTGCCGTGTTTTAAAAGTGCCTTAGATGGTTCCCAGAATGTAGTAGAGGCTCAGTTAACGTTAGTGGAGGTGGAGTTAGGAGACGTCTTGAGTAGTAATGTCTGGAAAATCCACTGGGCCTCTTGGAAGAAATGCTTGGTAGCAGCTTAAGATTTTGTTTAGGTGTTACATTCACCCAGTACAATCCTAGAAAATGATTCTGCCTCACCCAGTAAGGCTAGAATGAAATCTGTTTCTCAAAACCCAGTGTTTACAGTCTACTTATGAACTCACCAGGCTTCCCTGGAGGCTCAGACGGCAAAGTGTCTGCCTGCAATGCAGGAGACCTGGGTTTGATCCCTGGGTTGGGAAGATCCCCTGGAGAAGGAAATGGCAACCCACTCCAGTACTCTTGCCTGGAAAATTCCATGGATGGAGGAGCCTGGTAGGCTCCAGTCCATGGGATGGCAAAGAGTCGGACACGACTGGGCAACTTCACTCTCTCTGTGTGAATTCACATGCTACTGTGGGACCACAGCAGCTTCCTGAAGTGCAGTTCATAGAACAGTGAGAAGGCTGGTCTTACCTTCTGTCTCTGTCTCCTAGTGTAGTTTCCTTTGATTCAGTGATGAGGTTGGGGATCAAAGACCAGCACAGGCCTCAGGGAACAAGATCTCCCGGAGTGTCTGCGCAGGGAAGACCACTCTGATGATTCTCATGGGAAGGCAGGGCCCTCCCGGCTTTCTCTGACATGTGATCGTCATTTCACTGGTAAGCCAACACGCAGGCTTTTGACTAACTTGTCTGGAGTGTTTCTAAAACAGTTTGATTAAGAATTCACTCTTAGAGATCTGATCTTTCCCCTCTGTTGAGTTTTACTTGGGCGTTTTACTGACTTGATATTACTTCATGGAAACCCATTCAACAAAAGATATCTCTTCAGGCCACTGGTCAGTACTACATGTTTAATTTGCTGATAATTTTACTTCTCTTTTGCTCCAAATGAGCTGTTTAGTTTTATAAGTAAGCAAAAAGAAGGAGGTACTGACAGTAAGCAAGCAGAATGAACCTTTGCAGTTCATATTTATGTAGGATTTAAAGAGGCGGGGGTGGAATCTGGAGGGGGAGGATACATTTTTATTTTCCCATCGTAGAATAAATAGAAAAAAACTCCTCATTTGATCTGGTGGTGACAAATATTGGATTGAAGAGATCTCACCCTCTTGAAGGTCACTATTATTCTGTTAGTTTTTACTTTTTACCTTTGTGGTAAGACTCTGGGTGGAAAGGGAAAATAAAATGATGCAGCATCTCAAAGGCATTGAGATCATTTCCATTGACCTGGTGACTAAGATTAGGGTTTGCCTAACCCAGAGATGGGGCTTCCCTGGTGGCTCAGTGGTAAAGAATCCACCTGCCAATGCAGGAGACACAGGTTCCATCCCTGGATCAGGAAGATCCCCTGGAGAAGGAAATGGCAACTCACCCTAGTATTCTTGACTGGGAAATCCCATGGGCACCGGTGCCTGGTGGTTACAGTCCATGGTATCACAAAAGAGGCAGACACAACTTAGCAACTAAACAACAACAACCTAGAGATGATATAAGTCTTATGATGCAGGGTAAGCCCTTTCCTTGGCCAAGCAGAACCTGATCTACTTGCTCATGTTTATAAAACTGATCTTAATGCGTCCAGAACGTAGGAACGAGGTACTTTTGCTTTGGGCTTTTGGAATTGTGACCGCAGTTTTCTTTCTTTACCCATCTCAGTGGGTCCTCTGCTTCCTACTCCTCCCACCATCCATTTAATCAGGATGAATAAACTGATTGTACTGTTTCCCAAGAAGAAGCTGTAGTACATTTCATATTAACAGCGCTTAATATTTTCATTCACTATGGGGAGTCTTCAGAGTGCCTCAGAATGGAGGGATTTGGTTCCCTGGTGACCAGTGATCCACCAGCTCACCCCGCAATCTCTCTTGGTATGCTGTGAGTTTGTGGGACCCTGGCAGTTACTGGGGAGGTCCCTGCACCCCCAGGCGGTTCCCAGCGAGTGTTTTTCCAATTTCACTGACATTCTTTCCAGGCTCAGCTCAATTTGTTTTCTTCTTCTCTATGGCAATTGATGACTGAGTCGTAAAATGTATAATTCAGCAGGATCTCATGTTAAGTGCTTCTTCCACAGTTGTGTAGGAGCTGGTGTTTGGCTAGTCCTCTGCTATGCATGGGTGTGTAAGGTTTTCTTTTTGCAAGTTAGCTATCTGAAGAGTAGGTTTAAGAAAATACACCTTATAACTATGGGGAAAGGATACCGGCTGGGGTACAGAGAGGAACTCAGGGAGTATCACTTCTGTAATCCTTATCTAACCTGAATCTATTAGCAGGAAACTGAAAAGGCCTGTGTATGACAATGAGATAAACAGCTTAATCTGTTAACAAAGTCAAGTGGAAAATCCAACCGCAGCCAGTAGCTTAAGAAATGGCTCTTAAGAAATGGCTAGGAGGTTTTGTTGGGACAGCACATCCTGAGACCCAGGTTGCTGAGCCAAGCATAGGAAAATGGGTCACTGTGTGTTCAAGCTGGGAGGTTGGGAAGACACTGGTTTGAGAGACTTCTGGAAAATCCTTACAGATAGAAAAATGTGCTGACGTACAGGACATTTTGAATACTGGATATTTTAGTCTGCATGAGACCATCGAAACCTTTTCCTCCTCTTCACCATTGTCTTATCTTTGTCACAGCATTAAGTACTCATTAGTATTCAGCATTTAGCTAATTCCAGTAATTTAGGACGCACAAGACGTTTTCGGAGAAGGTCTTGCTCCAGGAGTGCAGTGTGCTGGAAAGACGAGGACTCTCCTTGGCTTCTTTGGATTTGGTCCTTGGCTTCTTTGGATTTTAGTGACATCATTTGTAAAATGGGTGTATCGATCATCTTCCGATCTCGTGTGGTCTTTTTTGAGTCTCAAATGACGTTGTATTTGTAGAGTCATTTTGAGAGTATATGCTTTCCCGCCTAAGTTTTTTTTTTATTATGAATTCTGTGATGTTGCTTTTTCCCCCCAAGTTTTCTGTTTATTTCTCCAGTACTCATTTGTTTATTTCTGTCATGCATACTCTCACGTATACTTGTTTTTTTTAATAAACAGTGATCTATATTATTTTTTAAAGTTGACATATAGTTACCTTACAGTATTACTTTCAGGTGTACAAATATGATGCTGTTTTTTAAATCTTTCCAAAAGTGGATAGATGAGGGCAAGCACTGTACCAATGCAAGATACACCCACGTCTGTGTGGCCAGAGGAGAAATTGCTAAGGAGTATGTCTGAGACAACCTTTATGTCCATTGCAGAGCCAGTTCTGACGTGGGCATGATGGTGGGGCTGGGAAGCAGGGATGAGCAGACACTCGGAATTGCATCCTAGTTCCACTCCAGCTGCTCAGTAGCGCCTCTTCCTGCCTGAGTGACCATCGCGGCCAGTGCACTTTATGCCTCTGTGGTTTGCTAACCCTGCGAATGTGATGGACAACACATCCTGAGACCCAGGTTGCTGAGCCAAGCATAGGAAAATGGGTCACTGTGTGTTCAAGCTGGGAGGTTGGGAAGACACTGGTTTGAGAGACTTCTGGAAAATCCTTACAGATAGAAAAATGTGCTGACGTACAGGACATTTTGAATACTGGATATTTTAGTCTGCATGAAACCATCGAAACCTTTTCCTCCTCTTCACCATTGTCTTATCTTTGTCACAGCATTAAGTACTCATTAGTATTCAGCATTTAGCTAATTCCAGTAATTTAGGACGCACAAGACGTTTTCGGAGAAGGTCTTGCTCCAGGAGTGCAGTGTGCTGGAAAGACGAGGACTCTCCTTGGCTTCTTTGGATTTGGTCCTTGGCTTCTTTGGATTTTAGTGACATCATTTGTAAAATGGGTGTATCGATCATCTTCCGATCTCGTGTGGTCTTTTTTGAGTCTCAAATGACGTTGTATTTGTAGAGTCATTTTGAGAGTATATGCTTTCCCGCCTAAGTTTTTTTTTTATTATGAATTCTGTGATGTTGCTTTTTCCCCCCAAGTTTTCTGTTTATTTCTCCAGTACTCATTTGTTTATTTCTGTCATGCATACTCTCACGTATACTTGTTTTTTTTAATAAACAGTGATCTATATTATTTTTTAAAGTTGACATATAGTTACCTTACAGTATTACTTTCAGGTGTACAAATATGATGCTGTTTTTTAAATCTTTCCAAAAGTGGATAGATGAGGGCAAGCACTGTACCAATGCAAGATACACCCACGTCTGTGTGGCCAGAGGAGAAATTGCTAAGGAGTATGTCTGAGACAACCTTTATGTCCATTGCAGAGCCAGTTCTGACGTGGGCATGATGGTGGGGCTGGGAAGCAGGGATGAGCAGACACTCGGAATTGCATCCTAGTTCCACTCCAGCTGCTCAGTAGCGCCTCTTCCTGCCTGAGTGACCATCGCGGCCAGTGCACTTTATGCCTCTGTGGTTTGCTAACCCTGCGAATGTGATGGACATGAGGAACGGCTGGCGGGAGCGAGGAGTGGGCGCAGAGCAGGGGTCTGATGTACCTGGAGCAGGGCTGTCAGCTCCTGAATAATTGAGACCAGACCACAACTCCATCTGGAGTCCAGGGATGCTTAATGGGGGCATTGATTTTTCCAGTACCATGTGGTGGTTTTCTCTTATGTCCTAGGAAGTGAAAGAGAAGAATTCAGCAAAATCTTTGAGTCTTTAAAGCAGACATTTCATTTGGCAGTTAGATGCTGGGCACTTCTGAAGTATGGCTGGGCCCTGGCTAGATCCCCAAACCCATGCCCAGACCTGGACCTCTGTTCTGGTGACTGCCCATGTTGAGAGGTGGAGGTGGCACCCCCGTGGCTGCCGAAACAACAGGCATTGGTCTACCATCTCTGTCTGCAGTTGCCACTGCTGAGGAGAATGGCTTAATTGATGCGATCCCTGTCCTTGGGGATGTGCCCTCTAGGGCGAAGTGGATGCCAGCAGACATACTTGAGATTTGCAAAATGCAAGAACAAGTTGTCTAACCATTAAACAAGCAGAGTCATTAAATATGAGTTAATAAATAATGAATTGGTGTTGGCATGGAAAATGCAGGAAGCCTCAGTGCGTGTCATGGAACAAGGAAAGAGGAATTGAATCTGGGCAGCAGCCACTGAAGACAGTCAAGGCCTTGAAAGGTTTGCTATCTCTGTTAGAAGTGGTCAAGCAAAGACGCTATTCTGGATCCAAAGCCTCTTGGAGGTTGGAGAGGATGGGGGCACCCACCTAAATGCAATGCTTAAATGACTGTGCTGTAAATATGCTCTTGTGAGGCTAAGATGGGGTCTTGGGGGACCCCTCCATCCTCACCCCAGTTGACCAGAGGCACATGGTCAGGAAAACTTGGGAGGGGCTTCTACTTAGTATCTGTGCTGTGCTTAGTTGCTCAGTCATGTCTGACTTTTTGCGATCCCATGCACTGTAGCCCACCAGGCTTCTCTGTCCTTAGGGATTCTCCAGGCAAGAGTACTGGAGTGAGTTGCCATGCCCTTCTCCAGGGATCTTCCCAATCAAAGGATCGAACCCATATCTCCTGCATTACAGGCAGATTCTTCACTGTTTGAGCTACCAGAGAAGCTTGAGGCTGCATCTTTGGAAGTGTTCTGGGGAGGCTGGCTGGGCTAGGGGCTGTGTAGACCCTTCCGGGGAGAGAGCCCTGGTGTGGAGTCAAGACAGTCCTGGGTTTGAGTCTCAGCTCTGCCACCTCCTGACTGTGCGACCCTAGAGAAATGTCTTACTTTTCTGTTCCTGGGTTTCAACATCTGTGCAGTGGGGCTGATGATACCAGCCTTAAGATGGTGAGCCTTAACTGAGGCCATGTGTGAAGTGCCTGGCACCGCGTCTGGACGTATGAAATGCTCAACAGACAGCAAGGTGGGAGGACTTAGAGGGAGCCCCGCTCTCGTTCCTGAGCATATTAAGCTGAACTTGCAACGTCCACTGTTCTCTTTGTTTAGGTGAAAGTGCTGAGGGTACCCAAGGAAATATTGCCTGCTGGTGCCCCCCTTCCCCTAGAAGAAAGTGGGGCCTGAGGTCTCTTGGATGCTGAGTTTCGTGGGAGGTGTAGGGAAGAAGTTAAGGGAGTCTGCTGGAGAAGAGGGCTCCAGCCAGCCACAGGTGAAGTCACACCCTCACTCTGTCTCAGAGCTCGGCAAGAACTTCACCTCTCTGAGCCTGTTTGCTCATCTGCCGAATGAGGATGACCACCCTTCCTCGTGGGCTCTGGTGCTAATGAGCTGAGATTGTGTGTCTCAAGGTCCTGACACAGAACAGGCAGGGATAGAGGCAGCCCGTCTCTGGCCCCTTGTCCCCAACCAGGACCCTAACTTGCCTTCGCGGAGTGGCCCTGGCCACCTCACCCCAAAGTACCGTTAGTTGTGAAGGATGGTGACAAAATGGGTGGCAGGATTTATTTTTCCAAGAAGGTTTCTCCATTGTAGGAGAGGCCTCACTTTGTCACCAGGGCTCAGAGCTTCAAGTGTAGAAAACAATCCTTTAGATCCAGCTGCTGGGCAAGAGGTGTCAGGTTACTCACTTGGGCTCTGCCTCTTGTCCTTCTGTTTGGGAGGTGGAAACTGACAGGTCACCCAGGCAGGGAGGCCCAGCCTTCTGGGGGTGAGGAACCCTCCATTTCTTCTCTCCCCTCCCCTCACTCCTCTGCTTTCTCGCTGCATTTTTTAGAGTCACCGTCATGCATAAGAGAGAGGATGGAGTGTGTGTGTGTAAGAAACACCACCACTTTGTCTAGCTGTGGCTCTTCCCACCAGGGAGGTCTTTGAACTTGTATGTGGTTTGATTGGCCTTCATTGCTTCCCTGTACCGTGTCTGCTGGTGGGCTGGGCACACGCTTATTAAGACAGGATCTTTCTTAGGGTTTCCCTGCCAGTCCAGTAATGAAGACTTCACCTTTCAATGCAGAGGGTGAAGGTTCGACCCCCAGGGGAGCTAAGATGCCTCACAGCCAAAAAACCGAAAGGTAAAATAGAAACAGTATTGTAACACATTTGATAAAGACTTAAAAAAAAAAAAAAAAGGAGAAGACAGGATCTTTTAGGTGGCTCAGAGGGTAAAGAATCTGCAATGCAGGGGACCCAGGTTCCATCCCCTGGTTGGGAAGATCCCCTGGAGGAGGAAATGGCAACCTACTCCAGTATTCTTACCTGGAGAATCCCATGGACAGAGGCCACAGTCCATGGTGTCACAAAGAGTTGGACACAACTGAGAGAATAACACTTGCACTTTTTCCACTTTTTCTTATATTTAAGAGATGCTTTCTTCCACTGCAGACCCAAGGCTGGGTCTCTGCAGCCCGTTTTGCACACCCCAAAGGAGAGTGATCACAGGAGAGCTTGCCCAGCATTTCCCAGCCCCACAGCTGCTTTTTGCCATTGTCCTGGCTCAGCAGACCCTGGGCTTGCTGAGCTGCTCTTGGGGCTGGGAGGACGGAGGGTGGTGTGGTGGGAGAGCACAGTCAGGTGGCCGGGCTGAGCTGGACTGCCCAGGGCACACCAGCACACTTCGGCGTTGCAGGAGGGCCTATAGGAGCCTGTGTAGACTCTCCCAGGAGCTGGGGCTGTGTGGCCACAGGTGGGTCCCCTCCCCCAACCCTCCGAGCAGCACAGATTGTTCTGGGCCACCCATCACCACCGTCTTGGGCACCCTGCCTGCCAAACACGGGCCTCTCCTCTGCTCTACTGCCAACGTGAAAATCCCCCTTTCCTTCCTGACTATAATATGGGGTGACAGCCTATGATGTGATTCCTTGGGGTTCACATCTTTCCTGCCTGCCTCTGGTCCACACTCACCTTCCCACCCCCAAGTCGGCCACTTGATGTCTGGGCAGAGTTTCTAGGCCCTGAACTGTTGAGTCCTTCCCATGACGTTACTGGACCACATACCCTTCCGGAGAGATGGCTCTCAGGGCGGGCCTATGATATCACCCCCCTGAGCCCCAGTCTCCTTCTGCTCTTCGCACGATGGAGGGGCTGACGTCTGGGAGGAATGAAACCACGAAAAGAACTTGTTAGCATGTGGCATCCTTGACCTCAGAGGCGGTCTGGATGGTGAATGCGCTGGACAGTAGCTCTCTTATTGCTCCGACCTGGAAATATACACAGGATGGTAATTAGTTTCCATCCCAGGCTAAAGCCATATGGAGCAGTGTCTGGGACGCTGTTTACCTTGCGGTATCACACTGTACATTAAGCATCAGCCCGTTCTCTCCAGGGAACCGCCTCCCGCCTCACTGCGGGCTGCTGGTTCACACCGAGAAACTGAACCAACTCTTGCAGGTCAGAGGTTCTTCCTGGCACTCTTTCTTTGGCATTCTGGACTGGCCTAGATTTTCTGGTCTGTCACCATTGGCCCCAAATACCACATCCCCAGAGGAAGGCAGTGAGTCTCACCAGGAGATGCAGAGGAAGGGAGCTGGCCCTAAAGGTCAGCGTGGGTTAGCCTGGCAGGAAGTGCCCTGAATGTCCCAGGTGACACATTGCTGGGGATTATTAGTCTGGGGCTTCTGACTGTGGCTTGCAGACATATGACATGTGACCTTGGAAAGAAGATTTCAAGAACTTCAGAAAATAGCTCAGTATGACTCCATGACCAGGTATTGTAAAAGGGAATGTAAGGTCTTCAGTAGCTCAGTGGTAAAGAAAATCTGCCTGCCAGTGCAGGAGACACTGGTTCGATCCTGGTCCAAGAAGATCCCACATGCTGCAGCACTGTTGAGCCTGTGCACCACAACTCTTGAGTCTGTGCCTGTGAGCCTGGGAACCACAGCAACTGAAACCCCCATGCCCTAGAGCCGGTGCTCTGCAACAAGAGAAGCCACTGCAATGAGAAGCCCACGTACCGCAATTCGAGAGCAGCCCCGGCTCTCCAAACTAGAGAAAAGCCCACACACCGGTGAAGACCCAGCACAGCCAGAAATAATTAATGAATAAATAAAATTCTAAAAACAAAAGAATGTAAGTCCTGAATAGAAGTTTTACAAAGTCAACTGCACGAAGGATAGGATGGCGGGGGCCTGGCTCAGGAATTTTTCTTTTGGTATTCACTGGGAGTTATAATGTTAACAATCATTCAGCATGCACTGGTTGGTGGCACGTCTGTTACAAATGCAGTCTTAGGCTACACAGGACTGATGAAGTAGCAGCAGCTGTGGTTTCTGAAGTATATGTTATGTACCAGACATGTTCCATAAGTTAGTTCATTTAATTTCTCCAAGACGTCTGTTAGTTTCCTCCTTTTACAGTGAGCAGACTGGGGATTAGGCAGATGAGGTTCCCAGTTCCAAGGGCACAGCTGGTCAGTGGCAAGGCTGGGATTTGAACCAGTCAGTGTCTCCCAGGTCCCTGCTCCTTCCGTTACCTGGAGAAGAGATGAGGTGGGTGGAGCTCCATGCAGAGGGGGTGCTGAGCTTAGTTCCAGGCCTTGTGCTTTTGGAAGATGAGGACTAACTGTACTGAACGCAGAGGAAGATGGGTTTCCCCTATGGCTTAGTGGTAAAGAATCAGCCTGCAATACAGGAGACGCAAGTTCGATCCCTGGGTTGGGAAGATCCCCTGGAGAAGGAAATGGCTACCCACTCCAGTGTTCTTGCCTGGGAAATCCCATGGACAGAGCAGCCTCGTGGGCTATTGTCATGGGGTTGCAAAGAGTTGGACCTAGTTACCAAACATCAAAGCAGAGCAGATGCTGAGCTGATGAGAGGTTTGAACCACAGGTTTGAACCACAGGTGGAGGGAACTAGAGTTGCTTGCTGCTGCTGCTACTGCTGCTAAGATGCTTCAGTCATGACCGACTCTGTGGGATCCCACAGATGGAAGCCAGCCAGGCTCCCCCATCCCTGGGATTCTCCAGGCAAGAGTACTGGAGTGGGTTGCCATTTCCTTCTCTAATGCATGAAAGTGAAAAGTGAAAGTGAAGTCGCTCAGCCATGTCCAGCTCTTAGCGACCCCATGGACTGCAGCCTACCAGGCTCCGCCGCCCATGGGATTTTCCAGGCAAGAGTACTGGAGTGGGGTGCCATTGCCTTCTCCAAGAGTTGCTTGCTGCCTTGGACTTACTCCACCTGGGGGGCAAGAGAGTTGTCTTCACACAGGTGCCTTGGAGTAGTGCTTTAGTCTGTTCGAGATAAGTTTTCTGTTCACAGAGGTGGAACTAAGAGAGTATTCTTTTCCTTCTAATGAATAGGCTTTTGTGCAGAAACAGATGGGTCGATGGAACTGTAGCAGAAGTGAGCTTCTGGAGCCGTCTCTCCCCTGGCCTGAGGGAGGGGTAAAGTGAAGAACTCCTAACCCAAAAGGACAATAAAAAGTGAAAAAGCTGCTCACTGCTCAGCTGGTGAACCTTTGACCATGGCAGGAGGGGAGGGCTTCAGGCCTTGGTTCTTGCAGCCTGGGATCTCTCCTGCCTTCTCCCATAGGAGAGAGAGGGCACTGCTGCCGGAGGGCAGGGGTCCTGCAGGTACAGAGCTCTGATCTCTAGTGGCCCGGTTCCCCAGGCCACCCAGCACTGGTGTCACGGGCCTCTCCATTTCACAGGTTTCTGGATTGATTACACTGCGCAGCCCCAGGCTTTCTGGCCCCTTTCAAACGGCACAGGTAAAAGCCTGTCCGGGGTTTATATTTCAAACATAGCATAAGCACCTAAACTGGAAGTGGGTAGCATCAGGTTGCATCACCTGCCTACAGACTTCAGTTAAATTAGGAGACACCGGATGAGCAGAGGGAGGAAGTTTATTCCAAAGGGGCAGGTGGCCAGGAGGCCCCAGCTTCCCACAGATGCTTGTCTCGGGGTTACTGACCTGCGGGAAGGGACCTCTTTGTTGGTAGCCTCAGTGGGCTTCCCTGGTGGCTCAGAGGTTAAAGCGTCTGCCTCCAATGCGGGAGACCTAGGTTCGATCCCTGGGTCGGGAAGATCCCCTGGAGAAGGAAATGGCAATCCACTCCAGTATTCTTGCCTGGAGAATCCCACGGATGGAAAGCCTAGTAGGTTACAGTCCACGGGGTCGCAAAGAGTCGGACACGACTGAGCGACTTCACCTTCACCTTCACCTACCTTCAGTGGGCAGAGCCGAGACCACAGGGCGTGAGCTCGGAGCGCCTTCTTAAAGAGGAGCAGAGCACTGTCACCAGTGAAGGTGGCTTCTGATGAGCACTGTGTAGGGGCCACATGGGGCGGTGAGCGGCCGCCACGGGGCAAAGGTGTGGGGTGGAGTGAGCGCCACACTCTCAGGGGTCCCTTGGCTTGTCAGTTGGAATTCTCACCATCAGCGTGGCTTCTGAGACACTGAAGAAACTCTCACTTTTAGGAGGGGACATCTGGGTGGTTTCCATTATTTGGCAATTTAGATAGAGCTGATGGGAACCTTCATGTCCAGGTTATCTTTGTGGCCATAAGCTTTCATTTCTCTGCATTGAATGTCCAGGAATGCAGTCGCTGGGGCATAGGCTGTTGCCTATTTGTTAAAGTTCTTTAATAAACTGCTGAACTGTTTCCAGCATGCCCTCACCCTTGTGTGCTCCTACCAGCAGTGATCCAGTTTCTGTGCATCCTCACCAGCACATGGTGGTGTGGCTGTCTATTTTTCTAGCCACTCTCATAGCCAGGCAGGGCTGTCTCACGGTGGTTTTGTTTTTCCCTAATGGTGGGCTGCCCAGGTGGTGCAGTGGTAAAGAATCTAGCTGCCAGTGCAGGGGACAGAGGTTCGATCCCTGGGTTGGGAAGATCCCCTGGAGAAGGAAATAGCAACCCACTCCAGTATTCTTGCGTGGGAAATCCAGTGGACCGAGGAACCTGGTGAGCTACCGTCCATGGGGTTGCAAAAGAGTCAGACACGACTTAGCGACCAAACAAATGGTGCTGAACATCTTTCCATGTGCTTAGTTGCCATCTGTATATCCTCTTCGCTGAAACGATCTGGCTTTGAAAGAAAATTCCACAGAGAGGCTGTCGAACAAGAGTCAAAAACCCCGGGCACTGGTCCCCCACCCTGGCGTGAGCTTCCTCTCTCAGGACTTTGGTGGGGGGTGGGGATGGGCGCTTGGTCATCTCTGAGGTCCCTTCCTGCCCCAGCCATCTCTTGATTCCAAAAAAAGCGTGGTGACCCGGAGCAGCCGCCCCCACGGCGGGACGGCGGTGTGCAGGAGACCCAGGGCGCCCCCACCCACACGCTGCCACCCCCCAGCTCTGTCTCCTCAGGATCCCACCCCGGCTGACTCAGCGGGTGCTGTATTTAGGGAGAGGTGTTGTCGGGCCTGGAAATACCAAGGAGGAGTGTCTCCGTGCCGCCTCCCTGGCCTCCTGCGGGCCTCCTGGAAGGCTGCGGCCGGCAGGCCCCCCTCCCTGGGACGCTCCTTCCCCCTTTGTCTCTTCAGTGGCGCCTGTACTGTGCGGCTGAGTTTTGCACCACGGTCATCCTGAAGGTCCCAGATATGCTTCCCTTTTTATATTAATTAAACAAACAGAGAAAAGTGTGTGTATCATTTAAAACCGTTGAAGGCAGTGGTGACCGCAGTCATTTTTCAGGGTGCCCTGAATGGCATCCTCTCACCCTTAGTTGCTTGGAAGTGTTGTTGATGTTTCGTCTTTTGCCTCCTGGGGGCTGGGGGTGGTGGCAGGAAGTGGTCCTGGGTGTTGATGGGATTGCTGCCAGTCTGAGGACCCGCAGGGGTGTCTGGGCTCCCCTGGGAGGCAGGGCAGATGACTGAAGAATGCATTTATTTTTGTGTTTCTGCCTAATGGTGTATATGGGGCTTCACAGCACGTGAAATAAGCATCCTTAATCTTCACGTCAGTGAGTCATAAGAAATGAAAGGACATGGTTGTTTCTCCCTCGGTCTAATGAAGTATAATATTTGCAAAATCTCCTTTGGTGAATGTGCACAAACAGTCTATCACAAAGAAGGAATTGTTTTCTACGTGGCCTTAGAGGAGTTTTGGAAAACGAACAGAGGATTTTTACACGTGTCCCTTGAGCCCAACCCAGGCAGTGGAGATAGTGGACAGTCACAGGCTTTCCACACAGTCACCGTGGCCCATTAGAATATTCCAGCACATTTCAGCGGGTCATTTGATTGGGCCTGAGATCAAAGATGGAGCTGAATCACATGGTGGTTTGGTCCAAAATGTTTTTCTGATTTGGTACTTTTGGAAAACCTAGGTTTATGTCTGGTTTGAGCTTGTTCAATTGAGTTAAGAAAGGGAAAAACCCCTCTTGTTACATTCCTGGTTCAAATTAAAATTTTATATTTGCCCTTGGTTTGAGTTTGAATAAATAAAAAGTATTATGGCTATTGGTGAGAAGTTCATTTTGATTCAAGTCACTTCTCCAGATAGCATCACTGTTATAAAACTCATTTCCCATGAACTTGCATTCTTCCAGGATGGTGTGTGTGTTGATCTCATTTCTTAAATATTCTGGTTAATGAGAGTTACTATACTTGCAATAGTACTCTGCAGTGAACTAGAAGTAATAAAATACTT
Organism: Cephalophus harveyi; assembly: GCA_006410635.1. NCBI lineage: Eukaryota > Metazoa > Chordata > Mammalia > Artiodactyla > Bovidae > Cephalophus > Cephalophus harveyi. The sequence continues at coordinate 46,861 of SJYT01000295.1, forward strand.
GGCACAAAAACCAGCAGAGGTTTTGCTAAATGCACAGACTTTGTCTTCTTGGGACCAGGTGAAGGATTTTATCTACTATTTGGAACTTGCTAACTTTCAGGGAAGGGTGAACTCTTAATAACTCTTTATTCATACAGCCCACAGTATTTATTGTGTGCTGTCTGCATCCAGGTAGTCCTGGCAGATATAGATCTGTGTATTAGTGAAGCTTAGTTCCTACCCTCTAGGAATTTTCAGTTCAATCAAGGATGCAAATGACAATACCCAACAGCTATTATGCAATAATTTATTTCAGTCCTTTTTTTTTCCCCTCACACTCATGACTTGTGTGAGCTTAGTTCTCTGACCAGGATAGAACCCACAGTCCCTGTAGTGGAGAAACAGTCTTAACCACCGGACCGCCAGGGAAGTCTTAACTATGCTTTTATTATGTAGTCAGCATTGAATGAGGAGTTAATCTGCCTAAAATCACAGTAATGTAAGAGTCAGAATATGAATATGAATTCAGACATTCTTACTCTAGAATAGGTTTTCTCAACTTTGACACTATTGACATTTAGGGCCATAATATATGTATTTGTTTGGGGGCCTGTTCTGTGCACTGTAGGGGGTTTAACAACATCCCTGACCAGTTGTACCTTCCCCAGGTTATGACAACCAAAAATATGTTCAGGCGTTGCCAAATGTCCCCTGAGGGGCAGATCACCTCTGGTTGAGTCCCCGCTGTAGAGCTTGTCCTAGTAACCATGGTCCATACTGCCTACCCTGATAATAGTGTTCAGCACAGTATCTGTGTGTTTAGAATGATAAGTCCATTTGGAGTCCTGCTGGAAGCAAAGGACAGATGCCACTCCATCTGGGATTGCTGGGTAGAGAAATCTCCGAGATGGTGCTGTTTGAGTTAAATTTTGAAGGCATTCACTTAGGCTGAAAAGGGGGAAGGATATTTGGAGTAGAAGGACCTCCTTGCACAAAAGTATGAAACGTGAGAAAAGAAATCTGGCTTAAGGGATGACAGATAATTCCCTCTGGACCCTTCACTTCCCTTTCTGTTGCTGTTTTCTTGTCTTAGCCGTAGGCTTGGTTCACAGCAGCCATCTAATTTTTACTTTCAATCAAAGGTGTTGTATTAGTCAGGATGAGCTAGGTTTTATTGCATAACAAATAGCCCCTAAACCAACAGAGGTGTGTTTCTTGCTCATGCTGCCTACCTGACCCGGGTCAGCTGTGGGCGCTGCTGCTTGTTCTGCTCGCCCTGTGGCCCAGGCTGGTGGTGTTGCCCCTGTCTGGAGCTCCGCTGGGTACCAGGACAGAGCGAATGAGAATGTGGTGAGTCCTGTCCTTGCTTGTAAAGTTTCAGCCCAGAAGTAGCACCTGCCACTCGTGTTTATATGCAATTGGCCAAGAAAGTCTCACACCCTCACCTAACTTTAAGGGGACAGAGGACTCAAGACCCACCATGTGCCTGGGAAAAGAACTGGAAATGTGCTGGAGATAGCATCCACGTCTCCCACAGATGTCAAAGGCCCACACCTGGGATGTGTGAGCATGGACACCTCATCCTCTCCCCGAGGGCCTCCGCTTGGCTTTCAACGATGGCCTGTTGCCAAAGCCACTGTGAAATAGCCGAGCAAAAAGAGAATATTAGACAATCAAGAGTCCAAAAAATTTTAATTGTCTGAATAAGTTAGAGAGGTCTCTGTGGGTTAGGACCAAGTCACAGGCCCTCATTTTAGAGTTAGGACGTCGAGGGGTGAGAGGGGGAGAAAGGATTCCGGTAAATATGGCCTGGATGCGGTAGGTTGTTTTATGGAAGTGGGTGTAGGTGTTCAGGACACACAGGTAGCTGTCTTTAACATTCAGGATGCTGGCTGTCCCTATCGTAAGTAAGTAGAAGAGCTTTCAAGCCTGAGCTAAGTAGAAAGATGGTCTCCTTCGTGGGCTGTTCTGAGATACAAGGAAGTACTGAATGAGAGCAGGAGCCACCAGGAGCATTTGAGATGATTTTAGAAAGTCTCCACCGGTGCCTTATAAATAACGCAGGAGAAATTTTCCTTGTTGGAAACTCACTCAGACCGCGCCTCTGTCCTGGGCCCTGGGGCGAGGAGATAGACACAGAGACAGGCTGCTGTGGATCTAAAATGGGAAAAGACCGGAAATCTGCGGGGAGGATGCAGTCCTTGTCACCCCTAGGCAGAGGGGGCACAGAGGTCTTAGAAAAATAGAAATAAATATAGCAGTTGTTGGCCACTTCCCTCCCCAGTGAAGCGCTCTTTCCAAACCTGGTTTCCCCTCTGTTTCCGAGCTATTTCTCATCGTGGTGTGTGTAGGGAGCCAGGGCAAGAGAGGTGGAGAGAAATGAGGGGGGTGGGGGTGGGGCGGGGGGACTCACAGGAGATGTGTATAAGAGACAGCCTCTGTCCTGGGCCCTGGGGCGAGGAGATAGACACAGAGACAGGCTGCTGTGGATCTAAAATGGGAAAAGACCGGAAATCTGCGGGGAGGATGCAGTCCTTGTCACCCCTAGGCAGAGGGGGCACAGAGGTCTTAGAAAAATAGAAATAAATATAGCAGTTGTTGGCCACTTCCCTCCCCAGTGAAGCGCTCTTTCCAAACCTGGTTTCCCCTCTGTTTCCGAGCTATTTCTCATCGTGGTGTGTGTAGGGAGCCAGGGCAAGAGAGGTGGAGAGAAATGAGGGGGGTGGGGGTGGGGCGGGGGGACTCACAGGAGATGTGTATAAGAGACAGCCTCTGTCCTGGGCCCTGGGGCGAGGAGATAGACACAGAGACAGGCTGCTGTGGATCTAAAATGGGAAAAGACCGGAAATCTGCGGGGAGGATGCAGTCCTTGTCACCCCTAGGCAGAGGGGGCACAGAGGTCTTAGAAAAATAGAAATAAATATAGCAGTTGTTGGCCACTTCCCTCCCCAGTGAAGCGCTCTTTCCAAACCTGGTTTCCCCTCTGTTTCCGAGCTATTTCTCATCGTGGTGTGTGTAGGGAGCCAGGGCAAGAGAGGTGGAGAGAAATGAGGGGGGTGGGGGTGGGGCGGGGGGACTCACAGGAGATGTGTATAAGAGACAGCCTCTGTCCTGGGCCCTGGGGCGAGGAGATAGACACAGAGACAGGCTGCTGTGGATCTAAAATGGGAAAAGACCGGAAATCTGCGGGGAGGATGCAGTCCTTGTCACCCCTAGGCAGAGGGGGCACAGAGGTCTTAGAAAAATAGAAATAAATATAGCAGTTGTTGGCCACTTCCCTCCCCAGTGAAGCGCTCTTTCCAAACCTGGTTTCCCCTCTGTTTCCGAGCTATTACTCGGTGGAGGGGGCCTCCAGAGACCAGAGGAGTGGAGAATAGCCAGCTAGGTCCAGAGTCTCCTCACCTCTGGGGTCTTGGTGGAGCATCTTGCTGCATGGCTGCAGGCGTGCACGTGGGGGCCTGTGCCCGAGGGAAGGGTGCCACACCAGGTGTGCAATGGGGGAGCACTCCAGACCAGCCTGTGGTTTGCTGACAGCTGCCTAACCTGGGCTGTATTAGCTTCCTCCCTCTGTTGTAGTCGGGTACCCCAGGGTGCTCCACGATGCACCAGGGCTCCCTAACATTTTTCACAGCCCCAGCCTCTTCCTCTCGGGGAGCATCAAGGTCTGTGGTGCCCTTAAGCAGGTTATGCAGGACCAGACGGGAACAGACAGGTGGGCCTGCTGAGCGCAGGGCCAGGGCCCAGCCAGCCGTCTCTCCTCCCAGGCCATGCTTCCCCCACCAGGACCACTGTCCTTTCAACACCTTTTTCACAGCTGTAAAGCGGGCACGGGGCAGACAGCTGAGCAGGAACTGTGTGCAAGCGCATGGGCTCTAGGGATCTGTTCAGGCAGAGGAGGCCGATAGCCCAGCTGCCCCTCGCCATCTTTCTCAGTTGCCCATGTAGTGTGGGGAGTCTTGCTCACCCATCACTCATCCTCAGACTGGCCCTGCGCCCACAGTGGCCAGGAGAGCAGGGGATCCAGGCTCTGTGCCCCTCCCAAGGGCCCGACCCTTCCCAGCAGGGCTCCGAGAAGGTAGATCTGCTTCCCAATGAGCCCTGCCCACCCCTGGGGAGGCGCGAGGTGGTTAAACCTGCCCTTCCTCGCTCTGAGGTCTCCGGAAGACACAGGTGCTATATATAAAACTGGGCGATTATCTCACGCTTGCTAAGTTTCCACTCTGGTGGCTCACAGCAGCCACCACAAGGAGATTTCCTGAAGCCCTCCTCCCAGCCCTGGGCATCCGTGGGACCCTCCCCCATCCCTCCCAGGGTGGCCCTAGTAGGGCTTGCTTTGGAGGAGGAGGAGAGAGGAGGGCAATGAAGTGCAGCTAGAAAAATCACCAACCTCACACTCCAGCTCCTGCAAGGTCCCAACCTACAGTGAAACTCCTCTTTCTTCTCTTTCTTGCCTTTTAAGGTGGGGCCTCGGGGCCAGGGATGGGCGCGGTGGGTAAGAGGTGCTCAGTACTGGCAGACGCCCCAGCAGGTTCAGCCCAGACCTTAAGGGGACAACGGGCAGGACTCCAGAGGGATTTCTGTTGTCGCCTCCACGACAAAGGAGAGGAGGCGGCCCTGACGGGCAGGTTTCCGCCGAAGCTTCGGTGACTTGAAATTCCCCTGGGTGGTTTTTCTAAGTGGGTGTCACTGCTGTGCTGGGGGACCTGTCTCATGGTTTGGGGCTGCCCAGCATGCTACTGGTCATCTAATACCTTCCACCCCTTTGCCTGTAGTGATCCCCTTGTCCTCTGTGCACCCCTCTTCCAGACATCCACTGGGCCCAGCCAGGTACTGCTGCTGGTTAGGAACCACTGAAAGGAATTATTTACTTGGGCAGCATCTCAGGAGGATATCAAATGGAGCCGGAGAATTTTAGGGGCAGTGGGGAGGAGACAGGGGTCGGGTGTTAGGCTGAGAAATGCCTTGTTACCTTGGGCCAGGTGTGGGCCCAACTTTTTTTGAAGTGATCAAGTTTAATTTTTCATCCTGTTTATGAGCACTGGGCACCCTCTGTTAGCTGGAGGATCTTCTGTGTCTGTTTTCATTTGTTTCATTGCATCCTCTCTTAATCTGCACTGTGACCTCAGGGCCAGCTTCCTGAGTGCACGACCAGTGCAATCACACAGGGCCCCCTGCTCTCTCTCCCACCCTTGGGCGTAATGCTCTGCAGTCACCATCTTGAAATTCTTAATAATTCTGTCTTTGAGTTGTGTTTTGTAAATGAAGTGTGGGGAGACTGGGTCCCCTGGACTGGGGCTCCATCTGCCTCCTCTCCCCTCCCCATACCCCAGCAACTGATGATGTCCCAGCGGGGGCCTGGGGGAGGGCCCAGGGAGGGCCAGGGTCTGTGCCACTGGTGGGGCATGGCAGCCATGCCACCCGAGGCTGGCAGCGCCACAGAGCGATGACTCAGTGGGGTCGAGTCTCCCACTCACTCCCCATCCAGGTACCAAGTGTGTCCCACGGGGAGGTTCTGATCCTGTGGATGCTCCTATCCTGGGGCAGGCCTGTGGGGAGAGAAGACCTCCCTGACCTGATGGCTGACGGGAGGAGACCCAGCAGCCCCCTTCAGTGGCCAGAGTCACAGGGCGAGGCCGCTGGGTCCCCTGAGGGTCTGCCCGGGCCTATAGATGTTTAGACAGCAGAGATCGACACTGTATCAAGTAGAGAAAGAGAGACTGTGGAAGAGAGGAAAACATTTTTCTATTTTAACTGCCATTCCTGGCCCAATTCCCCACTTTTTGAATACAAGGTGCAGCTGTTTTCACTTTGCACTGGGTCTTGCAAATAATACAGCATTTTACCTGCCATTTCTGTTTAGTTCTCCTTCCTGTTTCCGGGAAGAAAAAAGGGGTCACTGTGAATGCAAGAGATTCCATTCGTTTCCTCCCTTCTGTCCTTCTGAAGTTCGTGGTCACCAGCTCCAAACTTTTCCTAAGATACCTTGTTGGCACAGCCCCTTCTACAAGAGGGAGCAAACTGGGACGAGGAGAGAGGGGCTGGGGAAGGGAAATCTGTCGTGTCACTAAAACATGGCTGGTATTTTCGGTCAGATCTTCCTTAGTCTGTGAGATGTTTTTTCTCAGGCACTTACTGTGCGCCAGTGCTGGCCTGGGCAGGACACTGGAGGGATACCAGACAGGAACCATAAAGCCAGGTTCTAGGAAATGAGGCTCTGCTCTCCTGGGCCAGCTATATTAAGGGATCGTTTGTGAGCAGGTGTAGACAGTGTCACACCAAGCAAATTCCACACACCTTGTCCTTGGCCTGGGGGATGGTGCCATAAGACATGATCTGCTGGACGAGACCACGCTGCCATCGTGACCACAGATGAGGTGAGTCTAGAGACAGTGGACCGGAGTCAGAGGACTCGGACAGAGCAGGCTGGGGGAAGCATCTCTTCTGCTTCATCAATGAAGTTCTTATGGGGGAGGTTGGAAGTCAGGAGCCACTGTGCTCCCCCAAGTCCTCCACCACCTGCTGCCTAGCTGCCCACCTCCCGAGACCAGAGCGAGGCCTGCCCCACCCCTGCCTTTCAAGCATCAGCCACTTCTTGTCTGTTCCTCTCAACATGTGAATCAGACCTTCCTAGACTCATCAGAGACCTCGTGAGGCCAGACGTCGGCCATCCTCCTGCCTCTGGGCCAGACACACTGAGGGATGCCCAGATGATGAGCAGGGGGCAGGGAGGTCATCTCCGTGTCCAGTGTGCAGGCGGAGGCCTGTGTCCTGAGTCTGGCACCTGGCAGAGAGGGGAGAACTGGAGCAGAGGCATGCAAGCCTCACATGTGGGATATACTTAGTAAAAAGTTACTGTTCTTTATCTGACTCAGACTTAACTGGGTGTCCTCTGCATTTCCTGGCAGCCCTACTCCACAGGGCAGTTTTGTCATAGGCTTTGTGAAACATGTGAATCCAGAAATGAACACTGGAGTCCAGGAGGCCTCTGCCGGTCCCCTCTTAAGGGACCAGACGTCGGGAGCTCAGCCGCCCTATGCTGTCACCTGCTTGCTGGACCATATGGAGTTGTCCTTAGGCCAGGGTAGGATGTCCTTAGGCTGGGTAAAAGCCTAAGTTGTCCTTAGGTCTTCTGTAGGATGGAGATAGAAGAGCCACTGCCTTTTCTCCTTCCACCCTGAGCGTGCTCCAGGATGGGCTCCAGCGAGGCCTCCTGCAGAATCCACAGGGCGCAGGGCTTTGAGGGGCTGCCAGGCCTCCATCAGAAGGCTGTTCATACTCCCTGCCCCATCAGTGAAGATGCTCTCGCTGCAAGTAACAGAAAACTGCAACTCTGCTGGTTTGAAAATAAGGAAAATGTATTTTGGTGCTGTTGTGATATACTCGCTAAGTCACGTCCGACTCTTTTGTGACCCCGTGGTCTGTAGCCCACCAGGCTCCTCTGTTCACGGGATTTCCCAGGCAGGAATACTGGAGTGGGTTGCCATTTCCTCCTTCAGGGGATCTTCCCGACCCAGAAATTGAACCTGCGTCTCCTGCATGGCAGGCGGATTCTTTACCATTTCACTGATCCCCCTGGGAAGACCATAAGGAAAAGGTGTTATTTCACTTTAGTTCACAGGCCTCAGCATAGGCAGCTGTGGCCTTGGGTAGTTCCTTAGAGCAGCAGGGTCACCCCTGTCCTTTGCATCAGTCTGCCGCATCCCCGGAGTGTGCTGATGCCCCTCTTCTCTGGGATGACGGGGCAGCTGCTGCAGATCCAGGCGTCCCGTGTGGAGGGGAAAGGGGGTGCTTCTTCTCTGTGTCTGAGGCATCTTTCTCAGAGGCGCCAGCAGATATCCCCAGTGTCTCACTGACCAGAATGTGTCGCCCAAGTCCGCCTCTGGTGTGAGAGGAACTTAATTAGTACGCGGTTACTCCCAGGGAGCTCCACCCAGCACACTTGCTGCTGGGTTCCCTGGCGCAGTGCAGACACCCAAACAGTACCAGGTCCCTACTTGTGTTCCCTGCCTCATCCTGCCAAAGGTGTGAGGCAGTGTTGATTATCTTCATTCTTTTCAGTTTTTAACATAAACGTTACATAGAGTCTAACAATAACAAGCAATTTAACTTTTTACTCTCAGTGGACTTTGATAAGCTGCATAACTTTGTTTTAATACTTATAATCCGATTGTAGTAGTTTTATCTTTTGACTTTATCATTTGAATGTCATCCCATGTTTTCAGGAACAGACATGGGGTCATCTGCTTGTCATTTTAAGTGAATATTTAAAAGAAAAAAATTTTAATTTATTTATTTGACTGCACCAGGTCTTAGTTGCAGCTTGTGGGATCTTTAGTTATGGCATGTGGGATCTAGTTCTCTGACCAGGGATTGACCCCGGGCCCCTTGGATGGGGAACATGGAGTCTTAGCCACTGGACCACCAAGGAAGTCCTCTTTGTAAGTTAATATATAATAATAATAGCACCTAACTTTTATCAAGCACTTACTGTAGAACAGGCACTGTTTTAACTGCATGGATTACTTTACTTACTCCTCATAGCAACCCATTTTCAGGTGAGGAAACGGAGACACAGACTATCTAGAAAGGGACTGCAGCCTGAGTCTCGAGCCTCAGCTTTGAAGCACTACATAATTTACACGGTCATGGCTTTACTGTTCAGTTCAGTTCAGTCGCTCAGTCGCGTCTGACTCTTTGCAACCCCATGAACCGCAGCACTCCAGGCCTCCCTGTCCATCACCAACTCCCGGTGTTCACCCAAACCCTTGTCCACTGAGTCAATGATGCCATCCAACCACCTCATCCTCTGTCGTCCCCTTCTCCTCCTGCCCTCAATCTTTCCCAGCAGCAGGGTCTTTTGAAATGAGTCAGCTCTTTGCATCAGGTGGCCAAAGTATTGGAGTTTAAGCTTCAACATCAGTCCTTCCGATGAACACCCAGGACTGATCTACTTTAGGATGGACTGGTTGGATGTAGCTGTTGCTATATGCGGCAATCAGCGTTTTCTTAAAAATTACCTTTTCTTTACTCCTGTTAGTTACTAACTTGGGAAATGGTCTTCTTAGTGGCATTGTTTGTCAGAGCCTAAGAAAAACTTATGACTGTGTCATTGTCCCAGCTTACCCTCTGGAAAAACTGAACCAATTCAGGGTCATCTGCAAGGTCTAAATGCTCTGGCTTCCCTACCACCACTGGGTTTTCTTTCTAGTCTGGTATTGTCTAATTATCCTTTAATCTTTTTTTCCCTTAGAGTTTTAATTTATAATTCTTTAAGTGAGACTCTACATGTTTCCTTGGGATGATGGTCTTTAGTTACTCATGTGCAAGCCGACTGTCTGTCCCCATTGAGCAACCGTGTAATTAGACTGCAGTGTTCATGGCCCGTGTTGATAGCACTTGAAGCTATTAGTTCCGTTATTACAAATGTATTTCTAGTCCATGATTTTCTCTGAAAAAAGAGAAAGTGTTTCATTCCAATTTATTCTAATCAATCTCTATTTTCCCCCTTGTGAAATTGTTAATTGTCTTGGCCTGGAAATAGGGACCACCTGGTACTCGAGGGCAGTGGTTTTTACTGATTTTGCTTATGCATCCAACCTTTGTGATGGGTCCTTAGAGGACTGAACTGTGCCTCACCCTGTGAAAATGGGTTTTTTGAAGACCCCCTTTTGAGCTTCCAGGAAGCAGTGTGATGTAAGCCGGTGCCCGGGTGCTAGCTAGCTGGCAAGTGGCCACATCCAGCCACCCCCAGTCCCCTGGCCATCTGTACACCTTGGCAACCAAGTGGTGACCAACACACCCAGACCCAGAAAGCCAGACAGAGTGGCGGCTGGAGACTTCATGGAATCCTTGTAATTAGAATGGGAAAGAGCCTGTTAGTGCATGTGGTGTCCTTCCCTCCCACGGGCCCAGCCAGCTTTGGAAGGTGGCATGTAATTTGCTCTGTCACCTGGAGCACTCAGTTGAGTTTCTGAGCCTTATCTCTGAAGCCCGAGAGTTGGACTAGATGGATGGTTTTTAACCCTATTTTGGACCTTGTGTTTTGGAAAGGGGTTGAAAGTAGTGTGTGTCCTTTCCCTGGAAAAGTGCACATTTCACAAATCATTGTGCATGCTCTTTCAGGACATTTATAGCTAGAAGCCCATCTCCACTTCAGTCCACAGTCTGCAGGTTTAGAACCCAAAGATCTGTTGATCTCTGAGGTCCCTTTTTAACTCAGAAAGCCAAAGTTCTAGAAAGTTTCTGGTCAAGGAACCTGGGATTGGAAGTGGACAAAAGGGAGCCTCTTGTATTTACTTGGAGAAAGCAACCATCCAGCCCAGAGTTTTACTGTCTGGTTTTTTGGTTGGTTGGTTTTGTGTCTTTCCCTGTATCTTATTCTTTGAAAATTTTGTACTGCCTCCAAAACCATTGAAATCTTTCAAGTGTATGTGGTGTGGAGGGGAACATCTGCCCAGATGTCCCTGGCAACTCCCAGCAGCCCTTAGCCTTGCCTGCTGACCCTTCGCCTTTAAAAGCCTGGGACATGAGAGAATAGGCTGGTTGCATTGTTTTTGTGAACAGATAGATTGGGAGTTGGAAGAGAGGGAGGAAATTTTCTTCTGGTTGATCAGAGTGCTTTCTCAGCACCTCTGGGCTTACTTGGTTAAGAAGCTTTGCTTCAGTTCCCAGGGACTTTTCTAATTCCTCATCTGACCTGCCTGAGAGGGAGCTGAAAGGAATGACTCGGGCCTCAAAATGTGCCTTCAGGAGTCAGGAGAAAAGTCCCAGTATCATTTGGTATTAGCTGGAGGAAAGATGCCCATAGTCCCCAACTGAGCCTCCAGCCATCCGGGCCAGCTCAGCCTCCTGCAATGGGGTGGAGACAGTCACAAATCTTTCTGGTGGGAGGTTAAAGGCATGTGTGCATATATGTGCCCATCACTGCTTCTCAATACTTGGATTTGACCCAGGAAGTAAACAGGAATTGGGGCAGAAGGGAGAAAATCAGAGTCTTCAATCCCGATTTTGTGTTTCTAGGATCTCTTCTTTCCCTCTGGCCATTGGAACGTTTCTGTAAATTGGAGGGCAAGTGATAAAGGCATTAGCCCCTAAATATTTTACAGGATGAATATTTAGCCCCTAAATATTAGGATGATTTCACTGTGTAGGACAGTGGCCTGAGTGTGGGGAACCTATGGATCTGGTTCAACCACACCGCTGATGCTGTTCTTGTTTCCTGCCTCTTCTAGAACTCATCTCTGAACATTGAGCACCTCTAACCAAGCAGGAGCAATGCAGTAATTCTTCTAAAAAGCACACCAACAATTTTGCCAGTAGTTGTCCTTCCCAGTTCTAAACTTTGAGAAGTTTTTTTCACAGTGTAAAGGAGCCTACAACTAAGAAAATTCAGTCCAGCTCAAGAATTCAAAAGTTGAAGTTGTGTGAAGTCACAGGTTTTCCTGTATCAGCTGCGGAGCCGAAAGCCTCTTATTCCTAGACTGGGCACTGCATTGTTTAACTTCTATTACTTACTATTTAAGTAGCCAGTGATCCTTGAAAAAAGCCTGGCTGTAAACTTGCCAAAATGATGCACTGCTTTGTTTCAATCCACTGTAAACTATTTCCCCACAGTCATTTTTATCTCCATTGCTTTTGTCTAGGTCTTTCTATTTGTTTCCCTAGAATGAGAAAATGTTGCATTCCTCAGAAAGACAGTTTTCAATGTTGTCTGCTCATTCAATTCTTCATAATGACCCAGGAAAGAAACTAGATGGGTCTTTTTTCACCCACAGTCTCATACATTTTCATCAGCACACACAAGCTTTATACAGGTAATTCTGTCAACTTTGATCAATTGTATTTGTTTGTGGGGGGGGTGGGGTGGGTGGCTAGCCTAAATTATATAACAATTTTTAAAAAGATAAGTTGTTTTATTACTTTCTTAGTCATGTACAATTACACTAGGGATCTAATAAGTTTATAATTTGTAACTGATATTTTATAGCATGCTAAATAGACTTTTCTTAAGTGCTTGTACTGTTAATGTTTATTCTACTCTAAATTCTGATTTTAGCAGCCTCTGTTTTTCATACCCAAATTATATTGAATTCAGCCTAAGACTGAATTATTCAAATTTCTCTGGGCTGTGAACAAATAGTACTAGTGTTTGAGGTCTTGGGAAGCTTAAGTCTGCTGGGTTTGGATGCAGAACTGGTCGGTATCTTTCACAAGGTGTCCGAGGAGTTCGGCACACCGTTTTTTGAAGAAATGAAGGTTTCTGTTGATTTGTGGCATTTTTTTTTTTTTTTGAGTATAAGTCTTACACAAAGTTAACAAACAGTTGAGACCAAAAGCTCCTGGGGATAAGAGGGATGGGGGAAGACACAGTCAGTCACCCAGTCGTATCCGACTCTTTGTGACCCCATGGACCGTAGCCGACTGTAGTCAATGAAATTCTCCAGGGAAAAATACTAGAGTGGGTTGCCATTTCTTTCTCTTGGGCATCTTCCTGATCCAGGGATTGAACACAAGTCTCCTGCACTGCAAGCAGACTCTTCACCAACTGAACCACCAGAGAAAACGTAAGAGCTGATAATTTCGGGAATTCAGTCCAGGCTGAATTCAACATACTCGGCGATATGAAAAACGGAGGCTGCTCAACGAATGAGTGGTAGTTAACAGTACAAATACCCCAGAATAAACCCGTTTCGCGTGCCATAAAATATCAATCACAAGTTATTGCTAACTCAGTAAAGTAGGTCAGCACACCTAGACTATCCCTTTCGTTTTTCACAATATCCCGACAAAAGAGCTATTGTACCCATTTTTACAAATGCGTAAACTGAGACTTCTGTAAGTTCTCGAAAAGACCGCGGAGCTGGCAAAGAGCGGCGCAGGGATTCCTTCCGAAACCGTGCAGCGGAGGCCCCCAGGTCTTTGCCACCGCCGAGGAAGCAAGCCAATGAGCAGAATAGCATCTCTGGCTCCATTCACCCCGCCGCTGCCGCCGCGTGGAAACGCGCGGGCCCGCCCCTACCGTCACGTGACCACCACGGGCGCGCGCCCCGCCGCCGAGCATGCCGGGAGGCGGCGACCCCTCCCCTGCTGCGGGCTTCCGCGCGTGGGCGGCAGGCGGGGCCCCCGGGAGGAGCCCGCGCTGGGGGGATGGGGCTGGGAGCCCGGAGGAACCGCGAGGCGGTGAGCCCCTCCGAGAGCCGGCCCTCCCCAGACCTCTCTGGCGGGGCGAACCCGAACGGAGGCCGGAAGGCCCGCCGCTCTGTCGGTTAATTGTAAACAGCTCGAGTGGGAAATGAAGTCAGGCCGGGTCTCCTGGGTCCCCGGTGCAGGCTTCGTTGGTTTCAGGGGAGGCTCAGCCCTAAACACCCAGGGGTACTGACCCTCGCTTTTTCTCATGTTTAGGCGATGGGACTTTAGAGTGCATTCTCATTTTTCTAGCAATATCTGCACCCCTTTCCCTACTCAGACATTCCCATTTTTCTTCATAATCACTTTCTCCTACTTAAACATACACACTTAGCCTTTGGCAAGCGAAGTGGAATCTTGGGTCCTTGTCAGACCTCAATGTTTAAGCTGCTAAAACACAGGGCATATTTGGTTTAGATATTTTACTGTTGTGAAAATAAACCACCTCCTGCAGTTACACCAGCTCAGATTTTTTCCTCGATAGGGTCAATGTAGATTATCTACTGGAGGAAAAAAATGTTTAATTAGGAAGGAATGAAATTATTCTAACTCCTGGTTCCTTGATATTGCAGGGAGCTGGGGCAAGGAACAGTTCTATAGGTCAGTACAAAACACACCAGAGACTAAAAAAAGCCCTTTGAAATGTTGGTTCCTGGTGATGACCCTCCTTTAAATTCGCGTTCTTGCTCTTAGCACACGAACGGAGGTTCCCTGGTTCTGGTTTTCCCGGTTCTGACTCCACTCTAGACTTAAAAGACTTGAATTTTAGACGGATTAAGTAGGGAAGTGCACTGTTAATGAAACCGCATTAACACCTGCCCAGTAAAGAAACAGTGAGAAGTTGTTCCATGGGTTTCTCAGAGCCAAATGATTTGACTTAAATCTACACTCTTACCCTGCAAGTGTAGTCGGCTCAGTTCTCTCTCTAGGCGTGGTGCCTGCTGTGTCCTGCCTTTTTAACAGAGATACAGTGAGGCCCTAGAAGAACATAGGCAGCCCAGCAGAAGGTTAGTAATTCCTTCTTGGTGGTTCACTGTGTTGAGATCAAGGGGGAGTCTCAAGTTGATTTTTCTGTTGGGGAAACAGTTGCCCTGCTAGACAAATAGCTGATGATTTTTTTTTTTTTTTTTGTCTCTTTCTGTTCTCTGATATTTTCTCCGGTCTTAGGCAAGCATTTCCTGCCTTTTCTGATCCTCTCAGTGTGTGTGTGTGTGTGCACACGGGTGTTAGAGGAGGAAGGAGGAGGAAGCTTTCTGATAAGGGAGCAATTGGTGAGCAGGAAATGGCTATTTGGTACTGGTTGTTCTGCAGAAGTAGGGATGTTTATGGTGCTGATGCTGTGTGAGGTCAGTGAGAAGCATTCAGCGCATAAGGAAGAAGGCGGCTTCCCGTCACAAGCAGCTGGGTTAGTGAGTGTCCCTGCAGTGTGCTCATTTCAGGCCTGGTGAGCAGTGGGGGAACTCACCAACTCTCTTACTCCCTGCCATGCTGACAGTTCACTGAGCAAGTCTTCATGTATCTGCCACACTTAAGAGATGAGGTCCTTAGAGAAAATGGGGAAGGTCAAGTTTTTGAAGTACGGCCATTGTTAGAAGATGTTAGAACCCGCAGAGCCTTACAGGAAATTCTCCTTTGGGGATTGTACTCTGTTCTGTAGAAATGGTACTTCTTCCAAAAGCAGGAAGTTCCTGGCTAATATAGCAGGGAGCCTTGCCTGCAGCTCCCACCGATCCTGTGTGGCTGGCTTCTGATCAGAATGCCAAGAGCATTTGAAGTTCTTGGAAGTGTGTTCACACGAAGACTCGAAGGTGCCGTGAGCAGTACCCTGTGCAGCTGGAATTCCAGAGTCAAAGGGAAAGCAACAGATGATGACAAACTTAGGTGCAGAGAGGACACAAGCTTTTATAAGATAGTGAATTTCTTCTGAAGTCTATGGCATCTCTTTTTGTATTCTTGTCCTCTCTTATTTGACTGCTTTTAAGGGGCTTCTGGTGCCGTCTTGCTCTGTGCTGAGCAGGTGGTAGTCAGCAGTCAGGCAGCGTAGCCTGTGGCTCTGGAGTCAAGGGGCTGAGTTTCAATCCCAGGTGGCCAATTACTAGTATCATCTTAGGCAAGATAGTTATCGTCTGTCAAAATACTGCCTCCATTGGGTTTATGTGGGGACTGAGTGATGTAAATCACATGATGCATACATGGTAAATGGTACTAATTGTTTTTGTTTCACACTGATGAGGCCATGCTGGGTGCTGTGGAGAATATCTGAGTAAGGACTGCTCTCAGAAAGTTGTCAGTAAAGATGCTGGTAGTTAACTCTTGTGGGCTTAATATATGTCAGGCATTGTTCTCGGTGCTTTCAATATCCTGGCTTGTTTAATCCTCATAATGGGCCTGTGAGATCAGGCTGTTAATATATCTGTTTTGGAGATGATGAAACTGAGACACAGGTTAAGTAACTTCTCAAGTGTCAGGGAAAGTTCTAGTATGTGAACATAGGCAGCCTGGCTCTGGAGTCTGGGGTCAAAACTGTTCTGCTTTCCCCCACCTCTCAGTGCATACTGTAGACTAGGGAATCAGTGTTGTCAGAGCCAGTGGGTGCCTGGTGGTGCTGAGACCCTCAGAGGGTCCAGGCATCCCACCCTTGCACCTTTGCTTTCTCTGTCACACAGCCTCTGTGACCAGAAGGCTGCTTATTCAGCCTTCCTATTGAGCAAACGGCCCACTGAATACTCCACTTTGGGCTGAGAACTTTCCCTCTCTCTTGGCCTGACAGGTCTTTATTATCAGCGTGTTAGAAAGTCAAGACTGCTCTTTATGAGAGATGGTGATGGGGCGGGGGGAATGGAGGCCACAGGGCCATGGAGAGTTCAAGGAACCCGAGGAAAACTTAAGGCATTGTTCCTTGCCCATCAGCTCCTCCCTGGGTCCTCCCCAGCAGTATGTTTGAGTTCCCAGATGACCTTGGTTTGATACTAGTTTTCCAGCTCTTTCTTGAGCTGCCAGACTCAGCCTTCTTCATTTTAAGCAAGTAAGTGCAGCAGTTTGGAGAGGGCACCAGCCTGCACCATGACCAGAGTAACGGAGTTGGTGCAGCCGGGTGCTCTTCCTGGAGCCCAGCGGCAGGCCTGCGAGTGCTGAGTCACCAGGACTGGAGGAGAGGCCACGTGCAGAGCTGGGCTCCAGCTCCGTGGTCTGACGAGGAGAGGGTTGCCCCATTGGGGTGCAGCCTTCCAGAACTTTCTGCAGATGATGCCTCTCCTCTTCCTGATGCCCTGATCTTGTCCAGGGGCTCCCTGGCTTTGGGATCAGCCACCTGCAGGAGGAGCGTGTCTTTTCCGTTTGTCTCCAGCTGCTGGAGTGGCAGAATTATGACCCATTCAAATGTGAGTGAACCATACCTGTCCCCTGGCCTCTGTCTTTCCAGGTGTGGTTTAGGTGGGCCCTGCTCTGAGTCTGGGAAGAGGCAAAATGAAACGAGAAGGCACGCACTCTTCAGCCTTATGATTCTGAAAAGCTCTCCTCCTCTCATTAGCTCAGAGCATCCGTGTCTCAGTTAAGAGAGGTTTCTTATCACCCATGGGCTCAGCATTCCTAGCCCTGCACCTCTGCCCTGAGGTCAACCCTGTTCAGTCCAGAAATGAGCTGTAACTGCCACATTAGAGGCCTTAACAACTCAGTGACCTTTCTCGTCTTGCACATCAACAGAGATTTCCTGAACATCTACCCTGTTTTCCAGACACCCTGCTAGGTGCTGCAGAAACAGAAATTCAACACAACTTCTGCCCTTAGGAAATGGTCCATTGTGGGTCCTCTTGGCCTTTGACAGTCATTCCCATGACATTTAGGGAACAGAAATGAGATTTGATCTGGTTGGGCAGACAAACCCCAAGCTGCCTTTCAGCCTGTGGTGCCATCCTGCCATGGGGCAGAGCCCCTGTGCCCCATCTGTCTGGAGAGGGCAGCGTGACACATGTGTCTGGGTCTGGTGGCCGTGACCGGCACTTCCCCAGGAGGCCATTCGTTTCTTTCTGGGGCTCTTTACATGTAGATGTAAAGGCACCTGTGTGGCTGGCTTTTCTTTCTCATTCTGACAGGACCCTTCCCTGGAATGATCTCTGAGAAGATGGTTTAGCCTTCATGCACAAGGAAAGGCTCTTCTCAGGGGTAATGTGTAGCAGAGGACTGGACGCATCACCACAGTCTGCCGTCCCTTTAGAGTTCAGTTTTGGTAATTATATTTTCCCCTTGAGGGCTTGGCTTGGGAAAGGCAGGCTTGGGAGCTCGTCGCCCCTCAGGCCTGTGCTCACTTTGGTGAGGTCTCCCAGGAGACACCACCAACCCTAGCTAAGGGCCCTGGCCTGGGGCATGGCTGGGGCCCAGGGTGCCAGGAGAGGACAGAGAACCGTGGTCTTGCAGGGGCAGCCCTCACCTGGAGAGCTCAGGGTTCTTGCAGAGATGCTGAGAGCTTTCTCTCTCTCTCACTGCCCGGAGCGAGGTGCCAGTGTCTTCCCCTGTAATCACCCCCGCCTCTAGCCCCGACGGTCTTGTCGAGGAGTGAGTGAGCGTAGGGAACTGCATGCAGACCCTCCTCACGAGAGATACGCTGCGTTTCGGTGCTTCTTCCTCAGCGTGGAAGCGGCCTGACGTCATTTGCAGACAACCAAAGTGAAGGGAACCCCCACCCGAGGGCCACACAGTGAGGGTGCCGAGAAGAGGAACCAGCGCCCTCGCTGGCCCGTGCCAGGGCTCCATCTGCCGCGCTCACTTGTCTAAGGCAAGGATTCTTTTCCTTGTGTTTGCTGTACTGTGTGTTTGTGAACTTTCAGATTTTCTTATTTGTGAAGAAAGGGGAAAGAAACTTAACCTCTGTTGAATATTTGCTAAACACATCACGGTGCCCTTAAGTGCGTCATGCCTTCATCATGCCCCATGATGATTATTTCTGCCATCTCTCAACCAAGGAAACAGATGCAGAAAGGTTAACCACCTCGTCACGGGCACATCTCTTTTATCAGTGGATCTCTTCCTTGACCTCCAGCTGGTAGTTGATGCTTGCCCGTGTTTCTGGTTCAGTGAACTCTGTGGCATTATTCTCAGACAGTGACACCTCCAGATCCAGATTCAAGTGAACCAGTTTGTTTAGTGGTTTCTGATATGATTTGTTCCCAAGAAGGCCAGGTGAATGAACGTCAGGGTGTGTCCTCTTTTTAATTAAGGACACTCTCTCTGTCCTTATGTAGGAAGTTGGTATTCCCCAAATGTAATCTGTGGTGGGTGTGTTTCCTGGGAGTGGGGACTGGTTGTGCTGAGCCCCCTGCAGTCCCTATGAGGGTAGGGGGTACTCACGCCTGAGGGGGAGTCTGGGACCATGTCACTTCTGCAGTGTCTCAGCTCTAAGAACTATTCAGAGCCCTCACTGGATATCAAGGCATGGCGTGTTCTTTTTCTCATTGCTAATAGCAACAGTCACTTTTTTGGTGAAAATCAGTCACCTTAGTGGGCGCTTTGTCTCTGAAGGGACCCTGAGAAGTAGGAGCAGCTAATGCTCCAACAAGAAGACAATGTCTTCAGGAAACAGAGGAGAAAGTGCAGGGCCTGGCCTGCCCCTGTTTCATCTCTGAGCTGTGGCCTCGTCGGAGGTGGGAGCTGGCCTTCGGGGCCGTAGAATAAGGTTACTCTTTACCTGCCAGGGGTATCCATTACATCTCATTCTAGCTACAGGGAGCACTTTCTGTGTGCCAGCTTAGTTCTCATTTAATCCCAGAGCAAAGCTATTTTCCCCATTCCACAGATACGGAAACTAAGAGAGAGGCTATAATTGGTAAAGCCAGGATTTTAACCAGTTGTGTTGATTTCCAGAGACTCCCAGGTAGGGGCATTATGAGTGGGTAGTGGGTGAAGCTGGGTGTCCCAGGTGAGGGGCCAGGCAGAGGCTGGGGGACGAGGGAAGATGATGAAAGTGGGAATGATGGAGGGCTGAGGAGGAGGCCTGGGGGACACGCTCCACCTTATTCTCTTTTCTTCCTGGTCCTAGACTTAGGGGCCTGCCTCAGCCCCTCCCTCTCCTCACCCTCGGCGGCTCACCGTGGTGGTGCTGGGCTCGCCATGGTTTCTCCGTGCCCCGCCTCTTCTCCGAGCCCTTTCCCCCACCTTTCCCCTTTCTTCCTTCTTGCAATCTGTTTGCTGGTTTCATTGCACACCAGACTCTGGGAAGGGCAGGGTGCGCGGATGGGGAGGCGGCAAGTTCAGGGCGGTGTGCGCTCTGCAGTGTCTTGGGGTCCGCTGCAGTGGGAGGGGAGGGGAGGGGGCGCTGTAGGGCAGTGCTGGGGCCGTGGAGGCCGGGACGGGGGAGACACCTGCACTGCTGTTCACATACCCGGCCCCCGGGTCCACCATATATAACAGCTGTGAAACCAGCACCCACCTCACTATATAGGGAGTATCTTCAACACCAAACTGGAGAACCTCCATTTTCTTTTATTATTGGTTTTGGCCTAGCATTTTGCTCAA
This sequence comes from Cephalophus harveyi, assembly GCA_006410635.1. Taxonomy (NCBI): domain Eukaryota; kingdom Metazoa; phylum Chordata; class Mammalia; order Artiodactyla; family Bovidae; genus Cephalophus; species Cephalophus harveyi. Next base: position 66,532 of record SJYT01000295.1, read on the forward strand.
GATAATTCTGACTCCTGATTTCTGTGTTTTATCATACTCACTATCCATCCCAGCTTTTTGAGAGGGTAAGAAGAAGACCTACAGATATTTTTGTCTATCACAACTTGAAGGGAGGAGGTGCCACTGCTGTTGTGTGGGTAGAGGTCAGGGATGCTGCGCGCCACCCCGCAGTGCACAGCAAAGCCACGAATTACTCCATCTGAGCCGTGAATGTGACAGAGGTGGAGAAACCCTGGTGGCCGAGTCTGAGCTTCTCAAACTGCAAAATTAACGTCATGGCCCCAGGCTCCCTCACTTGGGGGTGGGGGTGGCTCAAATGAGATATAATATGTAAAAGTACTTGATAAACTGTCAAGTGCAACATAGGTGTCCAGTTCATTCATTTATCGATTATGATTGAGGCCGCTCCAGACCAGTTAGTCCTGCTGTATTTACCAGTTAAAGAAGTCATTGATCAGCAGCTTGCCTGGGACTTCCCTGGTGGTCCAGTTGTTAAGAACCTGCTGCCACTGCAGGGGACACGGGTTTGATACCTGGTCTGGGAGGATCCCACATGTCGCAGAGCAACTAAGCCTGTGTGCCGCAACTACTGAGTCCAAGCACCTGGAGCCAACGCTCTGCAATGAATAGTAGCCCCGGCTTGCTGCAACTGGAGAAAGTCGGTGTGCAGCAGTGAACACCCGACAGCCAAAAATAAGTAATAAGTAAATAAATAAAAATTAGAAAAGGTTGCCTAGAATTCGACTTAGGAAGGAACCGTCTGGGGCCTTTACAGAAGCATTCCTTGAGGTTAAATTTCTGCTGTCATTAGCCCCCGGGATATAATTCAAACAGCTTCAGAACTAATTACCCACTGTCTAGTACAGATTTTATTTCTCTATTTTTTCATGCAACTTGATGAGATATAAACTCATTCTCTGTAGCATTCTTCCTGATTTTGTAGCCTGCATCCAAAGAAGAGAGTGCTTTGCTGAGATTTTTTTTCTTGCTGAACCCATTAGACCGGTAGTGATGTCTACTTTTCTCTGTAAATGCTTACAACTCACTTGTTCTATAAACCAGCCCTATGTTTGCCAGTTGGAAGCTTCCAGAATCCAGTTTGGCAGAACAGTAGGCAAATATTGACCTGTCTTTAGTCCTCTGACCCTTTTCCTATTCTCTGTGCTGTCTTAAAGGTTACTAGCAACGGTTCTGTGAACACGTTGTTGAGTTCTTTGGGGCTGTCCCAGAAGACAAGGGTAGTCAGCAATGTGTGCTGGGATATTCCCCGTGACTGGGGGCCTTGGATAACTTGAATTCTCTTAAAAGCACCGGCGTGAGGCTTTGTGGGGAAATTGGAGTTATCCAGGAAAGAGGAATAAGGTACAGATGAGCACCCTGATGCAGACATTCCATCTGACCCATGGTGTCAGAATGTGAGGCCTGCCTCCTATGAACCACAGCGGTTTTAGAACTACAGAGCATGACCTCCGTGGGGGTTGGCGTAGATGGTCGCAACCAACATGTTTTAATGAATAGAGTCGAAGAGAGACGTCAGAAAAGCATTACACAAAGCAATGGTAAGTATGTTTTACGAAGTGTCAGTTTTCAGGTGTGTGTGTGTGTTGTGAAATGTCTGTTTTCTAGTTTGTGTGTGTGTATGTGAGGGATGTATTGGGGCATGCTGTAAATTTGGTTGCCCCAAAAGGGTCACAATGAAAAGTTTGGCCAAGCAGCAGGCAGTGGTCTCTAGACCCACATAGGAAGTGATGCTAAAGTCTAGAAATTGAATTCTAAAACCATAACTCTTAGACAAGGGTTTCCCTGATCTCTTTGTGTAAAGAGAGTCTCAGCATTGCTTGATGGTTGTTTGGTTTAGACCAGTGAGGAAGAGGAAGGAGAGGAGGAAGAGGGTGACGGAGGGGCATTGAGAAGCCCAAGGCATTCCTATTCCTAGCTCAGTGTCTTCTGTGCTCTTCTGCTCTTGGGCTCCTGGGCCTCCCCGTCCCCAGTAGGAACTTGAGTTCAGCTTCTGGAAAAGTAAGGCTCTGCACTGTCTGCTCCTAGCAGTTGACTGAAGGATTTATTGGAACAGTTGCCTTGAAGGGCTCTTTGGTCTCCAGATTAAAGAAGCAGACTCGATCGAAATGCCTGCTTTGTACCGTGACCAGCGAGCTCTGTTCTACACAGGTCTGAAGCAGTTCCAGGAGACTAAAGCCATGGACTTAGGGCCAGATATTGAGAGCATATTGTCTGCTGATTGTTGGAGCGCCACCCCGCAGTGCACAGCAAAGCCACGAATTACTCCATCTGAGCCGTGAATGTGACAGAGGTGGAGAAACCCTGGTGGCCGAGTCTGAGCTTCTCAAACTGCAAAATTAACGTCATGGCCCCAGGCTCCCTCACTTGGGGGTGGGGGTGGCTCAAATGAGATATAATATGTAAAAGTACTTGATAAACTGTCAAGTGCAACATAGGTGTCCAGTTCATTCATTTATCGATTATGATTGAGGCCGCTCCAGACCAGTTAGTCCTGCTGTATTTACCAGTTAAAGAAGTCATTGATCAGCAGCTTGCCTGGGACTTCCCTGGTGGTCCAGTTGTTAAGAACCTGCTGCCACTGCAGGGGACACGGGTTTGATACCTGGTCTGGGAGGATCCCACATGTCGCAGAGCAACTAAGCCTGTGTGCCGCAACTACTGAGTCCAAGCACCTGGAGCCAACGCTCTGCAATGAATAGTAGCCCCGGCTTGCTGCAACTGGAGAAAGTCGGTGTGCAGCAGTGAACACCCGACAGCCAAAAATAAGTAATAAGTAAATAAATAAAAATTAGAAAAGGTTGCCTAGAATTCGACTTAGGAAGGAACCGTCTGGGGCCTTTACAGAAGCATTCCTTGAGGTTAAATTTCTGCTGTCATTAGCCCCCGGGATATAATTCAAACAGCTTCAGAACTAATTACCCACTGTCTAGTACAGATTTTATTTCTCTATTTTTTCATGCAACTTGATGAGATATAAACTCATTCTCTGTAGCATTCTTCCTGATTTTGTAGCCTGCATCCAAAGAAGAGAGTGCTTTGCTGAGATTTTTTTTCTTGCTGAACCCATTAGACCGGTAGTGATGTCTACTTTTCTCTGTAAATGCTTACAACTCACTTGTTCTATAAACCAGCCCTATGTTTGCCAGTTGGAAGCTTCCAGAATCCAGTTTGGCAGAACAGTAGGCAAATATTGACCTGTCTTTAGTCCTCTGACCCTTTTCCTATTCTCTGTGCTGTCTTAAAGGTTACTAGCAACGGTTCTGTGAACACGTTGTTGAGTTCTTTGGGGCTGTCCCAGAAGACAAGGGTAGTCAGCAATGTGTGTTGGGATATTCCCCGTGACTGGGGGCCTTGGATAACTTGAATTCTCTTAAAAGCACCGGCGTGAGGCTTTGTGGGGAAATTGGAGTTATCCAGGAAAGAGGAATAAGGTACAGATGAGCACCCTGATGCAGACATTCCATCTGACCCATGGTGTCAGAATGTGAGGCCTGCCTCCTATGAACCACAGCGGTTTTAGAACTACAGAGCATGACCTCCGTGGGGGTTGGCGTAGATGGTCGCAACCAACATGTTTTAATGAATAGAGTCGAAGAGAGACGTCAGAAAAGCATTACACAAAGCAATGGTAAGTATGTTTTACGAAGTGTCAGTTTTCAGGTGTGTGTGTGTGTTGTGAAATGTCTGTTTTCTAGTTTGTGTGTGTGTATGTGAGGGATGTATTGGGGCATGCTGTAAATTTGGTTGCCCCAAAAGGGTCACAATGAAAAGTTTGGCCAAGCAGCAGGCAGTGGTCTCTAGACCCACATAGGAAGTGATGCTAAAGTCTAGAAATTGAATTCTAAAACCATAACTCTTAGACAAGGGTTTCCCTGATCTCTTTGTGTAAAGAGAGTCTCAGCATTGCTTGATGGTTGTTTGGTTTAGACCAGTGAGGAAGAGGAAGGAGAGGAGGAAGAGGGTGACGGAGGGGCATTGAGAAGCCCAAGGCATTCCTATTCCTAGCTCAGTGTCTTCTGTGCTCTTCTGCTCTTGGGCTCCTGGGCCTCCCCGTCCCCAGTAGGAACTTGAGTTCAGCTTCTGGAAAAGTAAGGCTCTGCACTGTCTGCTCCTAGCAGTTGACTGAAGGATTTATTGGAACAGTTGCCTTGAAGGGCTCTTTGGTCTCCAGATTAAAGAAGCAGACTCGATCGAAATGCCTGCTTTGTACCGTGACCAGCGAGCTCTGTTCTACACAGGTCTGAAGCAGTTCCAGGAGACTAAAGCCATGGACTTAGGGCCAGATATTGAGAGCATATTGTCTGCTGATTGTTGGTACGTGTGAGGAGAAAAAGAGAAGGAGAAATGAGAGACAGCGTTTGCATTGGCAAAAGTATTTCTATAGAGTAGTGTCACTTGATATGCTGGTCTTTTTCTTTCTTTCTTTCCATTTTTTAAGGAGTTGGCACCTTCCTCAAACCTGAGTATTTATATTCTGGACATTAACAGTTTTGCAGGTGAAGGCTGTCTCTAGAATGCCACATGCCCACCAACTCTTTTTTTGGGAATAAGCTAGGTGCTGGTGTGACGTGACTTTTCCTTACAGTGGTGGCTCAGAATTAGCCACCATGGCCCAGACCCCCAGGCTCTCTGGAGGCCAAGTTCAGCCTCTGGGGGTGGGTAGGGTGAAGATCAGCCCTGGAATCCCAGGGAGGGAAGTGCTTTCTTTAGAAGCTTACCCCTTTAAAAATAATTTCCACTTTCCTATTTATTTAAAGAGGCTTTTGGACTTGTGTTTATAAAATCTCTTCCCGCCATTTCATGTGACTTGGGACACAGCAGCTGGGATGATGTTCTTTTTACCCAAAAATTGATGTTCTTTTTACCCAAATGGAAAGTTGGACTGGGTTGGGGCCTACAGAAAACTTGGGAAAGCAGAGCAGCCAGTCAAGTGAGATTTTAAAAAAATAAAATAAAAGTCATTCTGAAAGGCAGCTGAGCGTAATGGAAAGAGTGTAAACCCTGGAGTCAGATGACTTGGAAGTGAGTTCTCGCTCTGCTTCTTGGGCAGGCTGCAGAATTTCTTCCCTTTCATGAAACTGGACAGTTACAGGGCTGTGATGGCTCATGAAAAATAAAGGCCTAGCCCCTTGCACATAGTAGGCTCTTGATAAATACTGATTCCCTCCCAGGACTTTTATCCTTGTTTTTCCAGAGTGGTTATGTTTTACTATTGGCCCATCATAGGTCACTCATTTGGGCTCCAGCCGGTACCTGGGAGCCCAGGACAAAGAGTACCCACTCTGGACTTGGGTGGGTCCTGGTTAGGCCTCCTGGGACCCACTGAAACCTGCCTTCAGGATTAGAGCTGGTGCAACCTAGTGCTGCTCCCAGAGCCCTTCTGTGTTTATTTTTCTTTTGGGGGTCATTTAAAATTGAACCCATCATGTACAAAGACTCGATGGGGAGAGGTGGAAGCAACACGGGACCGTTTGGAAGCAGAGCGCACAGCCGCTGCAGTGACAGGGCAGGCTGCTGGGCATTACGGCCTTATTATTTATTAGGGAAAGTTTAACTTGGTCAGAGAACAAAGTTTTCCTTAACACATCAGTCTTAATACCAGAAGTCTCTTTTCATTGTTCCTGTGTTGAAATTATTTGCTGTGCTCTTTACTGGGCCAAATATACAAGCCAAAGTACTGCTTTACAAATTGGGAAGGGGTGTATGTCTGCTAATTTTAGGTCCTCCCTTTCCTCCTGTTATTGGAGAAGGAAATAGCAACCCACTCCAGTGTTCTTGCCTGGAGAATCCCAGGGACGGAGGAGCCTGGTGGGCTGCCGTTCCTGGGGTCGCACAGAGTCGGACACGACTGACGTGACTTAGCAGTAGCAGTTCCTCCTGTTGATTCAGGCTTGGGCTAAGGCAGTTATATATATTTGGGGGGTTTTTCTGGGGCTGATTTTAGACTGTCTGATGACTGTACAGTCGCATTTGGCCACCACCAGTCTCCCGCTGCTGTTACTGGAAGCCTTATGGCCTGAGGTTGGGAAGAGAATAGAAGAAACTGATCTTATGAACAGTTTATAACTGTATAAATAGCTATATAGTTATACACTGTATATAGACACATATACACACATTATATATTCTTTTTATTATGGGTTATTGTAAGAAATTGAATATAGTTCCCTGTACTACACAGTAGGTCCTTGTTGGTTTCTAGTCTATATATAATAGTTTGTTAATCTCAGACTCCTAATGTATCCCTCCCCACTGCCTTTCCCCTGTAGTAACCATAAATTTGCTTCCCATGTCTGCAAGTCTATTTCTGTTTTGTAAACAAGTCCACTTGTATCACGTTTTAGGTTCCATGTTTACGTAATATCATAAATTTGTCTTTCTCTGACTTCACTTATAATGATAATCTCTAGGTCTAGCCATGTTGCTGCAAACAGCATTCTTTCCTTCTTTTTATGGCTGAGTAATAGTCCATTGTGTATATGCACTACACCTTTATCCTTTCGTATGTCAGTAGACATTTAGGTTGCTTCCATGCCTTGGCTGTTGTAAATAGTGCTGCTGTGAACATTGGTGTGGTGTATCTTTTTGATTTAGAGTTTTCCCTGGGTATAGGCCCAGGAGTGGGATTGCTAGATAATATGATAACTCTATTTTTAGTTTTTTTGAGGCACCTCCATACTGTTTTTCAGAGTGACTACTTCAGTTTACATTCCCACCAAAAGTGTAAGAGGGTTCTCTTTTCTCCATGTCCTCTTCAGCATAAATTTTACCATCTTAACCGTTTTAAAGTATGCATTTCTGTGGCATTAACTACATTCACAGTGCTGTGTAACCAAGACCAGAACCACCCATATACATCTTCCCAAACTCAAACTCTGCACCCATTAAATACTATCTCCCCATCCTCCCTCCTAGCCCCTGGCAACCACCATTCTACTTTCTGTCTCTATGAATTGGACCGCTGTAGATCCCTCACATTAGTGGAGTCATTTAGTATTTGTCTTTTTGTGACTGGCTTATTTCACTTAGCATAATGTCTTCAAGGTCCTTCCATGTTTCAGAATTCTCTTCCTGTTTAGGGCTGAATAATATTCTCTTGTGTGTGTAGAATACATTTCATTCATGCATTCATCCATCGATGGACACTTGGCTGGTTTCCACCTTTTGGCTATTGTAAGATACTAGTTTTGATGTGTTGGGATGAAGGCCTGGTTTCCTTGCCTCCTTGTGAGGTTGACAGGTTGCACGGACAGTACTCTGTGTGAGTGAGTGAAACATATCTGGATGTGTTTGGAAGTCTGTCTGTCTATGTTTACGTAAATAGTTAGGAGATAAACATTCTGGCTCAGTGGTAAAGAATTTGCCTGCAATGCAGGAGACGTGGTCTCCATCCCTGGGTCAGGAAGATCCCCTGGAAAAGGAAATGGCAACCCTCTCCAGTATTCTTGCCTGAGAAATCCCACGGACAGAGGAACCCCAGTGGACTACAGTCCATGGGGTTGCAAAGAGTCAGACGTGACTTAGCGACTAAACAACGACATGTCCTATTTTATATCTGGAGAAACTCTTTCTGCCCACCTGACTTGTCTGAGACCCTTTATGAAAGGGTAAACAGTAGACACGTGTGAGGCCAGCTCCTGATGCAAGAGGAGATATACATGACAAGCTCCTCCCTCAGGTCCTGGGTGCCCAGATCAAGTTTCCCTGCTCTGAGCAGTCTCTCCCGACCTGCCCCATCCCACTTTGCCTCCTTTACTTTCTAGTGCACACGTGCTTAGTCATGTCCGACTCTGTGCAACCCCATGGACTGTAGCCCACAAGGCTCCTCTGTCCGTGGAATTTTCCAGGCAAGGATACTGGAGCGTGTTGCCATTTCTTAGTCTAGAGGATCTTCCTAATCCAGGGATTGAACCTGCGTCTCTTACGTCTACCTGCCCTGGCAGGTTAGTTCTTTACCACTAACGCCACCTGGGAAGCCTCATGTATTAGGATGGCCTGTATACTGCTGGGTGCTGCAGGGGTGGGAAATCCTAGCTGGGAGCCTGACAGCCTGGGGCCAGCACCAGTCCTGCAGTTCCTGGGTTGTGTGACATTGGCTAAATCACTGAACCTCGCTCAGTCTCAGTCTTTGCATTTAAGAAGACTTTTTTTTTTTTTCTGATGTGCGTATTAAAGGCAACGTATCGGAAGCTGTTAGCACAGAACGTGGCTTATGGTATACAGTCTCCAAAAAATCTTTGTTCCCTATCTCCTCCCTTTCCTACCAGGTAGTGTGCACTTGGCTAGGACAGGCCTTGTTTTACTTACCTGTTTGGCCTCGGGGCCTAAACAGTGCAGAGCTCACCGCAGTGGTGGCTAGTTCAGTGCTTACTAATAATATGCTGGACTGTATGCAAAACAAAGTCTCTGCTACAACCAGGCTTTCCAAAAGTGTTCTGAACAAACACAGCGCGAGTGGAATGAGGGTAGGGCCTCCTAAGGAGAACACTTTGAAGAAATATTATTTGGATGGGTAGATTCTGGCCGGATTAAAACCCCAAAACCTGATATTGGTCTTGTTACTTTTTTGGTCGTTGCCTCCTTGTCTGTGTGTAGAGCACTTCTCGAAGATTATTAGTTGGGATTTTAAAAATAGGCCAGTTGTCAGATGTCTTGGCAAGAAAACATATCCCAAAAGCTTTAGGTATTTTCATAAAGCTAAACATCTCTCCTTGGAGAGAGCTGTTTTGATGAAAAGTCACTAAATACTCTGAGGAGGTCAGAGAACAAATTCAACCCCTCCCCAGCTAGTGGCATGGAATCTGAAGGTCAGTCAAGCTGGGAGGGCTTGTGTGTTGGGGGTGGGGACGGATGGATTGGTGATGGGAACAGAAGGGGTTCCAATCATTCTTTCCAGACTACCACCCTCACCCCCACCCTCACTAAGAACGTCTGTCTTTGGTTTGATCAATGCATCATACCAGTCTCCATGGACAGTTTGCGGCTTGGGCAGAGGAGGATGCAAGGGTTGTTGGTGGCGGGTACCAGGAGCCAGGTAGAAGGCAGAGGAGAAAGTTCTAACATAAAAGCTCTGTCCTGCATTGGACCGGCTGCTTGCACTCCTGGGAATGTTGTACCAGCTCTGAGGTCCGTCTGGTGGCTCTCAGCTGTCTGCTCATGGCGATGGTCCTCGTTGGCATCAGCAGCATCTCTCTCATCAGGGTTGCTTTGGTGACAAGACTTCNCTGTCCTGCATTGGACAGGCTGCTTGCACTCCTGGGAATGTTGTACCAGCTCTGAGGTCCGTCTGGTGGCTCTCAGCTGTCTGCTCATGGCGATGGTCCTCGTTGGCATCAGCAGCATCTCTCTCATCAGGGTTGCTTTGGTGACAAGACTTCCCTTCCTCCTTTCTCCTCGTGGCCTTCGTGTAATGCCAGATGTAGCAGGATGGGATGGCTCTTCTCTTTCTCTTATGAGGGACCCTAAACAGATGGGACCATCCTGCAGTGCCGGGGGTTTGCATGCCGGGTCTCTGGAAGCAGCTCTGCACAGCACAGCACCTGTCCCCTGTAGGACTGATTAAAGGAGAGGTCTTTTTTTCTCTCCCTGGTGGCTCAGATGGTAAAGAATTTGTGTGCAATGCAGGAGACTCAGGTTCCATACTTGGGTCGGGAAGATCTCCTGGAGAAGGAAACGACGGTAAAGAATTTGTGTGCAATGCAGGAGACTCAGGTTCCATACTTGGGTTGGGAAGATCTCCTGGAGAAGGAAACGGCAAACCCACTCCAGTTTTCTTGCCTGGAGAATCCCATGGGCAGAGGTGCCTGGTGGACTGCAGTCCATGGAGGTCACAGAGTCAGACGTCAGACAAGACTGAATGACTAATGCACTAACACTTCTTTTCTGAAACCCCAGGGCTATAAGGATCTTCTTTACAGTGCTATCACTAGTCCGATTTGTCATTTCAGAGGAACTCAGAATCGGTGCTACCATTTAATGGGTTAAGTCCAGTTTGTTTGTTTTTTTCCTTGCTTTGGATTTGGGGTGGGTTAGAGTATAAGCCTCCACTTTTCCTTATCCTCAGGGAAATTTATGGAGATTGGTGCTCTCTCCTGTTTCTTGTTTAGAAAAAAGGGCTGGGGAGGTGGTTGTTGCAGACTGGTCTGGTTGTAGACCTTGACTGGACCTTGTTCTTGGGAGCAGCTCTTCCCTCTCCCTAGATGCCCAGGGGAGCTGGTGAGCTCTTCCGAGAGGTGGGGAGATGGTGTCTTTTGAGCTCAGCCTCCGTTGCCTCCCTGAGGGCCATGTGTAAGGGGACCTGGAAACCGAGGAGCGATCCCAGAGCTGTGCAGGCCCCCGCTGGCCCTGGCTCGCTGTGTCTACTCCAGGCCGAGCCGCGGGACGCACCAGTCTCTGAGTGAGGGGAGCTGCCAGGGCAAGACTTCAGAGATCTCGTCGGTTTCACTGGCTTCACGTCGGCAAGTTCAGGAGCAGGCTTTGTGTCAGAGCTTGCTCACGTTCCTTTTCAGTCCAGGAAGCTGTTTCCTGGGCTGACCCCTGAGCTGGAGAACAAAAATCAGGGAGCTGCAAGGGACACAGGCCACGGCAGGTGGCAGCTGAGACCCTCACGTGACCCGTTTTTCAGCCCACATATGGTAGCTCGGTGTGGGCAGTGGGTGAGGTTTTTGTTTCCATCCCAGCATGGGAGCTGCAGACTCTTGACTGCGAAAGAGCTCTCTTTGCAGATAATTTATGGTCCTGTATCTCATGGTCTATTTGGCGGCATTCCTGTTCCCTGTTCCTCTGCGCTGTTTCTGCCTTCTCCTCTTAACCAGAGTTTACGTTGCTCCACCCTGAACTTATCTCAGTCCACGTGTAAATTACACTATAGGAAGATTCCTTATAGGAAGATTCCTTTTTAAGGTATTACTTCTTGGTCACTGACTGTAGAACTAGGAACGCAAGGCAGCAGATACTTGAGCCGCATCAGTGAGGCAGGAGTTGATCCACAGTGCTCCCTGGGCACATCCAGTCCTGCGAGCCCTCCGGGGGCGTTTGTTGTTACACAGTTGGATCCTGCCGACCAGCGCCTTTTCCCCACGTGTCCTTCTGCACCTCTGCTCTGCTTCAGCCCCTCCCATCACCGTAAACCAGCCACAAGTGGCCCCCTGGGTACAGTGGCCAGTTCATACTTGCCATACAGAACAGCCCTTAGGAAGACTGGATATACTCAAGACCCAAACCCTTGAGTGCCCTTTTCCAACATTGTACGTAGTTAATACTATATTTCAGAAAGAAATCATAGGTAGGCAGGACGGATGTTTAACACTGGGTTGGTCTGTATTGGGTGAAGGGCGCTCACAGCTCAGGCTGGAGGAGACTGGGCTCTCTCAGAGGCTGGGGAAGGGCTGGGTGAAAGGTAACTTGAATGGGCTGATCTTTTAAAATTTCTCCCATTTTTCCCAAAGCCTGGGGCTTCTTTGGTGGCTCAGATGGTAAAGAATCTGCCTGGAATGCAGAGGACCAGGATGGATTCAATCTCTGGGTTGGGAAGATTCCCTGGAGAAGAAAATGGCTCCCCACTCCAGTATTCTTGCCATGGACTGACGAACCTGGTGAGCTACAGTCCATGGGGTCATGAAGAGTCAGAGAAGGCTGAGCAACTAACACTTTCACTCTTCACTTATCCCAGATCCCAAGGTGGATCCCCAGCTCTGGACTGCAAAATGCTGGCGAGGACCTGAGCCCGGTAATGCTATCCCTGTGAAGCTGAGAGACTTTTTCCATGTCCCTTAGTAACTAAACATGACCTCTTTTTCTATCAGTATCAAGCATGACCAGAGGTGAAATTAGATCCAGTGGGTGGCTAAAGAATTAGAGATATTCTCCAGCCACTGGAGCCTCATGGCCCGTCTAAGGGCAGATGCTTCTGTGACCTGCCCCCCTGCTCACCTACCTCCACTGCCTCATTACAGCAGACAAAACCGGTTCAAAAGCCTGCTGGCCCACATGGCTTTCCCATGGGCTCTCCTGAAGTTCCCTGTGGGCATGGGCCTTATCTACCATGCTGGAGGAGCGTTTTGCTTTCCAGTGGCAGCTGGTCCTATTCATCAGGGGTGGATATCTTTATCTTCCCCCGACTCTTTGCCCAGCTTCCACAGAGCTGTCATCTGCTCCCATGTTGCTCTGCTCACGTTTACCTGCTCACGGAAAGTCTCTTCCTAAAGACCGCCCGTCAGGCCCCTGCCCTTCTGGCACCCAGAAGAAGCCACTTCACTTCCCCAGGTCTAGAGCTTTGTAATCAAGAAAGGGGATTTTTTTTTCCCCCTCTACAGTGTGTTTGGACTTTTCATTAGTTCATTTTATAAACACTGAACTAAACACCTGTTACATGCTAAACATTCCAGCTGAGTGAGGCCCTGGAGGAACTGGAGATGTAGCTGATCTCAGGTCCAATCAGATCAGGAGCCTGGGAGCGGCAGGGCAGGGCTGTGGGGCATGCTGGGAAACCTCCAGCCCAGAGCCATCTCCAAAGGCTCCCTGGACGTGGTGACTGTGGAGCCACGTCTTCAGTGGTGAGCTGGACATCAGTGCCTGAACAAGGGAGGGAAGTTGGATTCCATGTCAAAAGATCCAACAGCCAAGAAAGTTGAGAGAATGTGGCGGGACCAGGAAATGGTGAGTGAGTGAGTATCCTAGGACTGAGGGGCCGGGCTGGGGAGCAGCTGGAGTGTCTGTACTGCTGTACCAGGTGTACTGAATACTAAGCTGCTCAGGAGTTGCACTTTGGCAGGCTGCACTCTTAGGAGAGTAAGATACCTTGTGGGTGATAAGAGAACACATCAAGTTTGGGGAACGTCATCAATATATCTGAGTATAGAGAGGCCACTCTGTTGTTCCTGTAGAAGACTGTTTCCTTGTGGTATGTGGGAACCTCACCTTGGCTTCGATGGACCAGGAATCAGTCTGATTCTGATTTCTGTATTCTCTTGCCCTGGGAATGCTGACCCATGGGCATGAGTGGCAGAGGGCAGGAGGCAGGTGCCAGGATGGAGGGGCCAGCTCATGGCCTCTGAAGCCACCTGTGTGTCCTTCTGGACAAGTTGTTTCAGCCCCTGTGCCTTGGTTTTCTTCTCTGAGGATGTGAATGACTGCCTTCTTTCTGGATTCTCCCTGAACAGCAGATGATACCCCCGAACGTGTTCATTTGCAGCCCTGTACTAGCCCTCCCAAGGGCTTCCTCCATTGTGGAAAGAACATTCAGCCCCAGAGAAGGGCTCTTAGAGACTCCAGTTCTAGGCCAAGTATCATTTTGGGTTTGTGTGGACTGTACCTATGGGTCTCCCTTTTTGGTTTAAGGAAAAAAAGATGCTACCTTTTTTCCACTCTTGCCCCCTCATTGACAGACTCTGTGGACACAAATGTAGACACTCCAGACAGGGTTTCAAGAAAGAGTGGCTCCCTGGCTGGTGCGCATCTCCTGGAAGCCTTGTGCCAGGAGGGCGGGTTGGAGAGGAACTGGTAACAGACGAGCAGAAATTTCTCCTGCCCTGAGTTCTTTGGGGGCGAGTCTGCTGTTTTCCCTCATTTCCTGCTGCTAATGCTTGTGCTGGTTCCATTTCTTTCCCCTTGATTTTGTTCCTAATAGCTCAGTGTCCATCCTTGATGCTAAGGGTGAGAGTCCCATTGAGGAGACTTGGGTGCTGTACAGGAGCTATTTTTCTACTAGTTTAAATTCATTTTCTCTTTGTATTGGACATTTCCCTGAGACCCGGAAAGCCAGATGGTTTGTCAATACAGAGCACGCCTTGGGGAATTAGCCGGATATCTGTGCCTTCTGCAGCTGGAACTTACCATTTCCCGCTTTGGGCCAGCAACTAATAAAATCTCTTTGCAAAATACCTTGCACTATCCTCATTTCCTTAGTTTTTTTGTTCTTTTTTTTTTTTTTTGACTGTGCTGCACGGCATGTATGCTCTTAGTTTCCCAACCAGGGATTGAATCTGTGCCCCCTGCATTGGAAATGCAGAGTCTTAACCACTGGACAGCTTGGGAAGTCTCTCATTTCCTTAATTTTTTAAAATGAACTTTGGTAAGATTAAAGCTCTGTTCTGGGGGCATAGACCTTGTAAGGGGCTTGGAGGTTGGTTTTTTTTAGTCCTCCTTTAATCTTTGCATTGGTAGCCTTGCCATATCTCAGATGAGGATAGGAGAGAGGGAATGATGTGTTGCTTAAAGTTACAATTTCGGAATTGAAAATCAAACCAGCTACCTCTCCTCACCCTCCTCTCCCCACCATTTCACAATTGACTTATACTGCACAGCAAGTGGGAGGGCTATTGAAATGGGTAGGGGTCAAGGGGACATAGCACGGCAGAGGGAAATGGGTTCTCAGTACACAGACATGGATTCAAGTCCTAGCTCTGCACCTGATAAGTTCTGTGAGCTTGAGCAAATCATGGGATCTGCTGAGCTTCTACTTTCTTATCAGTGAGTGGGGGTAATTTAGTCCCTGCTTCTCTTGCCTCCCACGGCTGTTTTGAGCATCATAGGATATAATATATGCAAAAAGCCCCATCAACTCTGCGGATGAGGAGGAGGGAGAGGAGAGGAAAGGAGAAATAATTATGTTGGAAGCAGGATCTTTTATGCTGGGGTGCTCAGAGCATGAATTAGCAACTGTTGTTCCAGAGTTGGGATTCCCCCTTGTCTCTGCCTTGGGACACCTGACACAGATCGCCAAGCTCTGTCTCCTCCACCCCCTGCACACATTTGTACAGAACAGGGGCCAGGTTGCAGTGGTTTGGCCGCCCCCTGGGACCTGGCTTTCCTCAGAGCATCATGGCATCATAGCCTAAAGTAGGAGGGAGGGAGGAAGTGTGGGTACTTGGGCAGACACACCTGTCCTGGGCAGAGCTGCCATGCGTGGGTGACATAACCGAGGGTGACATAATCCAGTCTAATGGCACCCACCTTGGGAGGTACAGCTGTAGCCAGATGCTTTTGGACTCTCTCCCTAAGTTGCCACCTCCCTTTAAAGCTGCACTTGGAAGTGAAAAGGGAACTGGACATGGGCAACCAGGGTGGGACGCATCCTGGAGGCTTGGAAGGTTGTCCTGCCTGTCTCCCACGCCACTTTCAGTTTCATGGGGCTCCTCCCCAAAGAAGTATGACTCTCACTCACTCAAGAGGGCCCCTCTGAAGGGTACTGTCTGCCCAGCACATTCGTTCTCTTCATGCCAACCGTGAGTTAATCCCAGGTAGTTTGTTAACAGTCACAGGCGTCACCTACCGAGGACCTCGTACGTGCCAGGCAATGTCCTACTACAGCTAGTTCTTGACACAGTCCTGTGAGGGAGGTGTTATTATCACTCCCATTTTACAGACCAGGAAACTAAGGCTCAGAACCATGAAGTGGCTTGCCCTAGGTCACACAGTGGGCCAAATGCTAGTTAGGGTTCAGATTTCTGCTTGCTTGGCTCCAAAAACCTACCCTCTACACGCCTTCACTGCCGGTCAGCAGAAGTCCTCAAGAACCCTGAATGGCTTGCTTCATGAATGTTACTTCCATTTTCCCAGCTCTTTGGGGCCACTATGACCAAACACTAGCCCCAAAGTTCTTCCCCAGGCTGCACACTGGAAATGTGGGAGCATTAACCAATCCTGATGCCAAACCACAGTCCAAACCGAGTAAGTCAGCATCTCTGGGAGGGGGACCCAGGCAACAATGGTTGTAAAGCTTCCAGGTGATATTGTGCAGCCAAGGATAAGGAATGATGCACTTGTCCATGAGGCCTCGAGCTGGTGGTGCTCCTTTGAGTAATCGAGGTGAAAGGTGACTGGGATCCTTCAGGAGGCTGAGAAATTCTTCAGCTCTTTAGGTGACCCACCTCCATGGCGGCTCTACTCTTTCTAGATAGCTCTGCCACTGCCTTTTTATTTAATGGTGTCAGTCAGCCTATAAACTTCCTAAGCAGCATCTGGAACGCCCAGCTTGGGCCTCTCAAGACAGTTGCGGGAGTGCAGGTATTTGTTTTGAAGGGGGAGGCACAGTGTTGTCCAGGAGAGCAGTGCCCTGCAGGGCTGCCAGTGGA
This sequence comes from Cephalophus harveyi, assembly GCA_006410635.1. Lineage (NCBI taxonomy): Eukaryota > Metazoa > Chordata > Mammalia > Artiodactyla > Bovidae > Cephalophus > Cephalophus harveyi. The sequence continues at coordinate 82,626 of SJYT01000295.1, forward strand.
TCTGTATTCGCTCCCTTTTTCAGCACTCAGGTTGAGGCATGTAAATGTCATTGCAGGTGGGAAAGGGTAAGCACAGATCCAAATCTGTACAATGCAAAGATATGCAAATTGGGTTTTAAAATAAAAGACTAATTTTTAAATCAAATCTTCTGCCTTGATGTAGGTGTTCCAGGCAATTGAAGGAAGGCAAGCTGACATCTAGCAGACCTGGGTTAGACCTCGACTCTGGATTTATCAAAATTTCTGCACTTAACCCACCCTGTGCCCTTGCCACAGTGGCTGATAAGACTGAGGGAACAGACATAATCCCTCTTGCACAGTGCCAGGCACAGAGTGCACACCCAACGCATAATCCCTTTCCTTCTCTGCCCCATTGTAAAGATGAGGAAGTTCACTGTTGTACAATAGTAAACCTGCTGGTCAACCTGATGGTAAGTGAAGTAAGACCCCTCAAGAGCAGAAGGGCTGGTCTAGACAGGATCCAAGTGCCAACAGCCCACCACCTGGTGTTCGATCTTCTCTCAAGACCACCAGGTCTAACTTGGTAAAAGGAAGCAGATGGTTAATTTCCTGACCAAGGTGCTCAGCTGAAAGGCCACCAGAAGTGGCACTAATAATTTTGCCATACCTGGTGAATTTTGGTTTCAGAGCACAGTGCCTCTCAAAGGCACCCTCAGGCACAATGACATCACCTCACAGGCTATTTCCTATGTGGGGACTTTCTCTCAGTTTATGAAGAAACACTCACACAGGCCTAGCTTATCCATAAGGTATGTGTGCGTGGTGGGGTAGGGTATGGTCTTGCATTTACCCAGCATGAGGTGGAACATTCTTCCCTGTTAATTGCAGGGACAGGCTAGCTGTCTTGTGTCCAGTGGGCTTGGAGGCAAGAGGGCAGCATAAATCACTGTGCTGAGAGAAGACACTTTAAAATGTTTCCCGGACAACAGGGCACTCCTGGCTTAGTGCCCTTGCTCTGACTTTTCTTTAGTTTGAGTTGCATCCCAACTCAGCTGAAAAGCCTGGGTCCCCCTTTTTGCTTCCTCTGCAAATTGTGAGACTTGGCTTTCCTTTTCAATAAAAATCGTGGATAACTTAGTACAGTTGATCACGGTGAAGTCACTGTTCAGGAACTCTGTTCCACCCGCTGTTCTTAGACAAGGACCCTGACACGACACATTCAGCCTTATCTCCTTAGAGGATGAATTTCTGTTTCTCCTCTCGGTACTCAGCTGCCTTCGGGATTTCCTGCCTTCCGCCTCGCGGCCAAAAGGGACTGAGAACCTCGATGCTGCCTTTCAAACCTCAAAGGAATGAGAATTAAATTTGCAGCAGCCCGGGGCTCTTTCGGGGTCACGCAGTTTCGGGCAGCTAGTTGCACTCCGGCCCCGCCCTCCGCCGCCTCGCCCCGCCCTCCGCCGCCTCGCCCCGCCCTCCGCCGCCTCGCCATCACTCGCTCTGCCGGGGCCTCCGGTGCCGCGCCTCCAAAAGGTGGGGGCGGAGCCGCGCTCAAGTGGTTGTTCCGAGGCCTAGAGGCCCCGCCCTCTGGCTTCTGGGTTAAATTTCAGCCCCTTTGCTGGATCTAGGGAGGCCGAGGAGTTGACCAGCACTTTTGAGATCTGTCTTAGGCTTGGAGGTGGTCTCTGTAGGCAGGTTAGAAGCGCAGACGTGGGGCTAGGGTGTCCATAACAATAGGAAAACAGATCTGGGGGGTACTTTTCGCATTTCCCTTTCTCCCACGTCTGGCATCACTTTAATTCTCTGATTTCTGCCTTGTTGCGCCGAGTGACAGCAGCTTATGCTGGTGAAGTGGGGGATTTCTTAAATCAGATTCTTTCTTAACCCTGTCTCCGGCCCTTAGTAACGTAAAACGTTATACGTCTATTGTTCAGTTCAGTGACTCAGTCGTGTCCGACTCTGCGACTCCATGAATCGCAGCACGCCAGGCCTCCCTGTTCATCACCATCTCTCGGAGTTCACTCAGACTCACATCCATCGAGTCCGTGATGCCATCCAGCCATCTCATCCTCGGTCGTCCCCTTCTCCTCCTGCCCCCAATCCCTCCCAGCATCAGAGTCTTTTCCAATGAGTCAACTCTACGTCTATTGTAGATAATTGGATAAATCCAGAAAATTATAAAGAAATAAAAATCACTTATACTCATCGTGCTAAACACTTTAAAGCGTTTTTTGAAAAATTGCTTTCATACTGTCAAAATACAGTTTAAAGTATATGCTTCGGGTTACTCTGATAAGGTAGAAAATTTCCATTCTCTTATCTGCTTTCTCCCTTAAAAACCACTTTAAAAGGGAAGCAGAATATTAACGCAGATCAGTAACCACAATTCAGCCTTTTTTGAGAGTATCCCGAGACCACGGAATTTCAGAGCCAGCTGTTATTTTTGAGTTTATGTGGTGAATTCGTCTGTTTTATGGACTGAGGCTCAAGTGACATGACTTGCTTGGGGTTGCCAAATTAGCTCCCCAGACTCTTAAGAGTACAGAATAGGGCTACTCATTTTCAGGTTGGAAATTTTAAAAAGAAAGCCTGAGAAGGGTAGAGGGGAGGTAGGCAGTCACATTAGAAAGGGACAGTTTTCTTTGGAATTTTGATGTATTCTTTTTTTTTTTTTTTCAACAAATGGAGCTAAAGTGACATATTCTAAAATTCTAAATATTGATAGACATTATCCCCCCATGGAAGAAAACAAGGAGACAGATACATAGAGAGGCAGAGGGTGCTGTCTTAGAGAGGCATGCGTTTCTTTGGGATACATGGACCAATCTATGAAGAAGTCAGTCCCAAACTCCTCTAGCCTAAGACTTTAAAAAAATTCATTTATTTTAATTGGAGGATAATTACTTTACAATATTGCGATGGTTTTTGCCGTATACCAGTATGAATCAACCATAGGTATACATGTGTCTCCTCCCTCCTGAACCCCCCTCCTACCTTCTTCCTCACCTCATCCCTCCAGGTTGTCGCAGAGCACTGGCGTGGGTGCCCTGCTTCATGCATCAAACTGGCACCGATTATCTGTTTTACATACGGTAATGTATATGTTTCAGTGCTGATCTCTCAGATCATCCCACCCTCTCCTCCCACAGAGTCCAAGAGTCTGTTCTGTAAGTCTTGACAATGCTTTCTGCTGGGCAGCCGCCATTCTTCCTTCCTCCATTATTAGTACCTCCACCAGGACTGCTCCTCAGCAACGGCCTGCCCCGTCTCTCCTGCTGGGAGTGTTAATTGTCGACTCCTCATCCCTTCACGCAGGAACCTCTTTCCTGACAGCAGCCTAAAGTAAGCCTATTGTGAGTAGGGTTGTCAAGACCATGTGAAAACCTGACCAAAGCCCAACGTTGCTCTTTTTGGAATAGATAATACACTCTTTTTTACAATCTGACTGGGACTGTAATGATAATACAGATGAGCACCTAAGAGACAGGAAGGAAGGGGGCAAGGCACAAAGATTAAAAAGAATGACACAACCATTAAGAAGAACAGAATACCACAAAAACTGGTTAGAACCTCCTAGGCTCAAGTATGGATGTGAGAGTTGGACTGTGAAGAAGGCTGAGCGCCGCAGAATTGATGCTTTTGAACTGTGGTGTTGGAGAAGACTCTTGAGAGTCCCTTGGACTGCAAGGAGATCCAACCAGTCCATTCTAAAGGAGATCAGCCCTGAGATTTCTTTGGAAGGAATGATGCTAAAGCTGAAACTCCAGTACTTTGGCCACCTCATGTGAAGAGTTGACTCATTGGAAAAGACTGATGCTGGGAGGGATTGGGGGCAGGAGGAGAAGGGGACGACAGAGGATGAGATGGCTGGATGGCATCACGGACTCGATGGACGTGAGTCTGAGTGAACTTTGGGAGTTGGTGATGGACAGGGAGGCCTGGTGTGCTGCAATTCATGGGGTCGCAAAGAGTCGGACACGACTGAGAACTGAACTGAACTGAGGCCCAAGATGGTGGAAGATTCGCTTTCCAGTGGACCTTGAGCCTCATTGTATGCTCCCTGTAATACATTAGCATATACTAAATGACTCACTAGAATATTCCTCCCACTCATGAGCCTGTGAAATTACCCAGCCCATAAAAACTTACCACCCCCACACGTCGGGGCCTTTTAAGACAGACCAGACGGCAGCATTCCTTCTATGAAATGTTTCTCCCAGTGCCTTTTGAGAGGCCCGGGCCCACTGTCCTGGGGCTGTAGCTCTTGCCTTCTGTGGTGGCCCGTTCTCTCTCTCCGGAGTGGGTATCTCACTCAGTAAGACTGTTTTCCCTTTACTGAGGCTCCCTCTTAAATTTGTTCCTGCACAAAGCCAAAGAGCCTGCACTTGGAGTCCCATGCCGAGGACTCACGCGAGACCTGGGACGTGACCATCGTCTCGCGCCTTGTTTTTTCCTACAACACCTAGAGAGCGTCTAATGCTATCTCACCATGTCCCAAGCTCATTTCACAGATAAAGCGATGGGTGAGGCACAGACCAGCTTACCTGAAGTCATAGAGCTAGGGAATGGCAGAGCCGGAGTTCACACGGCTGGCTCCAGAGATGGTCTTTCTAACCACTAGACTAGGCGAATTGATTTCCTTTATGGGCTCAGCCCTTTCCCCAAGGGGCAGTATGCTAGAAGAGGCCTCCGCCAGCTGCACAGGGATTTTCTTTGCTTCTTTCCTGAGCCAGACTCTGGTGTCTTTCAAACACTAAGTTAGAAGCCTTTTTTCCGACGCCCTTTCCTCAGTTTACGTGGCAGCCAGTTTTCACTTTGTGTCATTTTGTTTTCTTTTCCATAGGATGTTTTTTTGTCAAGTTTAAGAACTAATTTGTCACTGCGTAACTTTTGTAAAACTTTTCATACCAGTAATGTTAGAAAAATAATCTTCATCAGCTTCCATGTCCTAGTTTGGGTTTGGACAAGTGCAAATATGTGACCAGAGAGAGAGCGTATATGAGATTGGACAGATCTGTTTAAATACAAATCCTACCAGTGACCAGCAACATATCTTTTTAAAAAACTCCTTCATTTGATGTTTTTCAAACTGCTCCAGTAGTGCTTATACAAGCTTGATATAGCGTGTGAAATAAGTGAAATACCCATACAGGCAGGATAATACAAGATGTAGAGAAGTGGAATTGGTCATCTCCCCCTTCAGCTCTGTCCCTCTTAATCAGTGTTAGATACTTTCTTCTACTGGGCATTTTATGTAGCCTCTCCAAGCTTGTTTTCTTGTCAGTAATCCAAGGATGATGCCCCACTTTGTGAAGGACTGAGCATAATTTATGTGGAAGGTTCTCTTTAAATGGTAGTTGTTTGTGGAACCTAAAAGAATGATACAAAGGAACTTATTTACAAAACAGAAATAGACTCACAGACATAGAAAACAAATTTATGATTACCCCAGGGGAAAACAGGCTTCCCTGGTGTCACAGACAGTAAAGAATCTGCCTGCAATGAAGGGAGACCTAGGTTCGATCCCTGGGTAGGGAAGATCCCCTGGGGAAGGAAATGGAAACCCACTCCAGTACTCTTGCCTGGAGAATTCTATGGACAGAGGAGTCTAGTGGTCTACAGTCCACAGGGTCATAAAGAGTTGGACATAACTGAACGACTAATACACATTGAAAAGTGGGGTGGAAGTAGGGGTAAGGGGGATAAATTAGGAGTTTGGGATTAGCGGATACACACTACTATATATAAAATAGATAGCAAGAACCTATTGTGTAGCTCAGGGAATTATAATCAATATCTTGTAATAACCTATAATGGAAAAGAGTGTGAAAAGGAAATTATGTATATGTGTGTGTGTGTGTTTGTGTATGTGTGTGTGTATAACTGAATCACTTTGCTGTGCACCTGAAACATTGTAAGTCAACTATGTTTCAATGACATAAGCAAATAAAATGGTAGTTATTATGTGTTGGGAACATATATCCATTTGGGCTGCAGTAAGTTGCATTTTTGCCATGGAAAGAAGGGTTCATCAACTTTCCCGCTCGCTCAGTTTCTCCAGTCTCTTCTGTCTTGCAGCCTGTGGCACAACCCAAAGCTCAGGAGTGGGCAGCTGCTCCTGGGAACCCCTAGCCAGGCCCAGAAGGCAGGTGGAGCTCTCTTTCCCAACCACGAGCAGTAGTCAGAGTGAGTCTGGGTCTGAGTTCCAGGCCTTCTGATCCTGGGGCTGGGCTTATATGAGATTCAAATGAAGTTAGAGGACTGAAGAGGAAGGAGAGTCTGCCTTAACTCCCCCCTCCCTCCCCCTCAAACCTCAGACAGCTCCCTGTGCTTCTCTCCTGCACATGGCATCTTTTCCTGCCTTCTCCACCTGGATGCACAGGTCTCCCCAGCCAGGTGGCGTCTTGCCTGGGTGCTAATAATAGACAGGAGTAAATCTGCCAGGCAGTGCATCCAGGAGACTGTCCCAGCTCTGCTCTTTCACTGAGATCCTGGCAAACGGGCAGGGCTGACTTGGTAAATAGCCCTTGTGAGCAGAATAAGCCTTTGTGTGTCCTAGAAACTCCTGCCGTCCCTCCCTGAGGGCAGCACCCTCCTGGAAGGGTGATGGGGATGCCTTTGCCCTGGAAATCTTAGGGAAACCTGGTTTCCAAGAGCCCTAGACTTCCAGGCCATCTGGGGGCTGGGAAGGGACACTGCAAGCCGGCTACTCTTCATAGATCTACCTAAAAGGCAACCCGATATCTTTATGTTAGTTCTTTTTGAGGCTCTGAAGCAGAAATCAGAGAGAAAGAAGAAAAACAAAAGATCTACAGTTTTCCTATTAAAAAAAAAAAGAATCCCCAAAGCCTGCCTACCCAATGCAGTAGACAGTTCTTGTAACTTGCTTGTATAAACTTCTTTAGAAATTGTTTCAGCACCCCTCTGGGCAGCTACCTTAAATTCTTTTTAAATTTCAAGGTAGGATATCCGTCCATTAATGGATTAAATGAAACACTTCCAGACTTGGGGGGATAATTCTCCAGGCACTTTTGCTAGATACCTTGCACTTGGATGATGTTTTGTGGTTTGCAAAGCACTTTCACATCTGTTTTCTCACTTAGTTGTCACAATAACCTTGGGAACCAGGCAGGGCATGTCTTGTTATTATCCTTGCTTCACAGATGAGGAAGCCATGGTTTTGGAAGGTTGAGTGGCCTGCTCAAGGTCACACGGGGTTGGAGAGGGCCCTAGAGCTCAGACTTCTCTTAATTGGCCTGCTTCCCACTGAGATGAAATAGCAGGATGGTTCCTGGGACCCAAGATCTGGGGTGTGGGGGGATGGAGTTAGGGGGAATGCTCTTAGATTAATTCATAGTTCTTCTTTATGTGTGTGTGGACTCGCTGGTTGTGGCTACTTTTTTGCTTCATTAGAATTTGCAGGTAAGCCAAGATGGCTGACTTTGTGTCAGGCCGTGCACAGTGGCGTGAATTAGCATGGGCGTGTCCGTGACTCTCCTTTCTGCATTGTTTTACACATCAAAATTGCCCGGCAGGTAATCATGAGTTAAAAGACGGTACACAAAAGGCATCAGGCAGCAGCCAGATGTTCATTTTAATAAATGGAAAATATGACTCAGAACTGGGGCCACTCTGACCCTCAAGGGCAGGCAAATTAGCCCTTGAGGGTAAAGTCTTTGTCTTTGGATCGATTGTAGAGGATGTGGGAGCAAGGGGCTCAGGGTCAGGTAGTTTTGTTTATTTCTCCCCACTTCTTCTGTTTGGTCTTGCTTAGATTCCTCTGGGCAGACTTTACAGAATATTCTACCAAAATTCTGCAGGACTGTGGGCAGTAATAATAAACAAGGCTCAGAAGGATGAGTTGGAGAAGTACTCAAGTGGAAATGTAGCTGAGGGGATAAACTGGAGGAGCCAGAGTTCAGCGCTCAAGAAAGCTTTGTAAGGACTTGATTCTTGTTGATGGTAAAAGGCTGCCTTTGCATAGTGCTTTGGAGTGTCCTGAGAACCTTCACCTTTATGCCTTGCTCCATATCACTCTCACAACCAAAGATGTGAGCAGAGCAGTATTTTAATAATACCCCCGTTTTATAGGGGAAGTAGAAACCCAGAAGCAGGAAGGTTGAGTAATTTGCCCAAGGTTCCACAGCTAGTAAATGGCAGAGCTGGGCCCAGAGCCCCAGTTGTCCGACCCTTGCTCAGTTGAGTATTCTTTCCAATCTACCATCCAGCCTTGTTCCCCCTCTTCATCCCCTCAGCTGCCCAGGGGCTCCTGACCATCTGTCTGCTTAGAGGTAAGGGAAGCGATAGTGAGAAGTTTTCCAATGCTGAGATGTTTCTGGAAAAGAGTGGACCTGTATCTGGATCCTGATCTGTGCTTTTTGGGGGTAATGCGGCTGAGCCTTAGACACTCTGCTCTGGAGAGTGCTGTGCAAGCATTTCCAAGTGTGGCTGGGCTTCTTGCACACTGCTAGTGGAAAGTAGTAAGAGTTCCATTTTCCTGTTTCAAGCGAGCATTTCCCCCTTGGGGTTATAGTAACCACTTCCTCCTCAGCACCCAGTGGAACGTGGTAAACACCAGTTACAGCAGAGTATTCCCTTCTGAGAGCAGGGTTCCTTTTTTCCCTCTTGTCTTGAAATACACACAGGGTCTGAAGGATAAGTCTCCTTCCCCTCTGATATAGGGCTTGGGGAGTACAGAAAACCCACATGCAGGTCAACTGCAGGTCTCCCGAGGTGCCTTGTCATCCTGCTTCATTTTGGAGGAAACTGGGTTGGCGTTCCACCTAGTAGGAATATGGAGCTGTTAATTATCAGGAGTTGGGGGGAGCACACTGCATCAGGTTGCTAGGAATGAAAAGGAACAGACCCTGCAGGGTTTTTTTTGAAGACTTTCAGGGGAGCAGAGCAGAACTTGGTGGTTAGGTAATAGGTAATGATGAAAAGGAAGCAAATAGCGATTCTAGAAAAATGAAAAAAGAGTGTGGGGGATATAAGGAAAGGATCAGTAAAGAATGAGTAAGATGTTTGAAGAGGGGCTGTTGATTTTAGATATTTTAAAACTAATACTTAAAAAAGTATATTTATAATTGCTGGTTTGCCATACACTTGATACAAGAACTTCTGAATCCACCCCAGTCCTTCGTAGAGCCTTGAAGACCGTGGAATCCCACCCCCAGAAAATGCTTGTGATGTAGAGCTGATCACGCCGGCTTTGGAGGGCGGCAGCTGAGGTGGAGTGGCATGTGGGTGAGCTTGATGCATGTGTGAACCATAAAATCTCCTGACTCTGTCCTCCAATTATGCAGTGACTGAGCCAAAGAAGGGGAAAAAGTAAAACCACTCTTTGTGAATTTGTGCTTAATCTTTATGCATTATTAAACAGAACAATAAAAGAGCAGGTCTCTGAGCCTATCTGGAAGAGAGATCTCGGCAGAACAAGCAGGAGCTTCCTGCAACTCTGGCGGGTTTGCAGGACAATCCAGATATAGAAACTTAAATTGCACACAGGCTTGTAACATTTCCCACTTTGTGCAGATAGATAAAAAAGCCGAAAGGCCAAGAAATAGAAATAAATGACATACATCTCATGTATATGATGTGCATTATGTATCAATCTATGCTGTGCTATATTCTGTACTCTATAGGTGCCAAAGATCATACATCTTGAGAAGTTAGAAGAATCCCTTGTTAGGTAAGAGTTGAGACTCCGGCTACAGGTTGGGAGTTGGCTGGAGTCACAGTTCGTGTGACTGTGTTTAGACTGCTGCGGTCTCTGTGTTGGTCTTCTTCATGTCATCCCTGCTCCTCAGCAAGACTGAAGGTGTTTTCACAATTGCTCCAGTGCTTCCCTTTTTAAAAACAGGAATATCTAGAAAAACATTCTTGCCATACATTGGCACAATTTAAAGCACGTTCTCCATGTTCTCCACTTGTCAGAAGCAGGTTTCTGGTTAGGAAGGACCAGTGTTCTGAGGGTAGTGGGTATTTCTGATCACTGGAATTGGGGGACAGAAACCAAGTGCAAGCTCTGTCCCCTAGACCGTCTTCCTGTTTGTCTGCCTGAGTTCATACCTCTCATTAGGAGCTGCAGTCTGGCGCGAGATATCTACAAAGTGAAAGTGAAGTCTCTCAGTCGTGTCCGACTCTTTGCGACCCCATGGACTGTAGCCTACCAGGCTTCTCCATCCATGGGATTTTTCCAGGCAAGAATACTGGAGTGGGTTCCCATTTCCTTCTCTAGGAGATCTTCCCAACCTTGGGTTTGAACCCGGGTCTCCTGCATTGTAGACAGACGCTTTACTGTCTGAGCCACCAGGAATATCTACACCCCTTCATCAAACCTGAAATTCCTTTCGCCTCCCACAGAGGCACACCCAGGGCAGCACCCCTCACCAGCCCACAGACAGGTTCTTATCTCTGGTCCAGAATTCCTTCCTGTTTCCATGTTGTCAGGATCCCAAAGCCTTTGCAAGCACCTCCTGTGCACAGGGATCTCGCCTCCAGGCTGGAGTGGACGTGTGAAAGAGTCGTGCTCTCACACCCAGAGATAAAACAGTCATGGTCCAAAGCAGAGAGCTGTTGGGTGTTTTTTTTTTTTAATCCATCTTACTTTCTTACCTGGACAATCACACAACCTCAAAACTGATCTCTCTGCCCTGCTTTCTCTTCCCCAGGTCTGCTCTTCACACAGGCTGAATGAGATCTTTAAAACCCAAAGCTGATCACAACGCTCCTCTCCCAGAACCCCCATTGCCTTCCCATATCTCTCAAGTAGAAGCCAAGATCCTCAAGGCAGGCTAAGGAGTGCTGCCCGAATGGACTTGGTTTCTTTTCCCATCCCCCTTTGCTCGTTCCATTCGGCTGCTTGTACCTCTTGCTGACCTTTGATCCTGCCTAGCACACTGTGTCTCAGGCCCCTGAGCTAGGCTGCTCTCTTGACCTTGGCCAGGACCAGGCCGTGTGCAGGGCTCAGCTCCTCACTTCCTGCAGGAAGGCCTTCCCTGAGCGCCCGGCCCAGATAGCAAACCCTCCCCCTGCCCTGAGCCACACCCTTTCCTCTGCCTCCCTTTATCTTTCTTCAAAACACTCACTGCCATCCGATGTACCCGGTATTTATTTATATGATGTACCATTTATATATTTATGGCTTTTTCCACTGGGAAGGGAGGGACTTTGCTGTGTTCACTGCTGTGGCCGCTGTGCCTCGGACCCAGCATGTGGCAGATACTCTATAAATATTTGTCCAAAGGCCAGCAAAGAAATGAACCCACCAGCAGCAGCATTTATTGAGCTCTTGATTGGGCACCGGGTTTGTAGCAAGGGGTACAAAGATGACTCTCACGGTCCTGCTCGCACCATCTTGCTCTCGTCTCTGTGGGAGGGAGTCACACATAACTCCGTCCCTCACTGTATTCCTACCTACTCTTTCTGAGTATTGGAAAGGCTGCTCACCCTGTTATTCTAGCTGTTATTCTCCTCTAATGTCCCTGGGCTTCCAGAGTTCCATGGGGCCCCATTCAGGGAACAGTGTCCAGTCTGGATCTTGAGGAGCCTGCCCAGAGGGGAAGGAAGGCTGCTTCTCCCTCAGATGAAGGGGCATTTTGGAGGTGGCTGTGTTCTTGGGTCAAATGCAAGGAGAAGCACTGAAGGTGCTGGAGGAGACAGAACAGTAGGATATGCATGTCACGTGTATGTGTGTGTGTGTCTGTGTGTGTGTGTGTGACAGAGAGAGAGATCTGGGCTTCCCAAGTGGTGCTAGTGGTAAAGAACCTGCCTGCCAATGCAGGAGACGTGAGACGCGGGTTTGATCCCTGGATTGGGAAGATCCCCTGGAGAAGGGCATGGCAACCTACTCTAGTATTTTTGCCTGGAGAATCCTATGGACAGAGGTCGCAAAGAGTCAGACACGACTTAGCTTGCTTGTGATCTCTACATTTTTAAAATTGTAAAAGCCAACTAACAGTATCACAGACATTTTAGAAATAAAGTAAAAGAACCTGTAACCCAACTATCATCAGAACCCTAAAATTTTAACCAAGTCTATTGATTTGTTGATTATTAATTAACCAGTTAATTTATATTCCATCTTCTTTTTTAAAAATTTATTTATTTAGCTGCATCAGGTCTTAGTTGGGGCTTGCCTTGGGGGCAACTTAGCATGTGGGCTTAGCTGCCCCAAGGTATATGGGATCTTAGTTCCCTGCCCAGACCCCAAGGTATATGGGATCTTAGTTCCCTGCCCAGACCCCAAAGTATATGGGATCTTAGTTCCCTGCCCAGACCCCAAAGTATATGGGATCTTAGTTCCCTGCTCAGGCCCCAAGGTATATGGGATCTTAGTTCCCTGCCCAGACCCCAAGGTATATGGGAATCTTAGTTCCCTGCCCAGACCCCAAAGTATATGGGATCTTAGTTCCCTGCTCAGGCCCCAAGGTATATGGGATCTTAGTTCCCTGCCCAGACCCCAAGGTATATGGGATCTTAGTTCCCTGTCCGGGGATCGAACCAGTGTTCCCTGCACTGCAAGGTGGATTCTTAACCACTGGATCAACAGGTAAGTCCCTGTATTTCATTTTAATTCAAAGAAGTTTGAGAATGCTTACAAGCTTATATGTAGTACAATAGAATATAATAAATAAGAAATCAGAACAAAGGCTTAAATAGGTTTATGGAAGTCAATATAAACTTAATATGCAGAAATGAATATTAATGTAATATTCATATAAATTCATGTATTTCCTCCTGGCCTTTTAATTATGCACATTCTTCGTAGACTATTCTGCTTTTCCCCCTGCCACCACTTAACACTACACCAAATTTTCCAAGTTACCTTCTAACTGTTATTGTTCAACCCCGAATGATGAATCCCAAGGACGTACCCCTAATTTATTTAATCATTCCTCTATTGTTAGATCTTGGGTTATTTTCAATGCTATTGTTAAATAAACAATGGCTTAATTAACATCTTTGTGCTTGTAAGTTTTTCCATATTTTAGAGTATTTCCTTAAGTAGATTTCCAGAGGTAAAATAACTAATGAAAGCTTCAGACATTTTTATGGCCTTTAAAACATATTCGTGAACTGATTTCCCTCAAGGTCCTATACACTCGGGGTGTCTCCAGCAGCCTTCCGCTGTGCACTGCTCCTCACAAGCACTTGTATTGATCATGTCTCTGTTTTTTGCTAACTTAATGGGGAAATCTTCTCTTGTTCTTTTCATTGTGTGTTGGTTGAATTTATGTTGCCACATTATCTATTGGCATCTTGGAGGCTTTTTCACCTATTTCTGTGAGTTCTTTATGTACAGAATGTGTTAACCCTTCCATCATAATGTATTCTGTGAAATATTATTTCCAGTTTGACTTGTACTTACATTTGGGGGTTGCTTTGCTCTTAATACTTGGAAGTTTTACCATTGGGATAGTCAAAGCTCTGTTAATTTCCTCTGTTGTTTCTACTCATTTTCCTAGAGACTATAGTCCAAGTTCATTAGCCTAGCAGTCCAGGTCTTAGTGATCTTGGCTTGGTTCTCCTCTCCCAAAGCCTCACCTTCTCTTCTCCTCTTGAAACCGTCTTGTCAGAAAGCTGAACCAGTGGCTTATCTAGCATATTTGGCATGTGGCATGGATTTTTTTTTTAAACACTCTTCTGTATGACAAAGTTATTTTCAGTGATAATAAAGAAATAAATAATAAAAGTGGCCAGGAAAGATTTGCAGACAATAAAACTTTTCTACTATTGAATTTTGTACATACGATCATGCCAGTCAATAAAAACTCTATGGTGCTGCTGGTGGTTGGGGGTCGCGGGTAGAGGCAGAGATGAGTAGTGAATTTAATACTTGCTAAAGACAGTAATGCGTCCTTTGGGAAACGGGGAAAATTTCCACTTACATATTGATCTGTAGCTGTAATGACTAATAACATTATAGCTCCTATTTCTGTTGCTATTGTTGTTTAGTTGCTAAGTCATGTCCGACTCTTTTGCGACCCCATGGACTGTAGCCCGCCAGGCTCCTCTGTCCGTGGGATTTACCAGGCAAGAATACTGGAGTGGGTTGCCATTTCCTTCTTCAGGGGATCTTCCCAATCCAGGGATTGAACCCTCATCTCCTGCACTGGTGGGTGGATTTTTTACCGCTTAGCCACCAGGGAAGTCTTTTATTTCTGAGGCTTGTATAAATTTGTCAGACTTCATAAAAACTGACCCTCCTTTGCATATTCATGTTAGGTAGACAGAGCCAGATTTCTCCATCTGTCTTAGCTTGTAGTTGGTTGTAGAGAATTTTTTATTCATCTTAATTTTGAAAGTTTTTTCAATTGAAACGTCAGGTATACAAGTAGAAAAAAATCTTAAACATAAAGGTATGTTTGGCAGAAATTCACCAATTTCCCATTTCACAGTAAATCCAGAAACTGTAACACTGTTCTTATCTGTCTTTCTTTGGGGTTGATTGTATGTCTCTGCTTTTGAAAAAATTTAAACATAAAAAAAAAAACAAAACTCCACAAGTGGTCTTAACAGAATGTCAGGGAAGCCAACTTCTGTGTAGAATACAATAAATTTATTAAAAGATAAGTAATGGGCTTCCCTGGTGGCTCAGACAGTAAAGAATCTGCCTGCAGTGTGGAAGACCCAGGTTCGATCCCCTAGGTCAGGACGATCCCCTGGAGAAGGGAATGGCTACCCACTCCAGTACTCTTGGGGCTTGCTTGGGTTCAGAGGGTAAAGGGTAAGTAATAAATCTGTGAATTTGAAGCTTACATATGTTATTTAAAATTAAACAGTCACATGCTCAATTGTTTAGAGTTAGATAAGAGGCTTGGAGGAATTAGACAGAATGTTAGGTTAGGAATATATTCAATCAGAATTGCCAGCTTGTGGTGATAATAAAAAGCTGATCAGTTTTATTATTGTTGTAAATTCCCAGCAGACAGTTAACCCTCTTAATTGCTTGCCTCTGAGGCAAACTGCCCCCCTTTGCCATGGCTTGATGCTGAGCTAAGCTGCTTGCTGTTCTGTTTGTGCTTTTATTTCTCTCTTTTGCTTATGTTTTTCCCAGGGCTGAAATCTTACCTGAAACACACACATACCCTCTGCATCATCCTCATCTTCCAGGATGTAGCTTAAATGCCACCTTTCCTGTAGAGCTTCGTTAATGTATTTCCCCTGATTTCCCAACTAAGCTAACTTCTTATAGCCCCTATCTGCATCTCTATAAAATCGCCAACATTCTCTACCCTCTAATGTAGTTTTTTATCCCCTATAAAGGACTCAGCACTGAACCTAGGACATAGTATTTAATGGTTGGTGTACTTTGCTGAATTGGAATGGGTACAAACTGTCCTGGATGGTAGAGGGCAAAACGAGGAGAAATAGGCCGGAGGTATCACGGGATTTTGGATTTCACAAGCAGGGGAGTTGAATGGAGGCTGTTTTTGTCGGGACAGGGCCAAGGAGAGAGCAGAGCTCGACTGTTTGCTCTCAGTCAGGACAGAAGCTTCTGGAGAGGACACCCAACAAAGGGAGGTGGCATACTTGTGGAACCAGCTTTGGCCTGGGTTTGTAGAAACCTGGATCCTTCTCTGTTGAGCTTGTGATCTGGGCAGGTCCCTTCCCTCTGGGCATTCTTTGCAGTGAGGGACCTGCACAGAGTGGCCTGAACTCTAGCTGCTTCTTGCTCCAGCGTTCACAAGGTGAACTTTAGGTGCCTTTAGGGGCTCCTAAAGGGTTTAGGGTTCACACAAGGTGCCTTTAGGGGCTCCGCCTTCCTTTTGTGTCCAAGTCCCTGGCCAGCCATGCCCTGGGTCTGTGGGAGGAAGCCAACCCCTCCTGGGAGTTGTGTGCAGCCTGGACCAGCCTCTGATGGGGATGGGAGAGGCCAGGGAGCCTGCTCAGGGTGACCTGTCTGGGTCCTGGGTCTGGGGTGCTCCCTGAGGGGCTGGCCCTGGAGGCGGGACCTCATGAAGGCCTCAGAGGCTGCTGCCTCTGGTTCTTGACTTCTGGGTGTGTGTGAGGCTCCTCCTTCTGCTTCAGGAATCACAGCTTTCAGCCAGGCTCCACAGTGAGGACTGGGGCTTCTGGAGGAGTCCCCCTCTTGCCTTCCCAAGCAGCCTGAGTCCAGGAGGGCACTAGCCCTTTAGTGTAACGGGCACTGGTTGCTTCTTGACTCTGGGAAAATCATGCGCTAGGGCCTAGGGTTTCAGCTGTTCACTGACCTTACGGATTGTTCGCTGTAGTTTGAGTGACACCCATGGTACAATCAGATACTTTGATTTTACTCTAACGGGAGCCGCAAATGAACACACAGGGTGTGGAGGAGCAGTTCTCCAGGGAAGGAAGCGATGAGCTTCTTCATGTGTTGGGCCAGGGGACATGTGGTCTGGGGAAGGGCAGAGAGGAGGTGATAAGTGAGCAGGGTTTGAGAGAATGGAGACCAGCTCTCTGGGCAAGTCAGGAGAGTAGCTCTCCAGCCAGAGAGACAGGCTCAGAAGCATGAAGCCACATGATGTGTCTTGGCGGAAAGGTCAGATTTTCTTCTTCAGCACAGGGGATGAAGGGGCGTGGCCGGGCTAGGGCTCTCAAGAGCCCCTCTGAAGGAGTTTGGTCTCTGTTCTGAAGACTTTGAGGAAGCTGTTGAGGGTTTAAAGCAGGCAGGGGTCTGCTGAAATTGACGAGATGAGCTTTACATTGTAAGAGATGCAGAGGGGGAATTGGAGGAAGGCACACCTGGAGAGAGGGAAGGCCGTCTAATCCAGGAGAGATGGGAGGAGCACAGGGTGGTGCAGATGAGGATTGGAGAGCTGTCGGGGAGATAAAATCGGGGGCCTTGGACCATCTGCGCCAGAGTCTCCTTAGCTCCCCTGAGGGGAGATCCCCAGGTCGCCCACATATTTTGTAATCCTCAGTTCCTGTCAGGCCTGCTGAATGGGTGTCAGGGCAGGACTCTGTCCAAAGCCCCTTAAGCCCCCAGCCACCAGGAAACCAGTGAGCTATGTGGGCACACAGTGGTACTCCTCTCTTCTTGATGCTCTCTGAAGGAACTGGTTGTCTTGGGAGCAGTGAGCAATTGGGCTCTGGCCTCTGAGAGCCTCTGGCTTTGGAAGAGGCACCCTGATTGGGTGGCTTGGTCACCTCGGCGTCCCCAGCCCCCAGCCATAGGCGCTCTGGCCACAGGATCCCATCCGGTGGTCCCTGCTCTTCTCGTTTCATAGCCGGTCTCTCCCCAGCCTTCCCTGCAGATAGCCTGTGCCTCATGCGTCGCCTTTGGGAGGACTGCAGGGTGGACATGAGACCAAGGCATTTATCGCTCACACCTCTCCTTATCCGGGAGAAGCCCCTTGGTGGCTGGCCCTCTACCATCCAGTTTATCATTTTATTCTCATTTTCACCAGATTTAGGGGAAGAGAGAGGTTAGGCAGGAGCTTTGGCTCTGGTGTGGGTCTGTACCTAAAAGTGTGGCTGGCACTGCCCTGGGAAATACGCAGAGGCCATGGGACCCTCTGGTTTCTACTAGCATTCTTTTTTTAAAAAAATTTATCGCAGTATTTATGTGTGTGTTACTTGCTGAGTCGTGTCTAACTTTTTGTGACCCCATGGACTGTAGCCCACCAGGCTCCTCTGTCCATGGATTCTTCAGGCAAAAATACTGGAGTGGGTAGCCATTTCTTTCTCCAGGGGATCTTCCCAACCCAGGAATTAAACCCAGATCTCCTGCACTGCAGGTGAATTCTTTACCATCTGAGCCACCAGGGAAGCCCATACTTAATCAGAATATAGTTACTTTCATTTCAGTTCAGTCACTCAGTTGTGTCCAACTCTTTGTGACCTCACAGACTGCAGCACTCCAGGCTTCTCTGTCCATCACCAATTCTCGGAGCTGACTCAAACTCATGTCCATTGAGTCGGTGATGCCATTCAACCATCTCATCCGCTGTCATCCCTTTCTCCTCCCACCTTCAATCTTTCCCAGCATCAGGGTCTTTTCCAAAGAGTCAGTTCTTCGCATCAGGCGGCCAAAGTATTGGAGTTTCAGCTTCAGCATCAGTCCTTCCAATGAATATTCAAGACTGATTTCCTTTAGGATTGACTGGTTGGATCTCCTTGCAGTCCAAGGGACTCTCAAGCATCTTCTCCAGCACACAGTTCAAAATCTTTACAAAGTTGTATTGGTTTCTACTATACAGCAAAGTGAATCAGCTATACATATATCCATCCCTACTTTTTTGGACTCCCCTAGCATTTTGAGTGTTAGGTTTTGTGGCTAAGACATTAAGGTTGCTCCTGACCCACTGTGGTGATGCCATGATGAGCATCTCCCCAAGGCTGGGCTACAACTGGCTGTCCCAAGTGGTAGGCACCCCTAGTTCTAAATTCTGCTCTGATTTGAAGCTCATCAGAGCCTGTTCTGTTCAGGCATGACCCAGTGATGTCCCACCTCTCTGGTTGAGGAGGCTGGGCCTGGTTGTGTGGCTCAGAAGTCCTGGGTTCTCCTTCAGCTTCCCTAAGTAACCACTGAGCCACCTCTTGCCTCCCTCTCCGTGGCTACTAATCTAATCAGAGAGGGCAGCTTTCTTCGAGTGTTTTATTTTATCCTTTAGACCTAAATGGCCATGTCTCACCTTGCCTGTGGGGTGGACGGTGTTCAAAGCATTCCCCTTGTTCTCCCACAACATCTGCCCTGCAGTCCAAGAGGCAAGGTGGTGCTGTGCACTGTCTGCAGATGGAGAAATAGAAACTCAGGGGGGTAAGTGACTTGACCGTGTTGCATGGCAGTGAGTAGTCCTCTTACAACCAGTTGAGGTCCTAAGGCATCCTTGGAGCCTGATCCCCTTCGTCTGTCATCCAGAAACTCAGCTTGAATGCTGGTGGAGGCCAGGCAGGTAATGCAGTGAATACCCGGTGACAGGTGACAGAAGGCCCATCTCAAGGTGTGGAGTTTAGCTCCAGCCCACAGACGGTCATCACCCCAGATGGGGCGGGGGGAGGGGCGCGGTGTGAAGCACAGTAGTTCAAAGAAAGCTGGAAATCTGGATGTTTGTGTGAAATGTCCTGATTTTTAAATGTTGGCAACTAGTTTCGAACAAAACAAATTATTGGCAAAGAAAGCGAGTCTGCTGGCCACTGGCTGGGAGCTCAGTCTTGTGTCCTCTGGCCGCTCAGTGGCTTTCCTCTGGGTCTGGTTTGGGGCTGAGGGGGAACTCCACCGCCTGACTTCCCCAGCCAAGGGTTTGGGAAGTTGGGGAAGAGGAAACCATCCCAGGAGCTGCCGGTCCATCCACGCCCTGCTGGCCAAGCAGCTTGTAAATAGCTCATCTGCTTGCATTCCCAGGGCAAATACTTTCCATTTTCCTCTTGGGTCACCGTGAATTCTGGGGTTCTCTGGCAGTTTATTGCCTCGCTTCCTTTTCCAAAGATTGAAATGACGGCGGCTTGAAAATATTTTCTCCATTTGGGTTTTTCCTTGGTGACCTCACTCGGAGACAGATGTGCCCTAATAATAGCATCGAAAATTGAGGGGGATAGATGAGCCAGCTGGTTCTGTTCCCTAGAAGTTATGTTACAGTTCCCAAATGTGGGCTGTCCCCAGGGACCTGGGGTGGAGGCAGAGCCTGTGACAGGGCCGGGGTCACCATGAGACTCCGGAGTGCCCCCCTCTCTGGGACAGAGTCCCTGCGGCTGTGCTGAGGCTCTCACGCCTAGTCCGGGCTCCCAGCTCAGCTGCTGGGCTCCCGGCACACGGCAGGTGGACAATGCAAAGGAGGGTTGTGCTTGGCCTGGATTGGCAGACAAAGCGCTTTTCAACTCCTGCCTTTTCCCTGTGCCCAGAGGCTTGGAACTTGGCGAGACCTAAGCCCAGTCTGTCTGGAGCAGCCAGTCTTCCAAGGGTCTCTCTGGTTGCTTTGGCTCAGGCCTGCTGGCTGGAAGGACCCTCGGTCATGAAGCCTGTTTCTCAGCTTCTGCCATCTGAGAATACGTTTTCCAGACAACCCACTTGCATCTCTCAATAACGTTTCACTTCCCCCGACTTAGTTGGAAGGGGCTAGAAACACGTCTAAGGGAATCAGAAGCATTCCGTTAAGCCGTGTCAGCAAGAAGGGGGACTTTTGTAGCTGAAGCTTTGAGGCAGAGGGTGGGGTGTCCCTTATATAGAAAACCCTTTGCCATCTATATGCGGGTGCTGATGCTGGGTTGTGGGTTAGCTCCTCTGCACATCTGAGGGAGAAGCTGGGAGAGACTGGCAGAAGCTGGCTTTCAGTTCAGTTCAGTTGCTCAGTTGTGCCTGACTCTTTGGTACCCCACGGACTCCAGCACACCAGGTTTCCCTGTCCATTACCAACTGCCCATGTCTTCACACAGGAGATCCCCAAGGCGGTGTTAGGATCTGTTCCCTGTGTAACTTAATTATCCCAAGAGCTGCTGTTAAATACTTCAGTGTGTTAATGCATTGTAGCCTAAAGCAGAACAGTGAAGGAAACAATTGTGGGGTGTGGGGGAGACCCCCCCTGAAGTTGGGCATGTGAAGGAAGCAAGGGCTGCCAGGGATGGGAGTTGGGGTAGGAGCCCCAGGTCTGTCCCCTGATTGGGATCTGAGCCTGGCTGAACCCCTTGGCCCCTGAGGGCTGCTCAGGGAGTGAGAGGTGCCCTGGGAGGCTCCTGCTATGCAGTAAAGTGCTAAGTAAGCACTCAGGGCTCCAGTTGACAGAGAGGCATGGGGATGGGCGATGAGTCAATCTGTTTATGAAAATCACACATACCGACAGACGTCAGGATGACCCGGGGGACAGCTGCACTCTGATAGCTGACAAGTCTTGCTCATACTTGGGGGTTCACTGGTGTGTCTTCTGGCAACCCATTTCCTGTGCCTCCAGCAGTCTGCACGTGAACAGATGCATGACCGCCTCACTGAGACAGGCCTCTACCCAGAGCAGCCCTGGTTGGGAGAGGGAGGCTGGGTGACTCAGAGCTCTGCTTCAGCTCTGTTGGGCAGGGCCGCTGCAGTTGGGTTCCGAGCCTCTGCAAGCCTGCCTTCCTATTTGCTGAGTGCCGCTCAGCCACAGGCAAATCAGTGTCATCTGTCAGAAACATGAATTGCACCCATGTGTCTTGCTTGGAAATATTTTCTAAATATAGCTAAATATTTGATACTGCACATGATTTGTTCTCATGTGGTATTCACACTCTTCCTGAAAAGTTTCCTTGTTAGAAATGCCTTCAGTGGGAGTTCCCCCAAAATCTGACTTTGGAGTCAGTCCAGAGTATCCCCTTTTGACCAACACCCTTACAAGTGCTTTCTGGGGTCTCAGAAACTACTTAAACAGTAGTTTTTAATTTGTGAATGTTCTTCCCTAGAGAAGAAAACTTTTATCAAGCTGAGAAGTGAGGAGTTCTTGTCTCTTCTAGTAATACTATGTACACAGTAGGATCCTCAGGTTCTTGTTTATAACCAGAAGATTTCAGTCTCAGAGCATCTTTGAGAAAATACAGGGAATCTCTGAGCTGCTAACGCAGGGGAAGGTCGTTGCCATAAGCAGCACTGTTGTGCTTGTGAGCACTGGAGGGAGAAAAGAAGACATTTTCCATTCTTCCACATTTTGCAGAAAACTTCCTTTCCAATTCCTGGCCTTTTAAATGTCCTCTTCTAGAAAGGAAGGCGCTAGTGGTAAAAAACCCTCTTGCCAATGCAGAAGACAGACGTCAGAGACTCAGGTGCGATCCCTGGATTGGGAAGATCCCCTGGAGGAGAGCATGGCAATCCACTTAAGTGTTTTTGCCTGGATAAATCCCATGGACAGAGGAGCCTGATAGGCTACAGTCCACAGGGTCACACAGAGTCAGACATGACTGAAGCAACTTAGCACGCCAAAAAGAGAAGGGGCAACAGAGGATGAGATGGTTAGATGGCATCATTGACTCAGTGGACATGAATCTGAGCAAACTCTGGGAGATAGTGAAGAACAGGGGAGCCTGGCGTGCTTTAGTCCATGGGTTGCAAAGAGTCAAACACGACTTAGCAACTGAACAACAGCAAAGCATAGGGTGAAGGAGTCTGTTTCCACATGGGCCACCTGTCGGAGCTGCCTGGGGCCTGTTGCCTGGGGACAGGCAGAGTGGCTTCTTTGACACCTCGGGTCCCTGGGGGAGGACTGGGGTGGTGAGAGGAGAGGGTCAGCAGTAAATAGAGGAACTGCTGGTGGCTGCTGGGCAAGGCTGCCTCTCATGCCCGTCCTAGAAGGGCTCCTGGGAGTTCTGGACTTCCAGGAAGTCTCTGCTTAAGGAAAGAGTCCACCTGTTCCTGGGGCCCCACTGCCTGATGTCTGTGGCCTTCACCCTCTGCACTTTCCTCTTGGAAAGGTGGCCTCTGAAGGCCAGGGCTGGGGTGGAGAAGGAGGTGATCAGATCCTGCTGAGCCAGTGCAGAACCCCCTTCCATGTGCTTCATCCCATGGACGGGCTTCTGTCCTCAGGAGGCTTACAGACCAAACTGGACACATGAGAGGTTTGCAGTACTCATCTCTCCTGAGGGCTTCTTCTGTAGCAGGCACTGCGTAGAGAGACTTTAATGCTGAAAATAACCCTGCCGGGTAGGTGGTATTCCCATTTTAAAAATAAGGAGGAAACTGAAGCTCAGAGAGGTTTGGTAACTTGCTTAATACCACCAGCCAGGAATAACAGGATCTAAACCTGGGTTTATCTGGCTATAACGGTACATGTTACAGATGACCAATGAGGCAGCCTAGCAGAAGGATGGAAAGCTTGGACCCTGAAGCCAGACTGCCTGGGTTCAAATCTTAGCTTTGTCAGTTACCATTTGTAATTGGGCAAGTTGCATTCTTGGGCAAGTTGCTTAATCTCTGTTTCTCAGTTTTCCCATCTGTGAAATGGACTAATGAAATGACCTAGGTGACAGGTTGAGATACTTGCGTTATGTATACATAATACTTACAAAGCACTTAGCATTGTGTCTAGCTGTAGTAAACACTTGAGCATGCCTGCATGCATGCTCAGTCATATCTGACTCTTTGCAACCCCATGGACTGTAGCCCCCCAGCCTCCTCTGTCCATGGGATTTTCTGGGGAAGAGTAATGGAGTGGGTTGCCATTTCCTCCTCCAGGGGATCTTCTCCATCCAGGGATCGAACTAGCATCTCCTGTGTCTCCCGCATTGGCAGGAGGATTCTTTTACCACTGAACTACCTGGGAAGCCTAAGCACTAGAGACATGCCACGTATTTATGTGTGCTCTTGGCTCCACCCCACTGCCTGCCCAGCCTTACATCCCAGAAGCTGAGAAGGAGGGACTGGGCTGAAGGGGAGTGTTGGAGCTATGGTTGTCCTGACTGGTCCCTGTGAGGAAGTGGCTCTGGGAGGGGCACTGGGGGTGCTCAGCCTTCCGTGCCAATTGTCTGTTGACCAGTAAAGACCTCAGTAAATTTCCACCCTCTGCAACTTGGCCTTGTTTTTTTGCATTTTAACCAAAGTAAAAATAAAATCTCTGGGGAGGGGTGGACGAGGCGACGGGAGGGACGGGTGGGAAGGGACCTGTGTGTTGTGGGGCAGCCCCCGCCAGCTGGGCAGGGCCCCGGGTGCCCTTTCCCAGAGGAAAAGCTGAACCTTTCTGTCCTGTGAGCTTGGTCCATTAGGAAGTCAGCTGCTCGAAGCCGCTGCCCCCACCCAGGGCTCTTCCCCGGCCCCTTGACCACTCCCTGCTTCCTGCAATTGTTGGCTCCCCCCAGCCTCTGCTTCTGTGGCCCCAGCAGCCTCCTGGTGGGAGAGGTGGGCTAGGCCCCTGCGCACCAAAGCATTTCCTATGCTTTCAGCTGCTTCCCCCGTCTTGCCTCTTTCCTCTAGCGCTCCATTATTTTTAGTTCTTAAGAGGATGAAGTCCAGGAGGCAGGAGGAAAGAGGAGCCAAGCCCGTGACCTTCTCAATCAGAGATGGAGCATTTGCTGGGGCTGCCTGGTAGGGAGTGTTCAGAGCATTTCCATTTTGGGTGAAGGATACCTCCATTCCTGGGTAACAACAACAACAACAAAAGGGTGATTTGGCAAGATTGTGAGCCCCTTGATTGCCAGCTCCTGTAAAGTTAGGAACGGGGGAGGAGGGTGGATCTGAAAGAATTATTGGTAGAAGTGCTTTCTTCAGGAACCACAATGAAAGAACATCTTCCAGACCTTGGTGAGTGCATGTGAAAAGGCCCCTGGGGCCGGGTCCGCTGTGCTGGAGCCTGGTGGTGTGTAGTGAACCCCAGGCAGATTGGACAGGAAATCCCCACAAGTATGCCCCCTGGAGATGTCTCCAGAAAAATCCAAGCTCAAGCACGTGAGTGTAAAGAGGTAGGAGCTGGTTTAGGTCTGTTTCAGCCCCTACGGGACTTCCCCAGTGGCTCAGTGGTAAAAAATCTGCCTTCAGGGCAGGAGACACAGGAGATGCAGGTTCGATCCCTGGGTCAGGAAGATCCCGTGGAGGAGGGCACTGCAACCCACTCTGGTATTCTTGCCTGGAGTATCCCATGGACAGAGGAGCCTGGCGGGCTACAGTCCATAGGGCTGCAAAGAATCGGACACGACTGAAGCGACTTAGCATGCATGCATGTAGTTCCTAGGAGGTGGGACATAGCAGAGCCTCAGCCCTTGCTGTGTAGCTGGGTCCGTGAACTTTTCTCATCAGTCACATGGCTGGTTGTATCGTACTCTGCTCTGTCCAGCCTGGGAGGCGTCTAGCAGTGTGAAGACGCACTCCCGGTTCTCCAGAAGCGTACCTTCTGATGGGAGACACAGTACAGCCCAAAAGAATCCCGAAGCTCTCAAAACCTATCCTGCTAGGAAGAGGCTTCCTGGAATGGTGTGTCGCTGGTCTAAGAAACTTTATGGAGAAGATAGGGCCGGCTCACAGATTCTAGCACTGTCGGCTGGAGCCACAGGTCAAATGTGGATCAAGGAAAAGAGGACAGAGAGCTTTGCGGGCAGAGCACCTGCATGAGCGAGGACCTCGGGGCTGGAGCAGTCGTGGGACGAGAAGATGGTCCTGGGGAATCAGAGAGGGCGGTGAGGAGCCTGAGTGTGGGCAAGGGGGGCACACAGGTGCCTGTGCCTGTGGGGCCTTGACCCTGCCTGCAGGTGTTCAGAGAGTGCTCGGTGGGACCTGCCGTGGCCAGCTGGACCTGGGCAGCCTTGTCGGGCAGGGACCCTGGGTGATGGTTGAGGAGGGAGAGTGGCCGTGAGGGCCGACCCCTGTGTGCCACACCAGGTGCTACCCTGGTCCCCAAATCTGGGCTTCCGGTTGCAACAAGACAAAGGTCGTTGCTTAGGAGAGAACAGCTGGGCCACTGCTCAGGGTTTTCCTGGCTTTGGCCAGAACGTGCCACTAGGAGTTGACCAACTGAGGTGGACATCCCTCAGGGAGGGCCAGGCTGAGCTGCACACTCCTGTCGGGAGCTCTGGGTCCTGAGCAGGACCTGCCCTCCAGACCCGGAGCAGGGCAGGCCTTGAGTCGGACCAGGAGTGGGGCGGGCAGAGCACTCCCCCTGAGAACACGGGGCCAGAGCCCGCCTCTCGGGCGCGCAGGAGCCAGGGGGTCCGGGCCTGCCGAGGCTGGCGAGGACCGGCTGTTCTCTTTCTCCTGCCCTAGAGCAACCATTGGTTCCAGGGGAGGTGCTCCACCCACCCCACCTCTCAGCATGATTCTCACCCTCTGCTGTGGGTTTTTTGCAGGACAGGTGAGGAAATAGCGTGCCAGGCGTAGACCCTGTGAAAGGTGTTCTGAACCACCCAGCTTGTGGGAGCATCATGTAGGGGCAGGAGCCGGGTACAAATTAAACTCAACGCTACTCGGATCTTTCTCAAAAAGTGTTTTTGCATTTGGCATTTAGGGGAGTTTTCTGTTTGTTAAAGGAGGAAGACGGTTAGTCTTCAAATCCAGATCCTTATTTTTAGCTGGAGCTACCTGCTCTGCCAAGTCCTTGGGCTTCATTTTTCCGATCCTTGGTGTCTAGGTTTTGAAAGGCCTTCCCTCCTCCCCTCCAGGCTCCCAGCTCCCTTTGGCAGGGGCGGGTTTCGCTTTTGGCCCCAGCCAGGTTTCTAAGCAGGGCTTCGGGACGGAGCTATTGAGCCAGGGGCCCCTACCTGCCTGGGCCTGCACCCAGCTGCCGTCAGAGGCGGGCTCTGCCAGGGCGAATACAATGAACAAAGTTGGCTGGCCTCAGCTCTGCCGCCTGGGAGAAGCACAGGCTTTTCCCCAGCGGAGGAAAGAATGATCACTAGGGAAACCCAAGCTGCTTTTTTAGAAAGACCAAAAGAAGAAAAGAAAGAAGAAAAACGCATTTTTTCCAAACATGGACAACTCAATGCTTTTCGCTCAGACTTCTGCAAGAGCAGAACAAAGGCACTGCCACAGAAGGAACCTCCCGGGGCAGGGGCGTCCTCACCCACTTGCAGTGCTTTGTCACTGCGCCTTCCCGCAGTGCGTGTCAGGGAGGCTGTTCTGGGAACAGCTTGGAAAGGAGAGCAAGGCAGGTCTTTATTCAGACCTGCTCCATCTGAAAGGTCACTCTTCTGATAAAGCACTTGCTGTTTATCCGAGACTATTTTTTAACTGGAGGAGAGACGATGGGGGCCCAGTTATCCTGTTGGCTGAAACAAAACAAGATCCTTGGAGCACACCAGGAAGCTGTGTGACCTTGGGCAAGTTACTTAACCTCTCTGAACATGTGTCACCATTTGCAGAATGGAGATAACTGGATGCATGTAGTGAGTGAGGATTACATGAAATATTAGCATGGTACCTAGTGACATGTTAGGCATTTAATAGGTTATTTCTCTGCCTCTTTTCCCAGACAAGCCAGGTTATCATCACTAAGCAACACACATATGCACAGGCATACTTGCATGCACATGTGTGCAGCAAGGCAAAGGATTATGGCTGTATTGCTTTGGAGAGTCATGGGGTACAGAGATAATAATTATCTGAAAATAAAAATTAGCCAGGTGATCTACTTAAATGAAAAGGGAAGTGCTGGAGGAGAGAGTAGAATATTGAGGAAACAACTCAGGTGAGAAAGGGGTTAAGAAGAGTGTGTAAACTCCAGTATAAAATGAAATCCGTTCAGCAGTCTCACTGTTTGTTATTTTCTTCACTGGAGCCTAGCAGAGTTACACATGTGTGAAATGGGGTTCTTTGGGAAGCTCTTCTTTCTCTTTTTAGCAATGTTACTGACTTTCTGAACCAGAAACTGGTGTCAAGACACCTGGGCACTGGCTGCCTCTGCTCTCCCTGAGTCATAGAGCTCGGAGGCCCCAGGAGCTGCCCTGCGGGTTCCCAGCTACCTCGAACATCCAAAGGGAAGCGTTGTAAGCAGTTAATCACACAGTTAGCTCATCTTCTTGCCACCGGCAATGATTTGACCCTCTAGAAGTGCCCAGTGGATTTTTTGCCAGTCTCTTATGCCTTGGAGGAGAAAACCATTCAATTTTGTAAAAGAAGGAAAGAAAGATAAAAGCTTATACACAGAAGTACAAACAAAGTGAACATCTAAGGTTCACCTGTTCCATGACAGTATACAGAGCACCCATGTATATGTGTTACAGCTTCTTCAGTTCTCTCTCTAACCTGGTGGGGTGGCCAGTGGGAGGTTATCATGCCCAGTTTACAGATGAGAACACTGAGGCAGGAGAGGTTCGAAGACTTGCTCACAGCTGCAGCTGGGAAGCAGCAGAGCAAGGGATCGTTCCAGCTCCAAAACCTAGGTCGTGTGCCTTCTGGAAACAAAATCCAATTCTGTGGCCTGCCTCAGAGGCAGAGGACTTTGGACAGACTCGAGGTGGAGGGGAAGAGTACAGAGAATCTGCAGGGCGGAAACAGCGGCAGGCCTGGCAGGGCCAGCAGGAAGGGAAGCTGCAGGAAGGCCGGCTGCCGTGGATGAAGTGGGGTTGTGAGGAGCTGTCTTCAAGAGGCCTGCTTGTCTGAGACAGTCCAGACTCTGCTGGGGCTGTTAGGAGGGGAGCAGAACCCGCAGAGGCCTGCAACTTCATCTTGCTTCGAGCGATTTTGACCAGGTTCCTGATGGGTGACATTGGATGTGGTCGCCCTCCTGCTGAGTCATAGGGGATCTCTCACAGCTGCAGGCCTAGCTATTGTTGGTGGTCCTCTCCCGGGGACCCTCTCAGCAAGCACTGGCTGAGTATCTGGTGGGGCCAGGTGCAGGGACTCCTGGGTCTCTGGAGGGTTACACTCACCCAGAGGAGAAGTGGGGAGCAGGTGTGCCCAGGGCACCTTGGGAGCACCCCGCTCAAACAGAGGAAGGGCTTCTGGGGAAAGGGGTCTCTGAGCTGCCTAGGGGTTAGCGAAGTCCTTTGCCTCCGTACCCATGCTTGTGAAAAATCCCTGGTGGCTGAAAGTGAGAGGGCAGTGTGGGCTGAGCTGAGGAGAAGATGGTGTTGACCCTGGGCAGCCCGCCCTCCTGTTGTGGGGGCTGGATTGGTACTCGGCTCCGACGCCACTGCCGGGCCCATTCCCTACTCAGTGGATGAGAAAGAGGTCACGAGCAAGCGGAGAGCAAGGCCAGGCCCTGAGGAATGTGCAGAGGGTGAATGAGGGAGGAGCTGAGGACATCATTCCCCTTTTGCAATTTTTGGGGTATACTACTGGGAGCCCCCCAAGGAGAACCTTAAGCACCTTCAGTCTCCAGCCCTCCCCTCCCAGCAGTCTGTGGCCGTCGGCAGAGAGGGAGCAGGTCAGAGCCGGAAGGCTTTGCAAGCCCCAAGTCACCTGCTGCTCCCTAACAGCAGGGCTGTTTCCACCCCAGGAGGCAGGGCCGGCCTCCCGGGGGAGGGAGAGCATGCAGTCCCCGAGGGCCCTCAGAGGGGCCTCGCGCGTGGTGCATGCCGTGCCTCCCCATCCTGATACTCTTAACAAGTTCTGGACCGAGGGCCTGAATTTTGCTTTGCACTGGGCCCTGTATATCATGCAGCCAATCCTGACGGCAGCTGAAGCATCCTGTGGGTAGGGTGGCCGGAGGCCCCCCCATCCCCTAGCCTTGGCTCTTGGTCCTTGCTTTCCCGCCTTCATCTTTCTCCTCCTCATCTCCACGAGTCCTTTTGGCCTGTTTGATGGCCCAGCTTTGAGGTCATCCTATTTAGCCCTTTTATTTGTCTTAAGGCAATGTTCCATGCAGCACGAGGCAGATAACTGGCTGGGGGAACCATCCGGAAGGCGGCGTTTGCCCAGGAGCCATTAGCATCATTGGGAAGCTTGGAGTCTGGTTAAGATAAACACAGAATCAGAGACGCTGCCCAGGCTTCCTCCCTGGGGCCCCGGCGGCCCCACTGGCCAGTGGATCGTTTCCGTGTTGGGCTCTCAAGGGCTCCGGGTGATTGGAGTCTAGGCCAGAGTGGGGGTGAGGAGCAGCTTTCCTGGCCAGGGCTGCCCCGGGCACTCTGAGGCTCTGTGTGCTGGGCGGAGGGGTCGCCTATAGGGAGTAAACTCACATCTGCCCTGAGGCCTGGAATCTTCGGGCAAAGATGCGGAGGGAAAAGTGAGACAGGATGTGTTAGGTCCCGAGCCTTCCAAAGGCACCTAGAGGCTGGAGAGGGCTCGGCGCATGTTTGCCAGGTTCTGAAACTCCCTTTCCGGGTGACTGCTGTCACCTCAAGCTTGAAGAGGGTTGGGGTTTTGTTGTTGGTGGTGTTTTGCTTTTTTTTTTTTTCCCGCTGCAAATCCCTCTCCACATTCTCTGAATATTTGAGCTCCTGTCAAGTCAGGTATGAAGGGAGGGAACCGGCCAGAGCAATGTCAGAGCACCACTCATCTCTTGAGTCTTAAAGGACCAGCTTCTGCCCGCTGGGGCTGGCTGTTTTCTGATCCTCCTGAACTTCTCTGAGTGCATTAGGGTTCTGCGCCTTTTCCTGTGCAGCCAAAGTAGAGAACAAGACCCCACCTCTCATAGAGCAAGGTCAGGGCTGTAGCAAACGTCAGCAGAAGGCCCTCCAGCCCTGCATGCAGGTAAGAAAACAGAGCAAACCCCAGGCCAGTGCTTATTTAGCCCGGGCGTGCAGACAGTCATCTAGGGATTTGTGGAGCCAGGTTGTCCAAGCCCACGAAAAACCTTACTTCCGGTCTGCAGTTGACTTACATCCAGCACAGAATCAAAGTGAGAGATGTGCGCCTCCGCCCCCCACCCCGTTGCCACCCTGCTTGACAGGCCATCAGCTTTGTGGGGCTTGCTTTCCCCTTGGAATGCCGCCCAAGAACATCCCAAGTGCAGGATCCCAGCCACAGTCTAGGAACGATTGTCTGGTCTGATCTGACTCATGGGCGAGCCCAGTGTCACCTGGTGGCTAAGCTGGAAGTGGTCCCTGCCCAGCTCCAGAGTGAGACCTGTCTGGGGTTTTAGTGGTCAGTCGTGGAGCATCTCCCAAAGACTCTGGGCCCCTCTGCTGAAGAAGCAGCCTGAACATCCCCTCCCCCTGAGCAGCCTCGTGCCCTGGCTGCCCAGGAGAACTGCCGTGAAGAAATCTCGTCCTTCCCGTCCGGGTTTCTGTCCCCGTCACCTCGTCCAGCCTGCTCTGGGCTGGGAGGGGCCCTGCTTGTGGATAGACACTGCTGCTGGAAGCTTGGTGTGGGGTTCCCAGGAGGAACTGGCACCTGGGGCTGGGAGGAGAGTGGAATGACTGGGAAACAATTCAACTAGTAAGATTCCTCACCTTCCAGAGGTGGGCCCCTGTCCACCATGGGGCTGTTTGAAGATGAGAAATGAGGCCGTAAAGTGCCCAGCCCAGCCCCTGTCACACAGTGAGAGCCTATAAGCGATGACTCCGTGCTGGCGGAGGCTGGCGCCCATCCTGCACGTCTGGGGAAATGAGCCCTCCCGGTGAGATGACAGACGATGCCAGCTTGCAGGCACTTTCTGAGAGCCGTCTCCTTTGCTCTGTCATGCTCAGCAGACTGGAGGGGAACACCCCAGCTTATCCATTTAGTTAAGCCAGTTCCAGATCTGCGTGTGAGTAAGGAGTGCATCAGAGCTGAGCTTGCCTGACTCAGCTAGCCGACTTCTCAGATTGACATGTGAGGACCCTGCTGCCCAGAGAGGTCAGGGGGCGTGTCAGGCAGGTGGAGCTTCGGGGGCGTTCCAGGGAGGGTCAGCGGAGGTTGTCCAGAGAGCCCTGCTGACTGGGAGGTGATGGAGGACCAGAGCCAGCGAGATCAGCAGGCAGCCAGCGCTGCCCTGGAGGAGGGACCAGGCACCCTCGGCCACACCACTTTCAAGGCCTGTGAGGGCTGCCTGTGTGTCTGACGTAGCTAGGCTCAAGAAGCTCAAGACCTGGGGCTGTGGTCTGATTCCAGTGACTGACGCTCTTGAGGCTCTCCCCGAAGAGAGAAGATGATCAACTCCTCGAGATGGAATTCTTCCAGATTGTCGGGCTGTTCTCCTGTCTTGCTGGCCTCCTGTCTTGGGTGGGGGGAGAGGCCTGGCCTCCACTTCTGAGAACTGTGGCTTCCTCCAGCGAGGGGCTCGGAGGGAGACTGCTAGCCCCCGCCTGCCCTCTGGAACCGGCTGCCTGGGACATGGCTTCTACCTGGAGCAGGTGGTCCCTGGATGGGTGCTGGGGTCTCCAGCATCATCGTAGGTGAACCGATTCTCTGCGACCTCCCACCTTTCTGTTTCTCTCCACTCCTATGGGCTGGGGCTGGGGGGACCATGATCACCCTGCAGCCTCCTTTCCTGGGCCTGGACCAGGATCTGCTTTTCTGTTTAATGTTTGGCAGCGACCTTAGGCACGGCCTGGGTGCTGCTATTTAAAACCACAGGAAAATCCCCTGCGTGCTGCTGCCAGCGCAGTTGAGAAATCCCCTGGTGTGCACACCCGGCCCAGTGGAATATTCCACCTTGGAAGGGGCGGGCTCTCTGGCCTTGGCCACGTGGGGCCCGTTTTCACGTTGAAGAATTGCTTCCTTGTGGAGGAGGTGTGGGAAAAGGGAAGCTACCCAGAAAGAGGTCCCATTTACTTAGAGCTCGGCCATGCTGGGAGGCTCTTGAGCCCCATAAGCCATCAGAGGACCCCTGCCCTGGAGCACCCTTCTCCTTTTTAGAGAAGGGTAGACCTAGAGGTTTCACAGCTCAGATGCCCCTGCTGGGCCGGAGCCTGGCTTTTCTCAGCCAGCATAAGTTCCCTCCTGCCTCCTGCATCCCAAGCCCACTGCCCAGTAGGTCCCGGTGGGTCCCCAAAGAGCTGCATCCCAAATGGGTGGGTCTGGCCCAGCCGCAGCTCCATGGCCTTTATTCTTTAGTAAACTTGTCTCCAGACTGACTATTCCTGGGGTGACTTCAAGGACACTCTTCCTTGAACTCAGACCACTAAGACTTCCACAAACACCTCTGTGCCTGTGAGCTCCTAATGGCTTTACCTTCTGGGACCAAAGGAAGCTATGTGTTATTCCCATTTTACAGGTAAGATAATAGGGCCTCAGGAAGGGTCTGGAACATGTCCCAGGTCGGTGAGGAGTGGATGGAGCCAGGTCTCCCCCCACACCATAGTCCCCTGAGTCCAACCATCTCAGCCCGGCATCCAGAGCCGGTCTTGCCTACTCACCCTTATCAACCACTGCTTCCAGCTCACGTTCCCAGCACACATGGCCCAGTTCCTCTAAACCCTGGTCCTGGGCCTCTGTTCTCACAGGCCCTGCTCCCTTCAGGAGTCTTCTGCCCCCTCAAGTCTGCCCTTAGACCGCCTCTGGGGGTCAGCCTTCCTTCCCAGCAGGCCTCCGTCTTTGCATCAGCCCACCCCCAGCCCCACCCCGGCAGCTGACACTCCTCCCAGGAGATGTGTATAAGAGACAGGAGATGGAGCATTTGCTGGGGCTGCCTGGTAGGGAGTGTTCAGAGCATTTCCATTTTGGGTGAAGGATACCTCCATTCCTGGGTAACAACAACAACAACAAAAGGGTGATTTGGCAAGATTGTGAGCCCCTTGATTGCCAGCTCCTGTAAAGTTAGGAACGGGGGAGGAGGGATGTCACTACATCTGCAAATCGGGGTCTCTCGTCTTTCTCTGAGGGGCCCTTCATCTTGGGATGTGAGAAGGGTGGTTTTTCAGAGTTCTAGAGTGTCCACATGGAGAAGGTGATGGCACCCCACTCCAGTACTCATGGAAAATCCCATAGATGGAGGAGCCTGGTAGGCTGCAGTCCATGGGGTCGCGAAGAGTCAGACATGACTGAGCAACTTCACTTTCACTTTTCACTTTCATGCATTGGAGAAGGAAATGGCAACCCACTCTATTGTTTTTGCCTGGAGAATCCCAGGGACGGAGGAGCCTGGTGGGCTGCCGTCTATGGGGTCGCACAGAGTCGGACACGACTGAAGCGACTTAGCAGCAGCAGCAGCAGCAGAGTGTCCACAGGACCAAAGAGCATGGGGGACCAGTTGTCCATCTCTCCCTAGACAGATAAGAAAACTGAGGCCCCAAGAGGGTTTGTGAAGAAGGGCAATGTGGGGGGACTTCCCTGGTGGTCCAGTGGTTAAGAACCCAACTCTCAGTATGAGAGACGCAGGTTCGATTCCTGGTCAGGGAACTAAGATCCCACATGCCATGGAGCAACTAAGCCTGCAAGGCCAAAAAAAAAAAAAGTCAGTGTGGGTTTAGTCCACCTCTTATGGGGGAGTGGTATAGGATGGAGTCAGCTTAGCCCTGGTTGGAGAACACTGTACCTTCCCCCGCCTCCGACCCAGCTCTGAACCTGTCGGCCCCTCAGCCCCTCTGAGCTCTGTTGCAGGAGTGTGATCAGAAGATGGTGACCACTATGCACTTTTCTTTTGGACCCATCTAAACGTCTTCCCCCTGGGTCGAATAGACCATCACTTGATTCGTTGTCTCATGTAACTAGATTTTCCCATTGCTGCCCTCATGCATTGTCTGCCCTGAGTATTTATGCAGCCTTCTGGGTGCTTAGATAAGAAACACTGGCTTTCCTTAGTCTTCTTTGGTGATCTCCATCAGAAGGACCTGGGAAAAACACCCTTGTCAATGAGGCCAGCCCTTTGTCATGTGGCCTGGCAGAGCACTGCCCTCACTTAAGGATAGAATAGGTCTTGACGGTAGAGCGAGGGTTTCTGGGATGGGGCAAACATTGCCAGGTTCACGTAGGGAAGAATTTTTCTCCTTAAACAGATTTTAAATTGAAAACTTGATGACAGAAGTAGCTGAGTCTCACCATGGAGAAAAAAACAAAGGAGACCAATTTAACCTTGATTTACCCTTGGGGAGTCCATTCAGCATCCTCTGGGTGGCTGCTGGCAGATGGTGCAGGACAGGAAAGGAGGAGCTGCCTCTCCAGGGTGCCCTGTCCAAGCAGGACCCCGTCTTCTGCAGAATTCCCAGCTTCCACTTCCCACCACAGAATCTTGGGGGTTTACTGTCTGTGGTTTTGCTGCTTCAGGGATCCACTTCTCAGGAACTTGAAATGCTTCTCAGTTCATTTCTCATCACCCCCTTCAGGGGCTCAAAACTCTTGATCTTCATGTCTACAACCCATTCTTATTAAGGTTCACTTAGGGATATTTTTATAGAGAGAAATGTTTATTGCTGGGGATAAAATGGATTTTTTAAAAAAGTAGTCATGTAGGTGAGGGTTTAAATGCTACTATGTTACTTACTTGTCTGAGGCTGGGGTTCTGCAAATCGAAAGGACACTGATTACCATGCTGCTGAGAAAATAAAGTAAGGTGCCCAATAAAGGTTAGTTCTCTTTTCTGCCAAAGGAGCCCCTCCTACACACACACACACACAGACACAGACACAGACACACACACACACACTTTTTATTTAAGAAACATCCTGAGAAGGAGAAGTACAGTGGAGAGGGAGTCTCACGGGCTTGCTTACCCCTGTGGGCACCAAAGCCTTGGCGGCACTGCAGTCCCCGGGGAATTCCCTTTAAAGTCTCCTCACACCTCTCATAGGCAAGAGCTGCCTCTGCTGCCACCGCCTGTGCCAGTGCAGAGTGAGATGGCACGCTGCTGCGGGGCGACCATAACCTCTCTGGTCTTCCCCTTATGAGCCCTTGCTGTTGGGATGAGAGAGGTCATTTTCCAGAGTCCTAGAGTGTCCACCGATCCAGAGTGTGGGGACCAACTAAACCCTCCCTAGACAGATGAAGAAACTGAAGCCTCGAGAAGGGCACGAAGAAGGGCAGTGTGGGTTTAGCCGTCCCCTGACAGGGGCGTGGCATGGGATGGGGTCAGCCCTGGATAGAGAACCTCTGCCCCCCTGCCCCTTGTTCTCAGAGCGTGTCGGAGCCTGTCCCCTTGCCTCGGGGTGTTTTGCTCAGCCCGTTTGTACAAAGGGGCAAAGCCCCCTGGATACATGCCACATAGATGTTGGAGGCGAGGTCCTCGGAGCCGCCTGCTTTGAGGGCGTGGCACTCACCTCTCGTCCTGTGGCCGGAGCTTACCTGGCTTTGAATTCGTCCTAACCAGAAAGCAGTAGTTCGGCTTCTAACGTTGAGTTTTTCGTTTGCTTGTTTCTAGAGCAAATCATGGAGGAAAATAAAAAACATGGTGCACTGGTCTCCCTTTGTCATGTCCTTCAAGAAGAAGTACCCCTGGATCCAGCTGGCGGGACACGCAGGTAGCTGCCGCTCTCCCGGGACGTCTGGCTCTCTGGGAGGCCACCAGCACGTGGCGGGGGCGGCCCTGGATATTCCGGGAGTTCAAGGTTCCGAACAGAGATGCTCTCCAAGAGAAGGGCCCTAACACTGCCTTGAAAATGCACATGACAGTCGCCCTGTCCGTAGTCTGCGTCACCCCTTCACGGATCACACACCTCCCCCTTCAGCCTCTGTCTCTTTCAATCTCTTTCTTTCAATCTTTCCTTTTAACTCAATAAAACAAAATCATCCATCTTTTTAGCTCGCCTGCCATTTGTCACCCTGGACAAAGAGACAAAGCTAAGTGCTTCCCCAAGTGCCTGTTTTATGCTCACCTCACCGTGCTCCTCGGGTAACAGCGCGAATGCAGATACAGTGTCTGCCTCAGAGGAGACTTGTAGCTGGTGGGAGAGACGGGCAGGTCACTTCACGGGTATTAGACGGTGTGGAGTGCTGGCTGCAGTGGCCAGGCCCTGGGGCAGCCGTGAGGTCTCCAGGTGGCCCTCAGTCACAGGGGAGGACGTCTAGAGCTGTCTAGCCCACTAGCCAGGGCCCTTTGTCATGCAGCGTCCTTTGTAATGATCCATCCATCATCAGGGGGGTTTTCAGCGGCTGCCTCTGGACTTCAGGGCAGCACAAGGTCTGACATTTTTTAATATCCTCAACCACGTTGGCTTAGCTCAAGGCAGGCCGATGGACACCCTTCCTCAATACTTGCCTGAGGGTGTGGCTCAGAAGTGTGGGTCCCCACTTCTCTGCCAGTCTCCCTGTCCTGGCACTAAGTCCCATCCCGTCAGGGCTTCTCCACTGAGAAGGAGACACCTTCGTGGCTGGGAAGGGTCAATGGTGGGGTGGGAGGTAGAACTCACATAGAGGGGATGCGTAGGTCCTGCCCAGACCTCTACTAGCCTTGCTTACTCTCCAGCTGTGAGCATTGCTCTGCTTCCAACTTCAGAAGAGGAGCCTAGTATCTGGGAAGTCAGGGAACCAGCCCAGAGTTGCCGTCTGGGTGTGGGGGAGACTGGGACTTGCCCCCACTCCCCTTAAAGGGCTCGTTCCACCAGCGGGGACCTGGGCACACCCTGAGCCCTGTGCTTAGCCAACCCCGCAGCATCCCGTGATGGAGGGGCGTGTGTGCAGGGTCCGAGGTCAGGGCAGGGACGGCCCAGGCCAGAGACCCAGGGTCTCCTCCCACCTTGCTCCGCAGGGAGCTTCAAGGCGGCTGCCAACGGCAGGATCCTAAAGAAGCACTGTGAGTCGGAGCAGCGCTGCCTGGACAGGCTGATGGCCGACGTGCTGAAGCCCTTCGTGCCTGCCTACCACGGGGATGTGGTCAAGGACGGGGAGCGCTACAACCAGATGGACGACCTGCTGGCTGACTTCGACTCGCCGTGCGTGATGGACTGCAAGATGGGCGTCAGGTGAGCCAGGCTTCTGGGGCGGGGCCGCCCAGTCCTCGGCACCCAGCTGGCCAGGCAGCAGATACTGGGCAGGGCGGCGCTCAGGGATCCCAGGAGGCGGGGGCTTTCTGGGCTGTCTGTGAGGCCTCGTGTGTGCGAGGACAGGCCAGGGGTCTGGGTGGACCCCACCCTGGTCATCTCACATATGTGCGGAGGGGACTGGGAGGCTGGCTCTGCCCAGGACGACCCCTTTCCTTCTCCAGTGAGCCAGGGACCCAGGGGACCTGGAGGAGTGCGGAGCCTCCCCACGGAGAGGGCTGCTGATTTGGTCAGGCGGGATTGCTGGGGCGAGCAGCGGGAGCGGCTTCCTGTTACATGGGTCGCGAGGGGGGCAACTGGAGGAGAGGCTCTTATCCTATTCTCCCACTCCTGCCGCCTGCCCCCATGCCGGTGAGTGGGAAGA
Organism: Cephalophus harveyi; assembly: GCA_006410635.1. Classification (NCBI taxonomy): domain Eukaryota; kingdom Metazoa; phylum Chordata; class Mammalia; order Artiodactyla; family Bovidae; genus Cephalophus; species Cephalophus harveyi. The sequence continues at coordinate 120,085 of SJYT01000295.1, forward strand.
AGGAACTGGCCAGTAGATTGTGTTGATTTGCCAAAAGACTTGAGCCTGCCATAAGGGAGCAACGGAGAAGGAAGTCCAGGGGCACAAGAGGCCCTGACAACAGGCACCAGCTTGCTGCCTTCTGGACTGGGGCTGGTGGTGACCCCAGCCTGGCAGCTGCGTATTCCCGTGTCAGGGGCAGGACACATGGCCAGATGGGTACGTGGGCGGCCTGTATATGGAATTGGGTCCCCCCGCCCCACCCCAGACCCTGCCCAGACAGGGCCCAGGAGGGAAGGAGCCAGGAGGAGTGGGCTGGAGGAGACAGGGCGGCCCTGAGACCTGGCCGCCAGCCCTGCTTTGCCGATCGGGTTTCCTCGTCTCTCAGACTCTGACCATCTCATCTCGGGTGTCACAGAGGAGCTCCTTCTCACCAGCAGGGCAGCGGGTGGGGAAGTCCCCGCAGGCCTCAGAGAGCCGCCCAGCTGCAGGTGCCGAGAGGAGGCGGCCAGACGCCGGCTCCTCCATCCCGCCCGCTGCTCGCTGGGGACACCAGGCTCCCAGCCGCAGAGCTCACAGCTGGAGCCTGTGTTTGCTTTGGATGGTTTAAGCAGTTTTATTTCTTGAAAGAGGAGACTGAGAAAGAGGAGTGTGTGTGAGAGTGTGTGTGCATGCGTGCGTGCGTGCAGGAGAGAAGCAGGCAAGCCGGTCAGTTTTCTTTCCCTCTTCATTCCTCCTGGGAGTTGTGTCATAAAATCAGACCCTACAGGCTGGCCCACTGTGTCCCCTTGGCGTTGGCCCGAGGGCGGGGATGAAGGGGTGGGTAAGTATAGGTCCCAGTCTTTGCTCTGGCACTGTTCCCAGCCTCCCAGCCTTCTCCTCCCTCCATCCAGGGGTCTCACCCATCTCCAGCCCACCGGGGAGGAGACAGAACATCCCTCCAGCCACCTCTTGGCCACTGCTCTTCTCCAGAGTCTTCATTTCTGTGCCTGGAAGGCACTCGTGTGATGCACTAGGAAGCACCCTCTCAAGGGGAGACATATAAAAATTCTGATGGCTGTACAGTCAGACCACGGCCCAAAAAAAGTACACCCCGTGGGAAGAACGTGTGGCCGGTCAGTCCCGAAAGCCTGCCGTCTGTTCCCTGGCAGGCTTACCAGGGCTGCCCCCTCCCTCTGCCCCCGTCCCATTGCACCCAGGGCTCTCGGGAGCCACCAGCAGGGCTGGGACACAGTTAGCTCAGTCCTGGGCAGAGCTTGGAGACTGAGGGTGTGGGCAAGTGAGGGCCTGAGTGGAGGGAAAGGGAAAGGCCTCCCCCAAACCAGTCCCCCTCCAACCCCACCTTCCCTGTCTCCTGGGTCCTGAGTGTGGAGGGCCCTTCTGTGCTCTGAGTGTTGAGGACCTCTTAGAGCCATCCTGGCAGATGGGCCTCAGGCCAGTCTGGGGCAGGAGGCCTTTGCTACCAGAGGCTAAGGGACTCGTCAGGGCCACGCAGCCAGATAGACACACCGCCCACCTCTGAGCAGCCCTCTGACTGCCAGTCTAGCCTGGGCTACAGCTTGGCCCTGCCCAGGGGCTCTGTGGTTGTCAGAGGAAGGAGGCTGGAGCCGGGGCCGCCACAGACCCTGCATCCCCAGCAGGAGGGGCTCAGACTCATCACAGACTTGTCACGTGGTGGAAGGACCGATCAGCAGACTGCGCCTCAGCCGTGGTGGAGCCTGAGGAAAGGGCGATGGAGGCAACTGTGGTGTCCTAATGAGGGGCGTTCTTGGGACCCCGGTTCCACAAGGACATCGGCCTGCTTTGCTCTAGGGAATTTTCTTCGATTTAACCTGTAACTCTGTCTGGAGAATCAGGAGTGTCTTCCTCATGTTTGGGCCGGGGACTGGCAGGCAGAGACCGAGCTGCCTGTAGCACCTCTGCCCTTGTGGAAGCAGGTTGGAGAGGGTGGTGGGAATGGGTGGCTTTGGTGTGCCACCTGTCGGCTCCCCGTGGGCTGGCTGCCTTCCTGAGAGGAGCCCTCCCTCTCCTTCACTTGTGGCTTCTCCCCTTGGCCTCTCCTCCTCCACGCGACATGGAGGCATGACCTTCCTGCGGGGGTGGGCGAGGTGGGCGCGGCCAGTGTCAGGACACCCTCAGTGGACCCCTGACCCCACCACCTGGCTCATGACCCTTGTGGGCATTTGCCCAGCCCCTTTCCTCCCTGGAAGGTGAGCAACTCTGCCTAGATTGAGCTGCGCAGGTCCCTTCGTGGAAAGGGATTTGACATTGAGGCTTGCTTCCTGTTTAAGGAGCTACTAAGAAATCTTTGCAGAAGTGCACCTATCCACCCGCCCTGCAGGCCTCTGCAGCGCACTCAGGAGCATTGGGATGGCAGCCCCTTCCACACCGCACACACACACACACACAAATACACACACACACAAATACACACACGGGCCAGCACGACACAAGTCCACACAGAGGCCTCCTGCCCACAGCCTCTGGCCTGAAGCTCTCATCATCACTGACCTGGCTCTGTACACAGTAGTGTTTGTGTGCATGGGCGTACATATAGTGGTGTGTGTTTGCATGTGTGTGTGTGTGTAGAGGGCACAACCAAGGCAGACTACCTCCTTTTGGTCTTCATCATTCCCTGTGCTGTGCTGTGCTTTGCTTAGTCGCTCAGTCGTGTCCCACTCTTTGCGACCCCATGGACTGAAGCCCGCCAGGCTCCTCTGTCCATGGGATTCTCCAAGCAAGAATTCTGGAGTGGGTTGCCATGCCCTCCTCCAGGGGATCTTCCCAACCCAGGGATCAAACCCAGGTCTCCCACACTGCAGTGGATTCTTTACCGTCTGAGCCACCAGGGAAGCCCAAGAATACTAGAGTGGGTAGCCTATCCCTTCTCCAGAGGAACTTCCTGACCCAAGAACCAAACCGGGCTCTCCTGCATTGCAGGCAGATTCTTTACCAGCTGAGCTACCCAGGAAGCTCTCATCACTCTCTGGAAGGCCCTAAATGACCAGGCCCAAGTTCATACCCAAAGATTTGCTTCTTTCTTGTTAAGAGTTGGTCCAGTGGTTCTGGAAACTTTTTAATAGTTATAGATTTGACTAGTGTGTTCTGGGTCCCACGCTGGCAGGTTAGAGGTGGGTGGCCGTGGAGCAAAGCCCCCTGGGACAGATGGTGAGTGGAGGCCAGGGTGGTTGTCACAGGCCACCACGTGGGCAATGCCTACCCACACTGGCCCGGGGAGAAAACTTCCCTCTACTCAACTGACACTGCAGATTTCTGTCTCAGGAAGGGTCACAGACAGCAGCTGAGCTCGTTGTGGGGGTGATGGGGAGTTTGAAATAGGAGCAGGGAGGAGGGTGGGCGTCTGATGTGCAGCAGGGGGGTGACTCACCCCGCTGGCCCTGGGGTGTGCAGCAGGGGGGTGACTCACCCCGCTGGCCCTGGGGGTCAGGGAGGCGGCCTGGGGCCAGGAATTCAGTGCCAGGCTGCCCGGAGTCTGTACCGTCCCCGCTTGTTACGTCTGCTGGTTTCTAGGGGACCCCTGCCAGTTGGGCCTGCAGGCTTCCCCCCCGCCCCACCCCCAACACCTGTGCAGAGGATGCGGTGGTGAAACAGTTTGCTCAACTGTTGTCTTCTCAAGGTCTGGTGTCCGAGAGGCAGAAAGAGCCCAACATGTCTCTTCTGTAGCAAAGGGAGCCCTGAGGCTCCCCTCTCCTCCCCGCCATCATGCTTCTCCCTCCAGCACGGTGGCTCCTTCAGAGACTGCCTTCTGGCCTGGCCTTTCTACTCAAGAAGGTGTTCCCTGTTCAGAGAGTGCCCTCAGGAGCACCAGGGAGATGGGCAGGGTAGAGGGACAGAACGTACTCCCAGACCCACACAGGTGCTGGCTTCCGAAGCCCTTGCTTCTTGGGAGGGCCCAGGCAGACGTTGGGGGCGGGGAAGCTGGGCCCTGAATGGACCTGCCTTCAGCCTCCTCCCCATCCTCACCTCCTAAGCTGCCCTGCCTCCTCCTCCCCTGCTGGTCCTGTGAGCTTCCCCGAGAAGGAAGAGCTCCTTGGGCTTTGTCACGCCTTCCCAGTGGTCCCGGAATGAAGTTGCCCCTGTTAGGCAAGGCTGCCCTGGTCTCTGTCAAGTGCCAGGCCCAGCCCAACCCAACATGTGCCCGCCCTGCGTGAGCCTGGCTTGGCCAAGCTGACTGCAGCCCTCGGGCAAAGTGCCAGTGGGCCTCAGTCCAGCCAGCAGCCCTCATGTGGCCTCCTTTCCCTCGCAGGACCTACCTGGAAGAGGAGCTCACCAAGGCCCGGAAGAAGCCCAGCCTCCGGAAGGACATGTACCAGAAGATGATTGAGGTGGACCCAGAGGCCCCAACCGAGGAGGAGAAGGCCCAGCGGGCCGTGACCAAGCCGCGGTACATGCAGTGGAGGGAAACCATCAGTTCCACGGCCACCCTCGGGTTCAGGATCGAGGGCATCAAGGTGAGGATGGCCAGGTGGGGCCTGAAGCTGCCTGAGCCGCCCAGCTCCTGGATGGGAAAGGACTGGGTCCTTGGATTCCACCAACATTCACCCCAGGGGTCCTTCAGAGGCTGTAAGATTCTTCCCAGTATAGAGCCAGGGCATGGGCAGCCAGCCCCAGGGACAGACGTTTGGGGAAATTGGCCTTCTCCTTGGTCTGAGGTGGGATGGCCGTGGAGGGGGCTGGGGCCTTGGGGCAGGGGTGCCTTCTCGCCCTGCCCAGCAGAAAGCGCTCTGCCAATGACCCTTCCTTCAGTCCAGACCATGCCCGGCACTGAGTACCCACCCAGCAGGGCCCTGCCTGGATGCCAGGGCTGGGAGCTGGCTCATTCTGCCCAGGGTCCCAAAATGAGGACTTTCAGTGAGATGCAGGCAAGGGAGGGAGTCTGCTAGCTGCTTTGACATCCGAGTCGTCTGCCCAGGCGGGCAGGGCTAGGCACTGCTCCATCCGGGTCACCAAACACCTCTGGGGAGCCTGCACCGAGGCCACCCCCCAACTTCCGGGTCACCTCATTCTCCTTTCTTTCCCCTTCACTCATTTGAGTAGGGCCTGAGAATGCTCTTTCCAGAGCCAGGCTCCCAGACACCGCCCTTGCTGTTGGATCTGGGCGTCTGCTCAGACGTGCGTTTCGCCCCAAGCAGCGTGGTGTGAGATGCTGGCCCCTCGGTCTCAGGCAGCCATCCCTGTCAGAGGAGGACAGTCCCTGAGCGTTCTTGGGTCTCTCTTCTCTGTCCATTCTTGGCTCGTGTTGGCCGGCCTTTGCCCAGAGTAGGGCATGACTCCCGAGAGAGTGAAGCCGGGGCGGCCTCCCTGCAGATAGCATTGGGTGGAAATTTCTGCTGGGCAGTGGCCCCTGGGACGGCTGCTTTACGAGCTGAGAAAGCCGCTTGCCCCTCCCCTGTCTTCTGAAGTCAGCTTTTGCTGTTTTTTGCGTCCACTGGTGTTATATGCACATCCTTTTCCTCTCAGCACTCCTTTTCCTTTCTGGATCTGTCTGAAACAGTCTGTTTCCCCCTTACCTCTCTCTCCATCTCAAGCTGGATCTTCTGGTCTGTCTGATGTCCAGCTGTGTGGGAGCAGCCCATAGCCCGTCTTCTCGGGCTCTGAGAGAAGCCAGCTGCCTTCACCAGCTCTCTACCAGCCTCTCCCCTCCCTTAGTCCCCATTGCAGAGACCCTCTGTGGGGTGGGGAAGGCCCAGCCCACCGCTCTCTCCCTCTGCCCAGGGTCCTGCCCATTCTTGCAGAGGCAGCCACAGTGCCCTAAGCTTAGCTCCTGGGGTGCACAGACCCATGTCTGGGGGCTCCTAGGAGAGACATCCTTTCTCACTCTTTGATCTTAAAGAACAAATTTCCTCATAGAGGTGCCAATTAACCCTCACGTGTTGCCTGGTCTACCTGGAACAGACATAGCACCGGGCTCAGGAAATGGACCCATTTTGTGTGCTGGGCGGGGCTGGGAGCTGGGTGGGCTGTTAAACCTCGGCTTTCAGGGAACCTAAGTCAATTACAAAGGGAATCTGAACGTGGGGCAAGGGGCTTCTCTCTCCTGTGGGGAGCAAGGGTGTCCCTGGGCAGCAGGGACCTTCCGGCACCCAGGTTCCATGGTGCCGGCACCCCGGGCCTCAAGGGGCTGCGGAGGCCCGTGCGGCCCCCTCAGAGCCCCGCTGCTCACACTCGGGACCCTCAGGACGGGCAGCTCTCACGGCCCTGCTCCCGCATCTTGGCCCAGGCGCCCCTCAGGCCTCCAGGCCTCCCTGATGCTCTTCCCCTCACTGAGACACTGGTGCCAGCCGCTCCCTCTCAGCCAGGGCCCAGTTCTGGCGCCCCTTTGCTGTGCTGTCCCACTAACCGCCCTGTGCCCGGTCAGTCCGGCGCCTGCCTCCCGGTGCTGCACGCGGGCACCTCACTGCCTGGGGGTCAGTCTGGGGCTCCTGGCTCTGAAGCATGGGGTGGGGAATGAGTGCAGTGCCCACCCGCGGGCTGTCTGCTGAACCTCCTCCCGGGTGGGTGTCATTCTTTTCAGAAAGAAGACGGCTCTGTGAACCGGGACTTTAAGAAGACCAAAACGAGGGAGCAGGTGATTGAGGCCTTCAGAGAATTCACTAAAGGAAACCCAAACATCCTGGTAAGTCGGGTGCTCCCCCACAAAGGGGGCTGGGCCCTGTCTGGGGATTCTTGCCCAGCCCAAGGCTGAGCCGTGGTACCCATGCAGAAAACCCTGGCCCCAAACTTCTGCTTGGAAGGTGGAGAGGGAGATGGTGTGGTTGTCAGCCTGTCGGCGGGTGAACATCCGCTTGTTTTTTCCCTTCGCCAGAAACTCAGCTCCCCAGAACGCCTCCATCCCCTTCAGAGCAGTCCTTTCCAAGGCTGTATTCCTCTAGCTCCCCCACCACCACCGCACCCCACCCACTGCCTGCCAAGTATTACACCAAGTGCTCACCAAACCCTCAGAGCTGCCACCTGCAGTGGCTTGGCATCCTTGTCCCCATTTTACAGATGAGGAGACTGAGTGATCAAGGGCACACAGTGAGAAAAGCAGGGGAGCTGGGCCTCACACCCAGGGGGATGGCAGCCTGCTGGTCCCTGCACTTCTAGGCCTGGCCAGCGCTCCACCAGGCTGAGACCGAGGGAGGGAAGTGTGCGGGGGACGGGGGGTGAGATGTCACATCACCCTCCCCAGCGGGAACTGACGGGCTCTCTGAGCCTGGAGGTGTGGGTGGCAGAGGTTCGTGACAGATGATTTCATTTGCTGTAGGCAGACTGGACAGATGCTCTGAGCACTGGGATCATGTGAGGTAGGGCGTGTTGAACCCCCACACCCCAAGGACAGGGCACTCTGTGATGATCAGGGACTTGACTACACCAGGGAGGCAGGCCCTGGAGCCCTCCTGAGAGGCACCTTCTCCTGCACGGGCTCGCCAGGAGTGCTGAGCAGGAGGGCTGGACCCAGACAGCCCTTCTCCAAGGAGACTCAGCACCGGCTGGTACTGGGCAGTCTCCCTCCTGCCTTTTCCAGCCCAGAGACTTTGGCCTGTGGTAATAGCTGAGGCTTCAGTCATGGGACAGGTGCCCCAGCTCAGCAGAGCTGCTACAGAGTGCACGATGCCCGCGCCTGGACAAGAGGGGTTTATTCCTGGCACTGAGCCCCAGGCTGGCACTGCTGCACATGGGCATCGAGGGGACCCTATGTGCTTGTGTGTGACGGGCTTCCCTCCTCGCAGCCCCCCGGGAGGGTGGACACCCCAGGGCTAGCACAGCTCTGTGGAGAAGCCACTGGCAGAGAGATCTGTGGCTTTGACTCTTTTATGCTGTTCTTTTCAAAAGTTCAGGGCACTGAAGTTTGTGTCAGGAAGTTCGCACCATGGCAACCGGGCTCCCTGGGTGCTGCCTCCACACTGCTGGCATTCCAGAATAGACTTAACCCCTGTGCGAGGGGCTCCTGGAACTGACTCCCCTCCACCCCAGCACCCCCTGTCACGGAGCAGTGTGGAGTAAAGGGAGCGTGGGACCAGGGCCCCAGCTGCCCTGCCTTCATGGGGCCTCAGTTTCTTCATTTCTAGATGAGGAGCTTGAAATAATCAGAGTGTGAGGACCCTCTCACGCTGACAGTCAGTGACTCTTAACAGGCTAAATGACACCTAACCCCACCACACCCGCCCCCCTCCGATATATTTAAAAATCTGGGCATCTTTCTGTTCCCAGATTGCCTACCGGGACAGGCTGAAGGACATCCGGGCCACCTTGGAAATCTCTCCCTTCTTCAAGTGCCACGAGGTAGGTGTCCGGCGTTTGTCCTCAGGGGCGGAGACCTGTGCGCTGTGTGGTGGGCCATGACCTCGGGGCGCGCCTGCCTGAGTTGTGGGCCTGCCCCCCATGCTAACAGACCTGCTCCCGAAGCCCAAGGGCCATCCTTAGGCTGACTGCAGCCGGGTCAGGCCCCTCACTCCACGCAGGAACCACACTGCAGCCATCTGCCAGGCTCCCTGGGACGGCCACGGGAACTGTGAGCTGTGGTCCCATCACCCTCTCCTCCCTGTCCCTCCCGGCCGCGGGGGCTCCTCTGTTCTGAGTGGCTGTGGCAGGACTTGCGTCTCCCACACCCGACGATCTCTGAGCTGCTGGAGTAGCCAAGTAGCCCTCCATCACCACCCCGAGACCGTCAGGAAGGGCAGGCAGGTCTTGGGGTACCACTCTGGAGCAGGGCTCCTGCCTTCCTCTGCAGGCAGAGGGCAGCACGCAGGGAGCCTAAGAGAGAGAGGATTTGGGGATTGACAGCAGTACCCGGAGGGGTTCATAAGACCCTGACTTGGTGGGGAGCCCAGGCCCACGTGTGAGCATCCACACACAGACAGGGTCTGCTGGATATTCCTCCCTGGCTCTGTTCACACTGTGGGTGATCTTGTTCTGGATCCCATGTACTCTGTCCTCGGCATGGCCACCCTCCTGGGCTCTGCTGCCCAGCAGAGAATGGGGGAATGGAGCTGAGGGCTCTAGGCCTCACCTACGTGCAGCTCTGCCCACTTCACACTGAGGTCTCTGGCTTTCCCGAGCCTGGTCTGCAGCAGGGTGAGGTCAGGGCGGGGCCTGGCCCTTCCCGGCCTCACCTCCTTGCTCCCCTCCAGGTCATCGGCAGCTCCCTTCTCTTCATCCACGACAAGAAGGAACAGGCCAAGGTGTGGATGATCGACTTTGGGAAAACCACGCCCCTGCCCGAGGGCCAGACCCTGAAGCACGATATCCCGTGGCAGGAAGGGAACCGGGAGGACGGTTACCTCTCGGGCCTGAACAACCTCATTGACATCCTGACGGAGATGTGCCCCAGTGCCCCACTCACCTGAGGCCACCCTCCGCCCCGCCTCACCACCGCCCTGGCCTCTTCTCGCCCTTGCTTTCCTTCTCCTTCTGAATTTTTCCTTCACTCCCCTACTGGGTGCAAGCCCCAGAACTGACCTTCCTGATCGATTGGCACTACAAGACACTTTGTAGAAGAGATGAGATTTTCTAGTTACTTCCTAATTGAAGGGCTTGGAGCTGGGGATTCCACCTTCTTTGTCAGTAGGATCTCCTACTAGCAGAGAAATGCCCAAACCCAGGCTTGGCCACCTGCTGGGAAGCCATAGGGTTTAGAGCTGGGGGGAGGCTCAGGCAGCCATGGGGTTCCTGGCTCCGGAGGGGCCCCTAACAGAAGAGCACCCCAGCCTCTGGGCAGGTTACCTGTGGGGGCCTGCTGCCCCCTGGTGGCTGGTGCCGGTGATGGCACTGTTAGGTGTGGCCTGCTTCTGCCTTACCCTTTGGGGATGGGCTCACTGTTGCTCTGGATGTGGTGGCCTGCTGCCAGGCTTTCTGGTATTTGGGGCACAAAACCACTGGGAACAGAATGTCGGCCGTGAAAGAAAGAATCTCTGCTTATCAGCCGAGGGACTCCCAGAGATGCCCTGGTGGCCTTTGTAGGTCTGCCAAAGCAGGGACCCCTCCCATTGGGTATTGAAACACCCCAGCACTGGGATAGACCCAGGATCCTGGGATAGATCCCAGGTCCAGCTTGACTGTGCCCTTGACATTGAGCTACCCGGGAGGGCACAGGCCGGAGCTTTGTTCTTCCTTCTGTGGTCTTGGCATGAATTCAGGGGGACACTCTGCAAACCTGAGCTTTCAGAGATGTCCCCTGACCCCCGGGGCCTTCCACGTGTGCCTCCCACCTGTGCCTCCCACTCCCCTCCTTACTTTGAGAGGTCCTGAGGGCTGGATGGCAGCAGGCCAGGGCCCAGGCAGCCCCAAGGGAAGACAGAACCTGCAGAGGACACTCCTCTCCTGTCCTCTCACCTCCCCCCTTCCCGGTGCCAGCTGGTCCCCCTGATGCACACCCGGGGTCTCATGAAACCCAGAGTGTCCAGCAGTTATGGGGGCAGGGCCTCAGGTCAGTACTGAGCGAGGAGGAAGCAGGACATTGGCTCACTGGCATCATTTTCCCCCTGAAATAGCAGCCTGGAGGGCTTAGACCCATTTCCCAAATGTGGTGTGGGCAGCTTCCAGAATATGTGGAAGGTGCCAGGCAGCTCTTCCTCGGGTTACTAGGTTGTTTAAAGATTCATAGGGAACCACTTGTAATCCTTATTGTAGTTGTGAAGCAAGTAGGTCTGTATTATTGAGAAGGATGTAAATCTCACATGACTTTTAAAGAACAAAACTCCAGCTCTGTGGCCATTTGGTGCTGTGGCCCAGGTGCTCACCTGTGCTGCAGGAGGCTGGACCCATTGCTCTGCAGGGAGATGCTCCAGGGACACGTGGCGTGGGTATGTCACCAGCTGTGTGTGCCTGGGGGACCAATCCACAGGGAGGGCTTCCTGGGCTGCCCCCTGTCACCCCAGGGTCTCCGGGGGAACTGTCAACTTGCCCACGTGACTTACGTTTCCCTTTTCATCCTGGGTGAGTGACAGTTGGTGGGGGCGGAGGGTGGGACACACGAGGATGCGTAAGTACAGATTTTAAAAAAGGAAATCACTTTTCAACTTTCTGGCTCTTGTTCAAAACAGCAGTGAGCTCCAGTGTGGGCTGACTTGCTAAAGGTCACATCCCCGCCCGACTGAGCACTAGAGAGCTCGTGACACCACCTGACCCTAGAAGGCAGAAGCACCAAAGTCAGCTCGGGGACTGGGAGCTGTGGTCAGCTGGGTCAGAAGGGACCCCAGGGGTCTGTGCTGCAACTGTCTGCGGGGTCTGGGACATCATGAGTTCAGATTAAAGCCCCACTAGGGGCTGGCCGAGTTACCCTCATTCTATCTATGAAAAAATGTTTGCTAAAGCAAAATAATGCTATGAACAAAATTACAGGGGACCAGCTTAGCCAATTGAAGAGAACAAACTTTCCAAGCACTTTAAGCAGACGCTAGTTGTTTGCAAACAGTGTGCTAATATACAAGTGATTTGTTCATTAAAGGTGCCGCAGAGGGCCTCCTCTTGGCAGTTCTTTGCTTTGGGTGACAAGTATATATGTGAATGGTAGAAAGTGGTATCTCTGTGGGGTTATTCTATTACTTAGGGGTTTGAGGGGTTTGTATTTCCCATGCTACTTCTCCTGCACACCACCTCTCTCGCACCCCATTCTCCCCGCTGTCCCCCACTCCTCTGTTGTCCAAGCGGGATGGATGGATCCTGGAATGGGATTCAGGCAGGCTGGAAACCTCCCCCAGCCAGCCCGGTCCAGGTGGGGACCCCCTGGGTCCTGGCCCTGCAGCTGTCAGGAGGGAGGGGCGAGGTGTGCACATCTGCACACGAGTGGGTGGCCCCGTGGGGCCCTGGGGCTCCTGGGGTTCAGCACTGCTCAGCAGTGGAGGGGGGGGTTCTCAACTGCTTGTCCCAGATGTGCTTTCAGTATCATATAAGAGGTTTTTAAGTTATATTTATTTTGTGGGTTTTTCAATTGCACAAAACACTAAGTCTGAGAGGCTGGATGCTATTTCTCCTTTAAAGCTCTGCCTTCTTTCTGAACGTCTTTTCCCACCCAGTGGAAAGAGCCCGGATGTAGCCTTGGCCACTGTCCCCCCACCCACCCCACTCCCCATGGACTCTCCACCGTTAGCTGTATTTAGCTTTGAGTTTCTCTGCGTCTGGTCAGCCCCCGTGTGTATATAACCCAGGCCCTTGCTTAGGAAGAAGCAAGGTGCTCACCCCCTGCCAGTGCCTTTTTCTGGAGAAGAAGACTTCCCCCGGGTGTTCTCCTTTCCTCTGCACCCCTCTCCTCGCCACACCTTTGGAGAAAACTGAGCTGTTACAGATCCCCGCAGCGTGCCTGTCAAACAGACTTTACACGCCCTGTACCTTCCTGAATAAAGGCTCTGGAGACTATAAGGCTGGGCGCCATCTGCGTGCTGTCCTTCCCACCCCACGACCTTAAGGGGGGTCAGGGGGCGGGGGCAAGGGTATCTTTGTAAGTTGGAGGATCCAGTGGGGCTATGACAACTCCCTGTGGGGGTCAGATTGGGTAATATTTTAATCGGCAAAGGATTTTAAACACTTTTCAAAACTCTTTTCTACTGTTCCCATGAAAACTTCACATAGTAGCTCAGGGATGAAGCTACAGTCTGCTCCCCCGCTGGAGCTGGCAGAGCTGCCAGCCAGCAGCCTTTGCTTATGCAGCCTGGCTCTGGGTGCTCACGTCTCTAGTCGCCTTGGATCCCGGTATCAGCTCCATGAGTAAAGCTGTATAGTCTACCGGTGGGGAAACTGAGGCTTAGAACAAATGCCTTGTCCTGGGTAATAAGTGGGAAGCAGGGATTCAGATCCAGAATTTGGCTGTTTTCAAAACCAGTTCTGTCTTCTCCCACCCTGGGAGGACGTCTGGAGGGCAGAGCTTGTCTTGTCTGTGCCGTGCATCCCAGGCCCTGAGCACCAAGCCTGGCATGGAACAGCTGCCCAGCGAGGGTTTGGTGGCCTGATGACACGGCCGTGGGGCTGGGCTGGCCGAGGAAGACCACTGACAGCGGGAGCCCCGGCAGCACGTCCAGGACTCGCCGTGCCCTTCCCTTCAGGCCTCTCCCAGCTCTGGATTGCTGGCGGCTTCATTTGCAGAACCCAGCGTTCTGTATCCAGGGGGCTGGTTCATCCTTAGCATTTTGAAAAATTACAGGACAAAAGCACAAAACAGCCACAGTGCCTTTGCACCTTCTGTCCCTCCTGGCTGGACTGCTCTCCCCAGGTTATCCTGTGGTAACTGTGCTCATTCTCACGCCTGTATCTCGTTCCTGTCCACGCCCCACACTAGCTCTGTGGCCTCCAACCAGGTTCATCCCAACTGCTTCCTGCCCGCCCTTTCCTCTCAGCCCAGAGCCCTGGGACGTGCCCAGGCCTGTGCCTGTATAACCCTGAAGTCTGGGGAATTTAACAGTCCCGCTGCCCGTGGTACAAACCTCTCCCCGGTGGGAGACAAGAACAGGTCACTAGGTCTCTGTACCTTTACCACCCACCTGCCTGGTGGATGCAGCTCCCCAAAGGTCCTATCAGATCAGACCAGCAGCTGGTCTTCATTCTGACGAAGAAGCTTCATTGGAGAAGTCTGAGCTGTTACAGACCCCCGCAGCATGCCTGTCAAACAGACTTTACACGCTCTGCACCTTCCTGAATGAAGGCCCTGGAGACCATGGTGCTGGATCTGCGTGCTGCCCTTCCCACCCCACGTCCTTGAGGGGGATCTGGGGACGGGGGCAAGGGTATCTTTGTAAGTTGGAGGATCCAGTGGGGCTTCATTCTGACAAACAGGAAGCAAGCCACCTCCGCAGGCTTTGGTCCCTGGGGAACCTCAGCAGAGATAACCATCCTTTAGCTCTTGGCTCCCATGTTAACTCCTTGGAAAAGTCTCTGAACCCCTTGCTAAAGCAAGCGCACCCCAGCCACACTCATCTCCCACATGCTGCTCAGTGTTCCAAAGCATCTACAGGATTTGGGGTCTATAGACCCCAAGTTCAGTTCAGTTCAGTCGCTCAGTTGTGTCCGACTCTGCGACCCCATGAATTGCAGGACGCCAGGCCTCCCTGTTCATTATCCTCTCTTGGAGTTCACTCAGACACATCCATCGAGTCCGTGATGCCATCCAGCCATCTCATCCTCGGTCGTCCCCTTCTCCTCCTGCCCCCAATCCTTCCCAGCATCAGAGTCTTCCAATGAGTCAACTCTTTGCATGAGGTGGCCAAAGTCCTGGAGTTTCAGCTTTAGCATCATTCCTTCCAAAGAAATCCCAGGGCTGATCTCCTTCAGATTGGACTGGTTGGATCTCCTTGCAGTCCAAGGGACTCTCAAGAGTCTTCTCCAATACCACACTTCAAAAGCATCAGTTCTTCGGCTCTCAGCCTTCTTCACAGTCCA
>SJYT01000295.1:134754-302874 GCA_006410635.1 Cephalophus harveyi
ACTTGACTTCACATTCCAAGATGTCTGGCTCTAGATTAGTGATCACATCATCATGATTATCTGGGTCGTGAAGATCTTTTTTGTACAGTTCTTCCGTGTATTCTTGCCACCTCTTCTTAATATCTTCTGCTTCTGTTAGGTCCATACCATTTCTGTCCTTTATCGAGCCCATCCTTGCATGAAATGTTCCCTTGGTATCTCTAATTTTCTTGAAGAGATCTCAAATCTTTCCCATTTTGTTGTTTTCCATTTCTTTGCACTGATAGCTGAAGAAGGCTTTCTTATCTCTTCTTGCTATTCTTTGGAACTCTGCATTCAGATGCTTATATCTTTCCTTTTCTCCTTGGCTTTTCGCCTCTCTTCTTTTCACAGCTATTTGTAAGGCCTCCCCAGACAGCCATTTTGCTTTTTTGCATTTCTTTTCCATGGGGATGGTCTTGATCCCTGTCTCCCGTACAATGTCACAAACCTCATTCCACAGTTCATCAGGCACTCTATCTATCAGATCTAGGCCCTTAAATCTATTTCTCACGTCCACTGTATAATCATAAGGGATTTGATTTAGCCCGAGAGATGCGACCTTTTGACTACAGTTTTCCACGTTTTGCAGTGCCAGACACAGGGTAGGCGCTCGGGCAGTGTTGATGGGGTCCCTGAGCACCCCCAGTGACCGTGGCTTTCGGGCACAGAGATGCCCCTTCTTAGGCAGGAGCAGAGCTGCTCCCAACTGGCATGGATTACCTGGTCTCCATCCTCTGCCGCCTTCGTGTCTGCACCTCTTTCAGCCATCTGTTCTGAATGTCTTTCTAGATCTTGCCATTGCCAGCAATTGCCCAGTAGAGGCACTCATGGAGAATGCTCCAGTATTCTTGCCTGGGAAGTCCCATGGACAGAGGAGCCTGGCTGGCTCTAGTCCATGGGGTCGCAAAGTTGGACATGACAGAGACTAAAAGAACAACGAAAGGTCTCGACAAGTGCTTTCTGGGGTGGATGAGTGTCACCCCCTCCCCTCACCGCCATCACCTCTACCCCCGCCAGGCTTTGTGATCACTCCCAAGCCATGTGCAGCTCCTGTGGCCGTGACACCCTGGCCTCATGTCTGCCTGGTTTCCCTGCTCAGCCTCCTATGTCTCCAGCACAGACTGATGGAGACATCGCTACAATCCACCAGAGGTGCCATCTCTACACTCTGCCTGGGACCTGGGCCACCCACCCGACCAGGGCTCCTCTCCAGCTGTGCAGTCCAGGGACCAGGAGCATCCAGGCCTTCTCAGCTTCCGCACTCCTCATCCTGCTAACCTGGAGTGGACCCTGCATGTCCCCCAGAGGCTCGGGCCACAGAGAAAGGACCAGACCCCAGGCCGTGGGGACACTGTTAGAGCATGGGTGCCACCAGGGCACACGTGCCCCTGAACGGGGAATAGCCATCCTCTGGCTTAGTTCATGGGATCTTGGGTCTTTCTGCCTGCTTCAGACAAACTCCAGTGGCCAAGGTGGCCCGTCAAACCCTGCCTGCCCTGGGGAGGGAGAGTCAGCACGTGAACCAGTGGAGCCCAGGGACCCTGCTGCCTACGGGCCACACACCTTAGGTGGAGACAGGATGGGGCAGGGGGCGGAATCACTCCAGTGCGGCTCCACTGCCTCAGAAGGGTTTGACCTTCGCACAGCGGGTAAGTGCAGACCCTTCCAGAACTAAGTCAGCTCATGTACCTCGGCCAATCACAGGGGCCTGCCCCTGCTCACCTTCCACCTGCACTCCACTCCACCAGAACAAAGCGGGAGAGCTTTGGGCACAGACATGGCCTGGTGGGCAAGCTGATATCACCACCCCACCCTGAGGTTCCGCTTCCTAAGGGTGACCAGCTGTCGGGGACCTGTGTGGTAGGGAACTGGAAGGTCAGTCACCCTGCCACTTCCCAGAACCACTTGTTGTACCAGCTGCCTTGGCAGGCTTCCCTGAAACATGGACTCCAAGGTAAAGGCTGATGCGCTAACACTTCATTGGCAAGAGCAGTCCTTGGGGGCAAAGGTGAGAGGTGGGGTAATCGAGTCAGGGATGAGGGCAACGTGAACAGGAGGGAAGCTTACAGAGGCCTTCACGCTAGGGTCAGAGCTTGGTCCTATGGGCCAGGAAGGAATGGACATTCCCACTTTTATCTGTGTGCATCTCTGGGGTGACACTCCAGCTCTTCAACAACCTGGGCACAGGTGCCCGTGCTGGGTCAGTGCTGGGTGGGGGTGGGGAGTAGGGGGACGATGTGGCTCCTGGACTGTGGGGGGCAACACAGGGCTTTGCTGGGTTGCTCTGGTATCTGGGGTGGTGTGGGAACTAAATCTGGTGAGGAGCTTTTTTTCCATAACTTATACCAACAGGGCAGCTCCCATCTGATATTCCTCTCCTCTGCCTCTTGCATTTCCCTGACTGAGGGACTTACCCCCACACCCAACTGGGCAGGGCACTGGACACATCAAACCACCCTGAAGGTGTGCCAGGTCTGGGGAGATGAGAGCGGTTGAGAAGAACAGAGCTCTCTGAGAGTCTACAGAGGGCCAGCTGGAGAGTTCTCGGCTGTCTGGACAACATGGAGGCTGTCTCTGCCCCAGGGATCAGCAGGAAACCTCCTTGAGATAGTATGAGGCCCCTCGGTTAGGAGAAGTTCTTGGGGGGGTATGGGCGGAAGGTACAGGGAGCCCCCTACCTGCCCCCTAAGCAGATGTGGCCTGCTTAGCCAAGGGACCTCTCTTCCCACATCTGACATGGCCCTGAGGTCTCCCCAAGAATGGCACTGAAATCAGGGGAATCGTGGTTTTTCACCTTTTGAGGGTCACAGATGCCTGAGATAATCTCCAGCAGTAGTCCCTAACATTTTTGGCACCAGGGACCAGTTTTCATGGAAGACAATTTTCCAGGGACTTGGGGTGGGATTGGACTGGGGCGGAGGGTATGTTTCAGGATGATTCAAGTGTGTTGCATTTATTGTGCACTTTAAATGCACACTGATCTGACAGGAGGTAAGGATCTATGACCCAGAGGTTGGGGACCCCTGATCTAGAGGAAGCTATGAACCCTCTTCTCAGAAAAATGTCCATGAGCATACGCACAAACAAATTTACATATGAATGCAGGGACTTCTAGACACTCCACAAAGCCCCTTGAAAAATTCCCAGATAGTATATGGGCCCTGGCTTAAGAACTCTTGGATTGCAATTTCCCTTCCCAACAATACATTATGGGCACGTGCCCCACCCCTCCCCTCACTGCAAGGACGTCTCTGCATGGGAGACTTGCCCGGCCTCTGCACCCCCTCCATCCTCTCCCTTAACCATGTGACCTTCTAAACAGGCACCATGTTAGAACTGCAGTCCATCTGTCTTTAAGCAGAACTTTGTGGGAAACAGCCATGCCCATTCCTTCATGCTCTACATATGGCAGCTTTTGCACTAAACAGCAGAGTTGAGTAGTTTCCAGAGACTGAACAGCTGCAAAACCTAAAATATTTACTATCTGGCCCTTCACCAAAACGCTCTCCAGCCCCTGCAGTGACCACTGATGAAAAATTGCTACCTGTCAGGCACCATATCAGGTGACTTAAGGCTGCATAACAACTTATAAAACTTCACAAAATGGGCTTTGTTAATCCCATTTTGTACACAAGAGACACAGAGAGGGTGAATAATTTACCTAAGGTCACACAGCTGAATCAGTCTTTGAACCAAAGCTCTAGATCTTTCCATGACCCTACATGACCGAGCCCCCCACGTTTGTCCCCACACTGGCTGCACCACAGGATTGCTGGGATGGCTTGTTGTCAAGCCGTGAGTCCTGGTTTCGGTGACTGTAAACCTGCCCAGGCCCTGGGGATGTTCGTCCCAAGGATGGCTTCTCCTAGGGGTGGGTGCTGAGCTGCAGAGCCCCTAAGACCAAGAGGCTGCACCTGGTCTGCAGCCAGCCTTGGGGGGTTGGTGGGGGGGACCCTGGGTCAGGAGCTGTCTGATGAGGCACTGTTTGTTCTAGACTCTGAATGACCCTTCAGGGAAGTGCAGCCGGCACAGCACCGTGACGCCGCTGCTCGCCCCGCCCCACCCCAGCAGCCTGTGCAGAGTGCATGTGCTGGCTCACGGGGGGCCTTCCCACAGAAAGACAGAAAACGCGTCCTAACTTTTGAAAACACCAGGAAACCGCTCATGCATCATTTTTCTCTCTTTACTGTGATGGCGTTGGCCTGCCCCTGGCTTCAGTGTGACACACGGAGGCCTGAGATGACAAATTCAGCAGAGAAGTCAGGGAGGGAGTGGAAAGTGCTGAGTGAGAAGAAGGCTTTCACTCTTTAGCAGAAGGTGAGGGCTTAAGGTTATCTTTTTCTAATGAGAAAATAACTAGTCTGATATAATACTAACAACAATAATAACCTAAGAAAGGGAAGGGCTTCCCTGGGTAGGTGCCTGTCTCAAAATGTAACCCAAAGCCATACACTGGGCGGCTTCAACTACAGGAATTTATCCAAGTTCTGGAAGTCCTGGATGAAGGTCTGGTGGGGACTGGGTTCTGGGGTGAGCTCTCTTCCTGGCTTGCAGACAGCTGCCTTCTCTCTCTGTCCTCACCCGACCAGCGGGTGGGGAGGAGTCAGCTCTTGTGTCTCTTCCTCGTCTTCTAAGGGCACCAACCCTATCTGATGAGGTCCCCACCATTATGACCTCACATAACCTTTATCAGGCCCTCACAGGCCCCATTTCCAAATACAGTCACACTGGGGGTTAGGGCTTCAGCATATAAATGGGGTGGGGTGGGGGTGCTGTGAGAGGGGGTGAGGGGGTGTGGGGGTTGGGAACACACATACATAGAATCCATAACAGAGCCCCTGTGCTACTTAATATCTAGGGCTATTTCCAACTCCACCTTCCAGTCCCGAACCTTCCAAACTCGTGAATGAATAAAGCGGTTTGAAGGGTAGAGATGGGTCATGCAATGTTAATTTCTGTGGTTTCAATGTGGCAACATGTATTTGGGTTATTTTAAAAATAGTTTCTGCAAATCATGGACAGGCAATATCTTACTGAGACAATTTGCTGTTGACAGCAGCCCTGTTTTATTTCAATGGGAAAAAATGCCCAAGTTTAGTCATGCTTTAGAAAACACGTGCTAGAGTGACATCAGGACTGCAGCCTACAGAGGCTGCTGAAGTAGAGAGCAGTCAGAGGAGGGTGTCCCCTTCTGGACAGATATGTGCATTACAATGTACAGGAAGAAATGGAAGATGATGGAAGACGGGTCAGTCAGTTCAGTCACTCGGTTGTGTCCGAGTCTTTGCGACCCCATGAATTGCAGCACACCAGGCCTCCCTGTCCACCAGCAATTCCTGGAGTTTACCCAAACTCATGTCCGTCGAGTCGGTGATGCCATCCAACCATCTCATCCTCTGTTGCCCCCTTCTCCTCCTGCCCTCAATCTTTCCCAGCATTGGGGTCTTTGCCAGTGAGTCAGTTCTTCCCATTAGGTGGCCAAAGTATTGGAGTTTCAGCTTCAACATCAATCCTTCCAAAGAACACCCAGGACTGATCTCCTTTAGGATGGACTGATTGGATCTCCTTGCAGTCCAAAGGATTCTCAAGAGTCTTCTCCAACACCACAATTCAAAAGCATCAATTCGTCGATGCTCAGCTTTCTTTATAGTCCAACTCTCACATCCATACATGACTGCTGCAAAAACCATAGCTTTGACTATATGGACCTTTGTTAGCAAACTACTGTCTCTGCTTTTTAATATGCTGTCTAGGTTGATCATAGCCTTTCTTCCAAGGAGCAGGCGTCTTTTAATTTCATGGCTGCAGTCACCATCTGCAGTGATTGTGGAGCCCAAAAAAACAAAGTCTCTCACTGTTTCCATTATTCTTCCAGCCTAGTTACGTCTTTAACTAATGTGGACACAGTGGCCCTGGTAGTGTTGAAGGAATCACCAGTGGCCATTACAGAGAGTTTGCTGGGGCCAGTTGGGGGGTGGGGGGTGGGGATGATGGTGAGCATGGTATATATATTACCTCACTTAATCCTTGCAATACCCAGCTAAGGGAGGTACTATTAGTATTATTGCCCGTGTTGTCTAAATTAGAAAACTGAGGCTTAAGAGAAGTTAGATAATTTGACCAAGATTATACTGCAAGAAAATACCAGAGCCAGGTGTAAAACGNAGATGTGTATAAGAGACAGGTATATATATTACCTCACTTAATCCTTGCAATACCCAGCTAAGGGAGGTACTATTAGTATTATTGCCCGTGTTGTCTAAATTAGAAAACTGAGGCTTAAGAGAAGTTAGATAATTTGACCAAGATTATACTGCAAGAAAATACCAGAGCCAGGTGTAAAACGGGATGGAGGTGGGCAGGTAAGCCGGCGTGTGCAAAGCAGTGTGAGAGGGCCGTGCAGGGACTCTACAGGCACACCGGGGAGGGTACCTGCTCCAGAAGAGGGGCAAGAAGGCCACACGAGGACACGGGTCAGCTGTCGCTCCAGGCAGCAGGAGCAGAGGGTCTGTATGGAGCCTGGGGTGGGGGCGGGGGGATCACGTGGGGATGGCACGGGGAGAAGGGCAGGGCCCAGGCACACCTCTGGTGCTGTGTGTGGACTTTCTCCCACCGACCAGAGGCTTTTATGCCAGGGCGTGATGAGATCACATTGGTAGTGGTAGATGGCTCTGGCTGCCTGTGCCTTGGGGGTGAGTGGAGGGGACAGATGAGGTGAGGGGACTCATTAGGAGGTTAGGATAAGCCAGAGGGCCCTGAAAAGAGGCTGAGACCATGGACTGGAGATACGGGAGAGGCGAAGCGTGGGTGCCCATCCACCCGTGGCTGTGGGAGCGCTGGGCCTGGGTGCCCACGGGTGCCAGCAGGTAGCCTGGGGCAGGGGAAGGCAGGAGGAAAAGCAGGATTGGGGGTGGGCGAGGAGGGGAGACGGCGAGCTTAGTTTGGATGACTTGAGGTAGAGATGCCTGGGCGAGATATCCAGGTGGAGCCGTCTGCCGGCAGCTAGGCACGTGGGGCTGGAGTTCAAGAGCAGGCCTGGGTGGGGAACGGGCTTCTGGAGTCATGGGAATAGACTGTGGGCTTCCCCAGGGAGGCTGGAGCGGGGAGGATGTTCACAACATCACGGTAAGTGACGAAAGCAGAATTCAGAATTGTGTGTGCTGTTTGGCCCAAGCTTTAGAGTTAAAAGGAAAACCTCGGATTATTCACAGTGCTTTTTTTTTGAGTGATGGGATCATGAGTGTTTTGTATTTCCTTCCTTACAGTTTTCAGTTTAATCAAAAATTTCCCAGCAGACATAATTTGCTTTCATAATCAGAAATATGTACGTGTGCATGCATTTTGGGGTCGCAAAGAATTGGACAGGACTTAGCGAATTAACAGCAATGTGTTTTGTTTTTAGTCACTACCTCTGAAACCAAAATGTCTGCAACCCCCACTTCCAAGCCCCCGAGCCCTGCTCTTTGGGTGCTTCTCACACACTGTTGCATTTGTTCACCTGTGGGAGAGTCTGAGTCCTCGTCATCCTGGGGTCCTCAGCTCCAGCCCAGAGCCTGGCATGTAGAGGCAGCATGAGAAATCTTGCCTCAATGGAAAAAGGAAACTTAGAAGGCCCACCACAAAGCATGTACCCAATGGCCAGGCAAGACCAAGGGCCCCCAGGAGCCCTGACAGTCCCCTTGCCAGGATCTTAGGCTAGGCAGGGGACAGGAACTTGCTGTTTATGGAGCTCTCAATCCTTGGCAAAATCTGTTTATAAAGAAAAAAATTTAACTATTTGTAAATGCTCATGAAATGCTAATATTAATTATAAGGATCAGCAATGAATAATATATTAGTTCATAAATGAGCTCATAAAAAGCAACACTACTTTTATAGAGGAAGATTTGGCAGTAAATAGTCTCAACTTTTTAAAGTACATATCCACTGACTGAGCAAAATTGTCCAGGTACTTATTTATAGATACCATAGCCCATATATCCGATGACACTGGCACAGGAAAATTCAATCCGGGACAGCCAAAGATTGCAAATGCCTTCCATGTCATTGTGGGGCCAGGCTAAATGAACCCTTTCCAATGCAGCTGTTAAATATGACGCAAATGAACCTATCTATGAAACAGAAACAGACAGACATATAGAACAGACTTGTGATTGCCACGGGGATGGGTGTGGGTGGGAGGGGAATGAACTGGGAATTTGGGATTAATGGACGAAAACTATCATGTTTAAAATAGATAAACAACAAGGTCTTACTGTACAGCACAGGGAACTATATTTAATATCCTCTGGTAAACTAGAATGGAAAAGTATTTTTAAAAGAGTGTGCATATATATGTGTCTGACCCTTTGCATCCCTGTGGACTGCAGCCCACCAGGCTCCTCTGTCCATGGGATACTCCAGGCAAGAATACTGGAGTGGGTTGCCAGGCCCTCCTCCAGGCGATCTTCTTGACTTAGGGATAGAACCTGCATCTCTGATGTCTCCTGCATCTCTGCTGTCTCCTGCAGATATATATATCTGAATCATTTTGCTGTACAGCAGAAATTAACATTGTAAATCAACTATACTTCAATTAAAAATAGACAAAAAGGAATAGACGCAAAGTAATAGGACACGAGAGAGTTCAGAAAGAGATCATACATGTGTTATGACTTCTTTCTCAACAAAAAATGCAAAGTAACTCCATGAAGAAGGGACAGTGTTTTCAACAAAAGGTGCTGGAACAACTGGACATCCATATACAAAATAAACTGAACTTTGACTTAAATTTTGCATCACATACAAAAATTAATTCATGTAAACTGAACTCAAGTAAAACCTAAAATTATAAAACTTCCAGAAGAAAATATGGGGTAACATCTTGGTGATTTAAGGTTAGGCAGAGATTTTCTTGGATATGTCACCATAAAAGAAAAATACGATAAATTGGACTTCACTAAAATTTAAAGTTTCTGCTCTTTTAAAAACTTTGTTAAGAAAATGAAAAAAGCCACAAATTGAGAAAAAATATTTGCAAAACACATATCTGACAAAGGATGCAACCACTATATCCAAACGTATTTTTTAAATTGTGGTAAAAAAGTCACATAACATGAAATCTACCCTCTTAACAAATTTTTAAATGTTACATTATACTTTTGTTAACTCTATGCACATTGTTGTACAACAAACTCTAGAATTTTTTCATCTTGTATGACTGAACCTCTATATTCATTAAATAATTCCCCATTTCCTTCTCCATGCATCCTTTTGTAACTACCGTTCTATGCTCTGCTTCTATGAGTCCGACTACTTTAGATACCATGTGTAAGTGGAATCGTTCAGTATTTGTCAGGCTGTGGCTGGCGTATTTTGCTTAGCAAAATGTTATCAAATTATAGCACAGGACAGGATTTCCTACTTTTTCAGACTGAATACTATTCCATTGCATGTATATTCCATGTTTTCTTTGTCCATTCATCCACTGATAGATGTCAGAAACTCTTGAAACTCACCAGTAAGAAAACAACCTTCCACCAAATGGGCAAAACATCTGAACAGACATCTCACAAAATAAGACAGGGAATAAACACAGAAAAGATACTCAACATCATTAGTCATAAGGGAAATGCAAATTAAAACCACAGGGAGCTGCTGCTACTCATCTATTAGAATGATAGGTTAAAAAAAAAACCACCTGTGATAGCAAGTGCTGGTGAGGATACAGAGCAAGGGGGATCTGACTCACTGCTGGAGAGAATAACATGGTGACTCTAGAAAACAGCATGGCAACTTCATATGAATGAAGCATATGCTTATTGCGCAGCCCAACAATTCCACAATCCTGGGTATTTACCCACAAGGAATGAATATTTTATGTCCACATAAAAACATTCTCAAATGTGTATAACAGCTTTATTCATTATCCTGGGAACTCTAAGGATCTCCTTCAATCTGTGAATACGTGAAAAGTGTGGTTATCCTTACAGTGGTATACTACTCAGCAGTGACCAGGTGAAGGCAATGACATGGATAAAGTGCAAATGCATTATGCTGGGACTTCCCTGGCGGTCTAGTGGCTAAGGCTTTGCTTTCCAGTGCAGGGGGTGTGACGACTGAGTGACTTCACTTTGACTTTTCACTTTCATGCATGGGAGAAGGAAATGGCAACCCACTCCAGTATTCTTGCCTGGAGAATCCCAGGGACGGGGGATCCTGGTGGGCTGCCGTCTATGGGGTCGCACAGAGTCGGACACGACTGAAGCGACTTAGCAGCAGCAGTAGCAGCAGGAGGTGTGGATTTGATCTCTGGTTGGGGAGCTAAGATCTTACATGCCTCAGGATGAAAAACCAAAATATTAAAAAAAAAAAAAAGCAATATTGTAACAGATTCAATACTTAAAAAAAAAAATGCATTATGCTAAGTGAAAGCAATCATAATTCTAGTTGCAATTATATATGAACTTTCCGGGTGGCCTTAGTGGTAAAGAACACATCTGCCAATGCAGGAGACATAAAAGATGTGGGTTCAATCCCTGGTTTGGGAAGATCCCCTGAAGCAGGGCATGGCAACCCACTCCAGTGTTCTTGCCTGGAGAATCCCCATGGATAGAGGAGCCTGGTGACTACAGCCCTTGGGGTCACAAAGAGTCGGACGTGACAAGTGACTTAGCAGGCACCCGTGACTCTCATGATATGATTTCCTGGAAATGTAAAAACTGTTCAGCTGTATGTGTTTGTACATAGGCTTGTATATAGAATTATTTGCTATAAAGGGTGAATTATGGAAATTATTTCTCAAAAAAACTGAATGAAAAATTAATTGATGTCCCTTATTGACTCATTTGAAAAGACCCTGATGCTGGGAAAGATTGAGGGCAGGAGGAGAAGGGGACGACAGAGGATGAGATGGCTGGATGGCATCACCGACTCGATGGACATGGGTTTGGGTGGACTCCAGGAGTTGGTAATGGGCAGGGAGGCCTGGCGTGCTGCGGTTCACGGGGTCGCAGAGTCGGACGCGACTGAACTGAACTGAACTGATGAATAAAAACAGCTGAAACAAATAAATCACCCAGTGTCACCCAGCGTCTCTGTTAGTGTCTTGGACCAGCTCCTTCTACATCTCTTTTTTGTGCCTGCTCTATATCAGCTCTGTTCTAGGCATCGTGCACATGTTATTTCATTTATCCTTAAACACAGTTATTAATTACAGAAACCAAATTCTGTGAGGCTATCTCATGTTTCTGTGAAGGTATTTTATATCTGTGTTTAAAGTCCATCATCAGCGAACTTTAAAGTAAGGAAGACTATCCTTGATGCCCTGGGTGTGTGCTAAGGTGCCTCAGTCGTATCTGACTCGGTCACCCCACAGACTGTGGCCCGCCCGTCTCTTCTGTCGCTGGGGATTCTCCAGGCAAGAATACTGGAGTGGGTTGCCATGTGCTCCCCCAGGGATAGCCTGGGAGGGCCAGTTTCAATCAGTTGAAGGCCGGAGGAGCAGAGCTGAGACTTCCAGGAGAAGAAACGTCACCTGTGGCAACTTCCGCTCATGCCCAAGAGTTCCAGCCTCCCCCTCTGGGTGGCCTGCCCCGAAATGATGGCTTTTCCCACAATTGCCTGAACCAATTCCTTGCTACCTATGTGTCCCACTGGTTCTGCTTCTCTGCTTGGTAAGCCTGAAAGATACACCAATATTCAGAGATATCACAGACAGGCATCAGCTTACCCAGCGAGTTAGTAGCTCAGGGGTCCTGCTCTTTCCCACTGCGTTACCCCAATCAGAGACAGGAGAGAAGAACATTGGGGGGTTTTGTTTGTTTTGTAAATGCCTCCTTCTTTTATTCATTTAAATGAATTGCATTTAAATTGTTAAAACACTACACAATTCTGTAGTTAAGAATTGGGCATATTTGTCTGTGATGAATGCCTGAATACATCAATTTTGCCCCCTCAAGCTCCTTTTCTAGAGTTGACATCAGAATTATCTTGGAGCCAGTAAGAAGGTGCTAACATTTCTCTGCTATGAAGTTGAAACAATCTGATTTCAGGGAGTTTAGTCCCAGATTTGTCACCTCATTCACACTTCAACCTGTCTTCTCTTTCAGAGTATTAGAAAGAAACATTTTGACTTGCTTCTCAGCTTAAAAAAGAAAGGAATAGGATCCTGGACATTCCCTCCCTCCCTCCTACCCTATTTCCTCCGCAAAATCCCTGGCCATGAATTCCCTTTCTGGGGCCCCTTCTTTGTTTTAAGCTTCTTCCTCTCTTCTCCCCACCCAGTGTCTGGCTCCCCCTACACTAGATTGAATTGACTAGAGCCCCTTCTCTGGTGAAATAGCCGAGGGCCTTCCCGCACCAGGGCCTCCCGATCATCATCCCCCTCCTCCACTGTTGCTCTTTTCTCACCCGCCCCTGGCAGGTGACAGTGGCTGTGGAAGAGGCTCCTTCTCTTGACCAGTTCACTCAGGAGAGAACAAAGTGAAGGTCCCGGAAGAGGCAGGTCTGAAAGTTCTAGCATCTGCAGGCTCAGGCTCCTCAGAGCTGGGAGTGTTGGGGAGCGTGTGGGGTCTTAGACCTGCACCTGCTTTGAACTGGGGTTGTGATCACTCAGGAAGGGAGGCCAAGGTGGGTGCCAGGGACTCATTATTTCATGGGTGTAGCTAACTCTGTGTTGGGCAGTGAGGCGAGAGCTGTAAGGACAGAGCTGTGGGTTCCCCGACTCTTTTCTAATCCCCAGGCACTAGATGGTGGGGCACTGGGACTTGCAACCGTGTTGGTGAGACACCCAATCTGTACACCGATGCACACACACACATGCTCAACAGCAATCAAAACACATTTTAAAAATACTTTTATCTATTTGTTTTGGGGGGAGCTGTGCTGGGTCTTCGTTGCTGCTGGGCTTTTCTCTAGCTGTGGCGAGCGGGAGCTACTCTCTAGCTTCAGTGTGGAGAATTCTCACCGCAGTGACTTCTCTCGTTGCGGAGCCCCGTTTCTAGGCCATGCAAGCTTCAGTAGCTACGGCACATGGGCTCAGTAGTTGCGGCTCCTGGGCTCTAGAGCACAGGCTGGAAAGTTGTGGCCCACGGGCTTAGTTGCTCCAAGGCATGTGGGATCTTCTTGGGTCAGGGGTCAAACTCCCGTCTCCTGCATTGGCGGGCAAATTCTTTACCACTGAGCCACCAGGGAAGCCCCAAACACATTTTTTGAGGAACTAGGATTTCTTGTTCAAAACATGGGCATGTCCAGAAATCCAGGTCATATGGGTGATGGTTGAAAGGACCAAAGGCATATACTCTGCAGAAGAGAAGAGAAGGGGAGATAGAGACAAGAGAGACACCCTCAGATGACTGGGGGGCTGCCTGTCTCATCTAAGAGGGAGAGGACCTCCTGCATCCCATCTCATCCTCATTCTTTAGTTCTGGAGGGACCACTGGGACTGATGGGGAGAAGTTACAGGGAAGTAGGTTATGACTCAACCAACTCTTTCCATCCCGCAGAGGGACAAGCTAGTGAGTCCCTGTTCATTAGAGGAATTTACATAAAAGTCCCTTGACCAATCATCTGGCAGACGGAAGGCGGGAATTCTTAGAAAAGGTAGGGGATTGAGCACCATGACCTCCAAGGTCCCTCCCAACTCTAAGATTTAATGAAGAGCCACTTGACATTCATAGTTTTCAACTAACAAATATGCTTTTATGTTACCTGCCTTATACTGAAGAAGATACATTTAAAGGCTCAAATTTTATGCATCAAATCCTGCAAAACCAATAGGGCTGCCTGGATCCAGGGGAGGACGTGATAATGGAGTGACTGACAGGAAGTGAATCTGGAAAGCAATCTGGGGAGGTGAATTTTGAATTGGATGGTCTTTTTTAAAATTTTTATTTGATTTTTTTGGTTGTGCTTGGCCTTCATTACTTTGTTCAGGCTCTCTCTAGCTGTAGTGAGCAGGGGATATTCTCTGTTGCAATGTGCAGGCTTCTCACTGGGCTGTCTTCTGTTGTTGTGTAGCACAGGCTTTAGGCGAGTGAGCTTCAGTAACTGCAGAATGCAGGCTAAGTAGTTGTGGCGCATGGGCTTAGCTGCTCTGAGGCATGTGGAATCTTCCCAGACCAGGGATTGAACCCGTGTCCCTTGCATTGGCAGGCAGGCTCTTATCCACTGTGCCACCAGGGAAGACTGAATGGGATGGTCTTGACTTTCACCACTCAAACCACACTACTGTCGGTAGAGAATTAGATCATTCCAACTAGGTGCTCAGGGCAGGCTTCCTCCTCGGGGCAGGCCAGACCTATTCCCAGGCTGAGACCACAAGGCCACGGCAGCAGGCGAGGCCCATCTTCTTTGGTGGTCCTTGGCACATGCAGCCCTCCCCACCTGTGCAAATGTGACTCCCTTAGAAGTTCCCAGATTCGCCTCCAAGTGACCCAGGGCCTCACGACTCAGGGCTTCCACAGCAAACAATGGCTCTTGGGTCTCACGACAAAGAGAGAACAGAGCCTGTAGGTAATGCTTTCTCTGAAGCTGAGAGCCATTTTGGAAATCCTTGTCAGGCCACCACCGCTTCCTGAGGCTTGGCTGTTGACCTTCTTCCATATGTTCGCTGTCTTTCTGTCTCGATTCTTTCCCGTCTAAATGAAATTCTTTGAGCCCCTAGGCCTGTTGGCTTGTTCTTATTTTCATGGCTAGTATCCAGCACTTCAGATGGGCAGGAAGCCGATGGACACAAACTTTGCTTCTGTACTGAGAGGATCTTTGGCACCGAATATTTCCCTTTTTAGGTAGAAGGTGGGAGGTGGGAAGAGGGGGCCAATATGCAGGTGTGCTTCATGCCAGTTAGCAACTTGCTGCTTCTAATTCCACCTTCCCCGTGCAATGAAATTTCCCTGGAACAGGGCCAGAGATGGCATGCGAGAAATAAAAATATTATTGGAGCTGGTGGTATTTGGGGGAGAGTGCCATGTCTGAGAAACCTAGCTCCCGCTGTGAAGTGACTTGGGCCACTGGCTTTGCTTTGTGGAGAATTTCATGGGGCTGGATGGCAGGAGAGTAGCTGAGGGTCTACAGTCGCAGAGAATTCCCAGGGACTTTGGAAAACTAACCTCTGTGTTCCGGTTAAGGAGGAGTTTAGACCTAAGCTCTGAGCCTTCAGCCTTAGTTTCTTATTCCTTAACTGGCATCTTGCTAACCAGATAGCAGCTCCCAGCATGCTTTTGGTGCCTCGTCACGTGCTCAAAGGCCCTGCACCCACCCGGAGGGTCCACACTTACAGTCTTCCCTAGGTGGGAAGAGAAAAGGGTTTTTTTGCATGTATGTTAACCTTTTCTGGAACTTTTCATTTTGATTTGTTTATTGATTGGTTGGTTGATTCGGCAGCACCTCGATTTTTGCAGGATCTTAGTTCCCTGACCAGGTCTTGAACCTGAATCCTGGTAGTAAAAGCACCAAGCCCTAACCATTGGACAACCAGGGAATTCCCTGGAAGTTTTCATTGAAGTGAAAAAGTTTTCATTAAAATCATGTGCATATTTACACCTACATTTTTTTCTTATAAAGACTGTTCTCCGTCACTGTTGAGACAGGCGGGGTCGGGGGGAGTGGGAATCTGGGAGGACAGGGCTGGAAGAGATCAAAACCTGAAACAGGTAAGAGCTAGACGCATCGCTTGTCACAAGTAGGAAGCAGCCACACGTGTGCTCAGGCCTGGTGTGGGCTCACGTGTGTGTGTGTGAACGTGTGACGTACGTAAGGATTTTGTCTGTGTGTGACACGTTGTAGAAGCTCAGTAGATGGTGGCTCTTCCTGGGTGGGAAGATCAGTGAGGACAGGATGAGTCACATGAGGCTTTGGGAACAAATATTTACTTAGGGTTTTTTTCTTGTTAGAGAAGCTCAACTTGAACCAGTTTATGGAAAGGAAGAAAGGAAAAAAATGCAAGGAGTCGGGGAGGGAAAGGAGGAGGAGCTCACGCTCCTTCTCATCTGTGATAGCCTCACAGATGGCTCACACACAAACTGTCCTGTGGGCAGGGCTGCTGCTGCCTGGGGGTGATGGAGGTGACACCCTCCCTCCCTCTCTCATCTCTGCTATTCCCCTTGTTGCTGGCCTCTTGCTTCATCCTCCTGACTCCATGTTGACAAACCATTGCCTCAAGACCAAAGAGGGGAAAAAGCTTTCCCGTACTCTAGTTAGGAAGATCTCAGGGGGATTTCCCGGCGGTCCAGTGATTGGAACTGCGCACTTTCACTGCCGAGGGCCCCGGGCAGGAAGGACCCGGATCTCTGCGGATTAGTCCACCATAGCCTGTCCCTAACCCGCAGGACAGGCCTGTCTGGGGTGGGGTGGATTTTGTGAGTGAACGTCTTTCCCAGAATCCCATGGGCCAAGCGGAGGAGGAGCTGACCCCTGGGAAGGCCGGGTAGACAGCAGAGCAAACAAGATCCCAGTCTTGCATCCTCACCACAATGGATGCAGTTCCTGAGCTGGGCCCTGAGAGCCAGGGAGGATTTGAACACAGAGGGGAGGAGGGCTGCCCTCCGCTCAGGGAGAGGGAGCAGGCTGCAGACTCTAGGGGCACTGGCATACCTAAAGCCACGGCACTGATCTCTTAGCAATAAAATCTATATGTCCCCACCTCAGCTCCTTCAAAAAGATTCTGGACGTGTGTCAAGTTTCCCCAGAAACTTGAAACCAGCGGCAGAGGTGAATACCCTTTCCCCTGACTGCTGGGTTCCCCTCCTGGCCTGGAACCTCAGGAGATGGAGACAGCTTCTAAGTGTTTGGAAAGTGCTTATTTCCTCCACTGACAACATTCCCAGTTTTAAAAGTTTCTTTGCTTTCTAGAGTCTTTTTTTTTTTTTTTAACGTAGCTATTTTTGATGAAAGTATAAATATCCACCAGGCTGACTGGAGAGACAGCTGCCGGCTCCTGCTCTGAGCACAGCCTCCACCCCCATTACCCTCCACAGAGCCAGCCAGAGCCCATCAGGGGGCCTGGACTCAGACTTGTGGCTGGAGGAGGCACTACTCCAGGGCCCATTCAGGTTTCCAGGCTTTCCACAAGGACACTCAGGGCCGCAAGGCCACAGGAGCGGCTGCACGGCTGTGCCCTGGAGGAGCCAGGAAGTGGGTGGACACCAGAAGTGCCCAAGGTGTCCTGAGCCCAGGACAAGGGGCTACTCTGAAAGAGTACCTCACTCACATGGCCAGACATTGCTCTGTCTCCTTTTTTGGAGGGAAGGTCCCACTTCTCCTCCTCCTACCAGCCAAGTGACCATTTCAGTAATTCCCAGTTTATGCTGCTGAGTGAGAAGGTCTCAGTGACCCAGCTGGCAGCCATCCTCCAGCACCCCAGGCCACTGGCCAGCTGGGGACTGAAAGAGGAGCCATGTATTTAGGACACACCTTCCTGCTCAAGGAGCTGCCCAGGCCTACTGCTTTCTACCCTCCCTCCCTCCCTCCACTCTTCTTTCCCATAAACCGATATAAGTGGAGTCCCTCTTACTGGTAATAATAAATCTTAGCCAAGTCCTTGCTCCCAGGACACTCTGCCCTAGGTTTCTGCTCCCTTCCGGCTCTGTAGGCCACACATCTTCAGAATAGATCCAAAACCCAGTCTACAAACCCAGCCACGGTCCTCCCACCCCACCCTGCCTCCCATCCCAAGCATCTTCCCACATCCCCTGCTGGGACTGACCACAGCAACCACAAGCCTGTCTCAGAGCCTGCGGTCTGAGAATGCGGAGATTTCTGGGGAGTGATTGCCTTCGTGTTTGTCACAGCCCCTTCCTTCTGGGTCTGAGGAGGACTGTCTCTGTGGGGGACCACTTTCCTCACCCTCCAGGAGAAGCACTGGAGGCTTCAACCAGGTCACCCCTCCTGAACATGAGCAGATGGGGTCTGGGAGGGGAGAGATCTCGGTGCTTCTGAGGGTTCTTTCCTGTGATGCAGCAGGGCTGGAGGGTGCTGCTAGCTTCATCTCCACTGTACCTTCCCGTCAGCCTGTCTGAAGCTGGAACCCTCTGCAGGAAGAAGTCTCTGGCCAAGAGCGTTCCTGGCATAAGTTGAGCACAGCAAGTACCGGAAGATGCACATGGTCCAAGAAATGCTCCCTGGGCGGGGTCTGGGTGACAGTGATGTATCTTGGGTCATTATGTTGCCTCAGGCTTTGCATCCTGGTTTTAGCAGTGACTAAAGTCAACCCTCGGAGAAGGCAATGGCACCCCATTCCAGTACTCTTGCCTGGAAAATCCCATGGACGGAGGAGCCTGGTAGGCTGCAGTCCATAGGGTCGCGAAGAGTCAGACACAACTGAGCCACTTCACTTTCAATTTTCACTTTCATGCATTGGAAAAGGAAATGGCAACCCACTCCAGTGTTCTTGTCTGGAGAATCCCAGGGACGGGGGAGCCTGGTGGGCCCCTATCTATGTGGTAGTCCATAGGGTCGCGAAGAGTCAGACACAACTGAGCCACTTCACTTTCAATTTTCACTTTCATGCATTGGAAAAAGAAATGGCAACCCACTCCAGTGTTCTTGTCTGGAGAATCCCAGGGACGGGGGAGCCTGGTGGGCCCCTATCTATGTGGTTGCACAGAGTCTGACACGACTGAGCGACTTAGCAGCAGCAGCAGCAGCAGCAAAGTCAACCCTTGGACTTTCCAGGTTGCTCAGTGGTAAAGAATCTGCCTGCCAATGCAGAAAATATGGGTTCAA
Organism: Cephalophus harveyi; assembly: GCA_006410635.1. NCBI lineage: Eukaryota > Metazoa > Chordata > Mammalia > Artiodactyla > Bovidae > Cephalophus > Cephalophus harveyi. The sequence continues at coordinate 153,478 of SJYT01000295.1, forward strand.
TCCTTGGGTCAAGAAGATTCCCCTGGAGAAGGAAAAAATAACCTGCTCCAGTATTCTTGCCTGAGAAATCCCATGGACAGAGGAGCCTGGAGGGCTACCGTCCAAGGGGTTGCAAGGACACGACTTAGCGACTAAACAACAACAAGCAGAAATCAACCCTTAGGCTCAGATGCCATTTCTGGGGCCTTGAATTGTCCCTGAGGTTGAGCCTGACGTCTCCCTGCAAGGTCGTACTTTGTGGCAGATTCACTCTTTGGGGCAACAGCATCACCAAGGCCCTGAGATGGCAGCATCTCTCAGTAGACACACAAGAATAGTCCCAGCTGGAGGACCAGGACCAGACTGGCGACCTGTGGGGTCCTGGGGGATGTGAGGAAACAGTGAGAAGCAAGGCCTTGCCCTCGGGTGTGAGCACTGGGGCGGCACCTGGGGACCCGCCTCCCGTGCCCCCGGGGGTGAATGCAGCACTACAGACGCAGGCTGCCTCTGGACCCCCGCCTGCTGCTCCTGAGGCATGTGAAATCAGACGGTCTGTTCCATCGTCCACACTCAGTGCTCCTGAATGTCAAGCCACCTGTCGTACGCCTCCCTGGGCACCAGGGAGAGTCTGGAGCCTTCTTAATTCCAAGCACGACTTCCTCATTTAACGTTATTAGATTTCATCTTGTTATATGGCCTCTGCCTGCCAAGAGCTTTTTGAATTCTGATTTGTCTAATAGATTTAGTTCCCTTCATCCACAAATTTGATAAGCCCTGCAGGTCTTCATCCAATTATTACAGAGAACATAGGCAGGGCCAACGGCCATGCCCTGAAATTCCCTCCAAGGTAAGTAACATCAGTTCAACCAGTCTCTTGCTGCAGCTCAACAGCGAGTTGTAAGTTCTCCTAACCACCCCTACTCTGCTTCTTATTTACATAGGAGACTTGGACAAATAAGTATGCCACACACATGTCCCTCATCAACTGGTCTCCAATCAAGAGAAGGAAATGAGTTTCATCTGTGCCCCTGTTCTTGGCGAGCCCTGTCTGGGCACCACGCTCAATTTAACTCACCAACTTGTGATTCAGAGGGATCAGATTACCAAACATGTGGGCCTTTGAGAACTAACTTGCCCAAGCCTCCCCGGAGAAGGGGCTGAGGAAGAAGTCTGAAGGAACACAAGACCCATCTTGGAGAAGGGCAACCTTCACAGCAGGAAGGACGCCAGCTGCAAACACTGCCGAGGGAACGGGAGGGAGGCACTCAAGGGCCAGAGATCTGTCCAGTTATGAGCTCGAGAGGACACAGGCAGGTGAGAAGCCATCGGAAAGGTCACATGAATGTTTATTACATAGAAAAGAAGGAAAGGAAGAAAAGGTTTCCAAAGCCATGAGGTGAAGTCGCTCAGTCGTGTCCGACTCTTTGCGATCCATCCATGGGATTCTCCAGGCAAGAATACTGGAGTAGATTGCCATTTCCTTCTCCAGGGGATCTTCCCGACCCAGGGATCGAACCCAGGTCTCCCGCATTGGAGGCAGATGCTTTAACCTCTGAGCCACCAGGGAAGCCCAAAGTCTGGGATAAAAAAAAAAAGCCACAAACTTGGAATGTCAAAGAGATGCCATGCTTTCTATATTTATAATAGGAATATATAAATATGTACATGGAGATATGTACACAAGTTCTTATCCTCATACATGGTATTTTTCAATACATGTACAGTAATGGTGCCTGAAGGACGCATTTAAAGCCGGGAGAAGGCTGGAGAAATTGGAACCCTGCTCAGTGAGTGCCTAGAGGGCGCTGTGGAGACTCAGCCAGGTCAGGCAGGTCCGCCAAGGCGGGCGTTGGGGAGGTGGGCAGGGTTATGAGGATATGGGGGAGCTAAGTTGCAGGCAAGGCTGGGCCCCAGGCTGCAAGGTTTGGGCCAAGGTAAGTCTGGAAACTTCCCTAGGTCTGTGACGTTAAAGCTTTCTTCCTCTCTCAGAAGGGAGGAAGGCTGCAGTCATTGTAGTGGGCTGGAAAATATAGGCGCACTGGATCCCAGGGGAGGTCTGTGGTAGTGGGGTGGGCTCCCAGTGGTTTGGGCAGAAGTGAGAAAGAAAGCCCTGGGAGATCAGAGAGTGGGTCTTGCTGGAGAACAATAGAAATGTAGGGTGATGCATCTAACATAAAGAAGAGAGACCCAAACAAAGCCAGTCATGGTATCAGAAATTATAAATGAAATACAACACTTATTCATACATGAATTCTGCCGAGACGCACAGAACCAGTCTTTTTTCTATGTTGTTTTTTGTAAATGGTACCATGTACAGCAATATGGGGTTTAGCCTGTGTAGGGGGGCAGCCACATGCTCCCATAGGGTGTCCAGGCCACTTACAACCACCGACACCCTCTCCCTGCTTGGAACAGGGGTCAAGTGGTAACCCAGAAAGTGGGGGCAGATGTGACCTCTGTCCCCCTTCTCTTCTTACTGGTTCCTGTACCTGGGGTGCTGGCAGGGGGGAGGTGGGAACAGAAAAGGACCTTAAAGAGAGGGTTGTATGCAGCCCTACAAGAGCCGGCAAAGAGACCACTGTCTCCTCCTCTCTGAGCAGAGCCCCCCACCCCTCCCACAGGAGGCCAAACTGAGTGCGAGGATGGGCGCAGCCGGGTTTGGTAGGGTGGGGATGCTGAGCCCGTGGACCCTGGGAGGAAGAGACCCAAGACCAGAGGTCCTGGAGAGAGAAAAAATAGCGTGGGTATCTGGGCATGGGACGGGGGTGATGAGAACAAATGTGCCATCGGCCAGAGCCCATGCTGGAGGGAGACGGCTCCCAGATGGGGCACCGGGCTCCTCTGGAGACATTAATTCCCAACCCTGAGTCTCCATACAGACCCTGGCCTGCCTCCTCCCAGCCTGAAGGGAGCTGTGTGTGCACTTGTGTGCTGTGTGTGGGTGTGAGTGTGTGCACAGGCAGGGGTGTGTGTATGTCTGTGCTTCTGCTCGCTCCAGGGTGAAAGTGCAGGTACGGAGGCGGACCGTGGAGTCTGGACCAGCCTGGGTGGTTGGCATTTCGACAAATCCAGGGAGGAATGAAGAGGGGTGGGGAATGGAGATTTCACAGCTAGATCCAAGGCAAGAGACAACTTGTACCAGAAATCAGGACACATAAGTGGGACCCTGTTGTCAACCTCCCCCTTCCCTGCCCTGGACAGGATCAGGAAAGGAGAGTGGAATTGGGGGGGGTGGGGAGAGCAGGCAGTATTTTTGGTTTTACTAGGAAGAGTCTATGGGGCCTGCTGCTCCCTCTCCCTGTCCCTCACCTAGCAAGGCTCAGACTCCAAGCCCTTTGCTTTGAGAGAAATGTGAAGAACAACAGTTGCCCAGCCCCTTCTTGTACCCAAGCTACAGATGGTTAAACTGAGGCACAAGGCAGTAGGAGAGACAGTGCTGAGGGTGGAACTCACCCTCTCCAGGCTTGTGGGGCATTTGGGGTCACCTTCGTTTGGGGTTTTCCCCACCCACCACCAGAGGGGCTCATCCTCTCTCCACATGGGGTTTGGGGTGGATCTATGAGAATCTGAGCATAATCCTCCACGCTCTGAGTTCCAGAACTTTCTGAAGTTCTAGGAATCTGAAGGGAACAGAAGTGATGAAAAATATAGGCCCCCAAGCATCGCCACCTACTCAGGCTGACCTCAGCCCTCCCTTCTGCTGACAGCCTGGCTTCCTATCTCCTCTAGCACACGCCAAGCTCTGTGGGGGCTCAGCCCTAGGCCTTGGAGAGCATCTCCCCTCTCCGACCTCCACTCACCTCGCCGTCCCACCTGGGATGCTGCTCGCCAGGAAGACAGCACCTTTGATCAGCTTCTCCAAAGCCACGCTCAGGACCTACTTGGCCCATTTGGTGCCCACTGAGGGCTTGCTGATGCACAAAAGCAAAACGGGTGCCCCCACTCACAGGACTACAGGAAGCTGGCACAGGGAGCCCGTGGAGACAAAGGCTGGGTTCCATGGAGGAGCATGTGTCAGCAAATGGTCAGCAACTGCTTCAAACTGCTCATCCCAGAGACGAGGTCATTGTTTCTGGGGAGTGGGGACTGGTCCTTTAAAAGCGCTCTGCCACCTTGGGATGGGGAGGGTGGTGGGAGAAGGTTCAAAAGGGAGGGGATGTAGGTATTCCTATGGCTGATTCATGTTGATGTTTGGCAGAAGCCAACACAATATTGTAAAGCAATTATCCTTCAATTAAAAATAAATAAATTTTTAAAAACATAGCAAAAAAGGGCTCAGCCACCTCCAGCCTGCCTGTTGAAAATCCTCTAAACCAACCAGCAACAGGGAGGAATAACAGTGAACAGCTCCTGCAGACACCAACTGGAGAATTTACATCTAAATTCTACATCCCCAAGCGGTTTACACAGCGCAAGAGGCTTTCTTTGCCAATGTCACTAACGCGATAAAAACAGCTGGTGTATTAAATCCCGAGGTGGGCCCGCAGCCCACCACCGCCTGCTCTCCTCCCAGAAGGGGATCCGCCCCAGCTCAGGCCCAGGGACTCAGGCAAGCTGAATAGGGAGAAAACTCCTGCATGTTAGGAGGCAGCCCCTCCCATCGGGTTCACCGTTCTTACACTGTCATGCGGGGCGCCCTTCGGGCCTGCCTTCAATGAGGAGCGTGGGTCTGAGGGCCGCCTGGGGTGGTGACAGCAGGGTGGTGGGCCAGGCACCACCCACCCCCTGGCCGAGGACTCCCTCTTGGCCACTGAAGTCAGCTCCATGCCATGAGCATGTGATGGGGGACCCGTGGCCTCCTCTCTTGGTGCCTCAGTTCTGACATTTGAAAACCCAGCACACTGATTATTTCATACCTCCCCCCAACCCACCTCCCCCACCACTCGGTAAGGGTCACAGGAGATCAAAATGCACCACACAGTGCCTGGCAAGGTCCCAGCGTCTGGAGGCTGTCTTTGTCAAGCGGGCGGACACGTGGGTCCAGGGCAGCAGCGGGAGGGCTCTGTGACCCTTCCTCACCTCCCCTCACGTGCAGCCAGAGGCTGGCTTCGAGGCCACAGCAGGGTGGCTCCTGCCCGTTGCCCCAGCACCACAGAAGGCAGGAGGGGTGCCGGACTGCAGCCAGGAGCCATCTGTCCCTGTGGCTCCCACGGGGACCCCGCCCTTCCCGAATTCTTGTCTGGGACTCAGATCTTAAGATCCAGGGGGACTGTCTCCACTGTCCACAGGACACTCCCTGGCCGCCAGGTGGCTCATGCTGGCTGTAGGATCCTGCTCTAGCCTGAGGGAATTGCCACTCTGATCCAAGTTTCTCATTCACTGTGAGGTTCTCTGTGTGCCTGTGATCCCTGTCTCCAGCACCCACGGCCTAAGAATGTCCTACGGAATTCTGACTGATCGATGGCTGGACCTGAAACGCACCCTGGGGTTTTTGGACTATCACCCTTGAGACAAGACCCAACCAAAGTGTTGGGTGTCAACCAAGCACTTGCTCGTACAAGGTTCTTGCTTTTCAGCTGGCCGGTGCTTCACAGATTAACTCCGGCCATCTAACAGTCAGTGGACATGACTTTGAGCAAACTCTGGGAGATGGTGAAGGACAGGGAAGCCTGGTGTGTTGCAGTCCACAAGGTTGCAAAGAGTCAGACACGACTTGGCGGCTGGACAAGCTAACCACCTGAGCGGCCAGCTCAGAGGACTTGGAGTACACCAGCCACTGTCCCTTATCTAATGACAATGACGATGCGGAGACTGTGTTCTCACTTGGAAGCTATTTTGAGCTGATCTGCCCGCTGGGCAGTCCTCACAGACTCATTGTTCAGAAGATGGGCGGGGATCTACCTGGAAAGGACCTGCCTCCCGAGGCTGGTGTGTTCTCAAGTTGGGAGAAGCAGCCACAGGTGAGGGAAGGATCTGGGGAAGGGAGCGTAGGACGGGAGATGTCCTTCCAGGCACACACACCCCTGCATGAAGCCAGCCCACACTGAGACTCGTGGTGACACCTGTCACTCAAGAAAACTCCCCTCATGTCTGAATTGTGTCACTAAACATGAGACATAAATTGCTAGCTCTTCTCTACCCCCCTCAGCAGCCACCCCCAACCATGCCAGGAAAATAAGACCCACCTCTCCCTATGGGTGCTGCCCCCACCTGACACCTGTCATTGAGAACTCGGGGGAGCTATCTGGGGGTGCTGGGCTGTGGGCTGGCCTTCCTTCCCTCTGCTGGAGCTGTTTTTATCCGACTCCAGGGGAGGCTCCGCGCTCCGACGCCACTTCCTCGAGAGCAACCAGCCGCCAGCCTGCTCTCCTCTTGGCCCAGGGGATGCTGTCTTCTCATAGTGGAAGGTACTGACTTTCTGGATAAAGCCAAATCCGAGCCCACGCCTTGACAACACAGAGGATTCTAAATGTGAAAGAAGGCAAAGGCTTGGGTTGGGGCCAGGAAGAAAGGAGGGGTAAGAGACAGACGCTGCCAGGTGTCCAGAACACGTAACCTGGCCCCAGGCAGCTCATCAGAATTAAGGGATGGATGGGGTAGTAGGAGGCAGGTAGGATCAGGCCAAGGAGTGGAGAACCCACCTCTGATTCGGGGCCCGGGGTGGAGGTGGGGGGCAGCAAGTGGCTGAGGGAATTCCATTTCTTCAAGGATGCCGGTTTGCTGTCCAGGCCACAGGGAGCCCGAGACCCGCCTCCCAGCAGGACTGTAACTAGAAAGTTCGGTGGATGGGCTGCCCCAGGTGGAGAGTATAGGAACAGAAACTAAGCACGCAGTGGCCCCCAAGGGGGCACACGGTGGAGCGAGGGGCCTATCCAGCTGCCGGTTGCCCAAGCCTTTCCATCCATTAAGGGGAAAACGACCAGAAAAGGCCACACTTCTGTGCTGCTCTGCTTCAGCCATGTCCGAATCTCTGTGACCCTATGGACCATAGTCTCCAGGCTCCTCTGTCCATGGGATTCTCCAGGCAAGAATACTGGAGTAGGTTGCTGTGTCCTCCTCCAGGGGATCCTCCCAACTCAGGGATCGAAACTGCGTCTCTGTCTCCCGCACTGGCAGGTGGATTCTTTACCACTAGTGCCACAGGCCGCTCTTCCATCCCTGGCCAGATTCTGACTGTCCCTGACAGGAAAAGCCCCTTGGAGAGAAACACACCCAATGGCACACAGTCCAGGGAGGCCAGAAACTTGGCTTTGGGCCAGTCCCACATTCTAACAACCCCTATGCTAGAATGAAAATGAAAAGAAAGCAGACATGTGAATGTCTACCTTGTCACTGTCATTTAGATCTCCTTCTCTTAATTGCTGATTGATCTTGAATCAGACATTTTCTGGTGGTTGTAACTCTGTAACAATCACTTAGGTGTTGCAAAGGCCCCGGTCGTCCCTTTGCGACAGGAGGAATCCCCGTGTAACACCAGCAAGGTGGCACGAATGCCTCTGTTTGCAGGATTTTTGCAGAAGAGGGATTTTCAGAGAGGGGTCCACCACCATCTGCAATTATTATTATTTTTTTGCAATTCTAAAACCCCTAAAGCTCTCAAACGGTGAGGTTTTCTCCCCTTACATATTTAGTGGCAAAATCTGACCTGTACTGAGGCGAAGCTATTTACAATTTTATTGGTCCTAATAAGTCTGATTATTCACATGCTCCTCTGCAGAAGTGGTCCCGTGTTTCATGGTGTGAGCAGGTCCAGACTCCGCCGGGCAGTCACAAAATGGATGGCAAACGTTTCTTCTTCCCTTCCTCAGATCTAAAATGTGTGAAGTCAGAGACCTATTGGCCCTAAGGATTTCAGAGAAAGGAGTACGGGCCTCAAACAGTGTTGAGTGTAATGGGGAAGGCTGCCCATGTGGACCTGGGTTGGTGAACTTGTACATGAACATCTGGCAATTCCAGCAGTTTTGCCCCAGGAATGGAGCCACTGCCTTCCTTCCCAGGGAAACAAAGGTCAGATCCGCCCAGACCTGGAGACTTCAGTGGCGAGGACATTCTAACAACCCCTATGCTAGAATGAAAATGAAAAGAAAGCAGACATGTGAATGTCTACCTTGTCACTGTCATTTAGATCTCCTTCTCTTAATTGCTGATTGATCTTGAATCAGACATCTTCTGGTGGTTGTAACTCTGTAACAATCACTTAGGTGTTGCAAAGGCCCCGGTCGTCCCTTTGCGACAGGAGGAATCCCCGTGTAACACCAGCAAGGTGGCTCGAATGCCTCTGTTTGCAGGATTTTTGCAGAAGAGGGATTTTCAGAGAGGGGTCCACCACCATCTGCAATTATTATTATTTTTTTGCAATTCTAAAACCCCTAAAGCTCTCAAACGGTGAGGTTTTCTCCCCTTACATATTTAGTGGCAAAATCTGACCTGTACTGAGGCGAAGCTATTTACAATTTTATTGGTCCTAATAAGTCTGATTATTCACATGCTCCTCTGCAGAAGTGGTCCCGTGTTTCATGGTGTGAGCAGGTCCAGACTCCGCCGGGCAGTCACAAAATGGATGGCAAACGTTTCTTCTTCCCTTCCTCAGATCTAAAATGTGTGAAGTCAGAGACCTATTGGCCCTAAGGATTTCAGAGAAAGGAGTACGGGCCTCAAACAGTGTTGAGTGTAATGGGGAAGGCTGCCCATGTGGACCTGGGTTGGTGAACTTGTACATGAACATCTGGCAATTCCAGCAGTTTTGCCCCAGGAATGGAGCCACTGCCTTCCTTCCCAGGGAAACAAAGGTCAGATCCGCCCAGACCTGGAGACTTCAGTGGCGAGGAGATGGGGGCGGCCATGGAGCCAGCAGACACCCGTAGGGACCCGTTCCCGCCGACAGCGGAGGGCACGGCAGGCTTTTCCACACCGGGCAGGAACCTGTCTATCCTTGCTCACGCCTAGGTGTTGCCCCCAGGAGACCACTCCCACAGGGGCCCGGAGGAGGTGTCTGCCGCAGTCCTGCCCCTTGACGAGCCCTGCTCGCCTGGACAGGGTCACTGCTGCCGGGCCTGGCCGCCCCGCACGCCCTCACGGTGGGCAGCGGACGAGGCGAGGCGGCCCGAGCCTGGGGCGCTCCAGCTTCTTGCGTCAGCATCCCCGCCTCCACCCCACTCCCCACCCAACCCAGACAGGACTCTCTGGAGCAGCAGGAGGAGCTGGCAGCTCTCAGAGCCTGCTGAGAAAAGCAGGTGCATTTTCAAAATAAATAGTATTCTCAAATCCCCTTCTTTCCACTCCAAACCCGGGAAGCGGCAGAAGAGAACACGTGAAGACCCCGGGCCGGCCGCTGCCTGACGTGGCCCTCCTGGGCACCGGGCTTCTCAGCGGCTTGCCTGGGCTCACAGCTGCTGTGGGATGCCCTGCTCCTTGTAGCCTGCGAGGGAGAAGCAGAGGAGAGATGGTCAGACACCCACTTCCCTCACCATTTCTCCAGGCGGTGCCCCCAGACTCGAATATGCTAGAACTTATTCACACAGCCGTGTGAATGACTGCTACAGTGATCCAGCTTTTCCCAAGGGCGCTGGCTTCTTAATGGGGAACAAGGCGATGAATGGAGAGAGTGGATTTTGGGGTTTAGTCAGGGAGACATGAGAGGAGGATTTCTGTTACAGACCTGCTGGGGACTGAAAGGTTATCAATGTGCTCCCGGATCCACACCCCTGAAGCCACTGCACAAACATGGCCCCAGCAGAGTGATGGGCATCTGGTACATGTGGATGGAGAGGAGGAAGGAAGAGAAAAGGAAGACAGCATACAGAAGGGAGGAGCCAGGCCGGCGTGCTCCATCAGTTGGACATCTGTGACACAGGCCAAGGTGACCGCTGGCTTCGAGGCTTTAAAGCCTTGGTGGTGACTATGAGGACATGAGGAAAACTTGATATTAAGGAACTGATGCTAGCTTATTTGAGTATGAAAAGGTACTGTGGTTCCTTTTCTTTTTTTTTTTTAAGACATCTACTAGGATATTTAAGGGTTAAATTGTCATCTGGGTTTGCTGAGTAGTTATCCCTATTAGCTGATAACTCAGCCCACAGAGGAGCATCAGTGGACTTGTGTTTGTTTTTTTTTTCCCCTTTATTTACCAGGTTACTTATCAAGTTAAGGTGTTGAGGGTGGAGGCAGATGCAGGCAGTAATAGAAGAAAACAGAGTGGCCGTGAGTGGATGATGGCTGAAGCTGGTATAGGCGTTTAGAGACTCACTATACTAGGCCTTCTATTTGTGTCTATGTTTAAACATTTTCCAAAATGAAAAACTAAAAATAGAAGCTTGTTGGCCAACGGGGAGAGGGGGTGTTTGTGTGCAGGAAGTGGGGGATAGGCAGGGGACCGGGAGGGTAGCAGTGTGAGGTGGGGGAAGGGCAGTGAAGGGGAGGGTCCAGGCAGCCCAGGCATGAGACCTGTGCATACCCCAACAGACTCACCTTGGGAAACTTCGCAGAAACACAGGAATACGAGGCAGCATGAGGAAGAGCAGAAAAAGAGAAAGAGAAAACAGTCTAAGAAAAGAAGCCAGACGTGAGACAAGCTGGGACCTGGCACCCAGGACCCTTTGCTGCAATGCTTGCACCTGGACAAACTCACTTTGAGCAACAAAATACAAAGAAACTATGAGGGATCAAAAATAACTGCATGCATGTGCATGAGCAGTAGGGGCCAATTATGGACAAGAAGATACAGAAAGACCAAAAGAACCAACTGTCACTTCTGAAGAGCCTGAGCAAAAGCAGTCCCCTGCACACAGTACCACCTAAGGCACCCCTCCAGCCAGACCCCTGGACCTGCCCCTACCTTCATCCCATATAAGGAATCAGCTCACCTTTCTGCTCCGGGAGCGGCCAAGGGAACCTGTTATTTGTTCTCACTACCCTCTGCTGCAACAGGGGCCCCCAATAAAACCTTGCCTGATTTCTAATCTGGCTTCTTATCAGTTTCTACTGATTAAGGAGGCCAAGAACCCTGGTCGGTAACAGAGGGACTGCCTGAAATATAAAATGGGAGAGGCTTCATAGTGGGGACTGGGAGATGGAAGGGGTCTGCAGTTTGCATTCACCGTGACCAGCCACTGTGGCCAGTGGGCAGCCCCAGAGGGTGTGTGGGCTTCGGTTCAGGAGTGCAGAGCATCCTCCCCTCCCTGGGGGGGTCACTCTCCCTGAGACACTGCCAAGAAGCTCTCTCCTCTTCCCTCCGAATCTCAGCCAAGGTTGCTCTTCTGCTCACCTTCTGCCCCTTACTCTTCTTCTGCCTCCAACCCATCTTTGCCTCAAGATGAATTCTGGATGGCTCCAAGGAGGGACAGCTACAGGACAAGTTTGACTGTGACAACCTAAAGATGTTGAAGTGACCCATCCTGGCCCCCGTTTAAGCCATGGGGTTCATCTTTTATGTGGACAGGAGTCACATATATAAAACCTAATGCTTTGGGAAAGACTCAGGCAGGGAATGGCAAACAGACTTTTATCTTGCAGACATCTTGGATCCATTAGTAGTGACTGCCTGAAGCCCTGTGTTGAAAACAGGTATGGTAACAGAGGGACTGCCTGAAATATAAAATGGGAGAGGCTGCATGGTGGGGAATGGGAGATGGAATGGGTCTGCAGTTTGCATTCACCGTGACCAGCCACTGTGGCCAGTGGGCAGCCCCAGAGGGTGTGTGGGCTTTGGTTCAGGAGTGCAGAGCATCCTCCCCTCTCTGGGAGGGGGTCACTGTCCGTGAGACACAGCCAAGAAGCTCCCTCCTCTTCCCTCCGAATCTCAGCCAAGGTCGCTCTTCTGCTCACCTGCCCCTCACTCTTCTTCTGCCCCCAATCCATCTTTGCCTCAAGATGAATTCTGGACAGGACAAGTTTGACTGTGACAACCTAAAGATGTTGAAGTGACCCATCCTGGCCCCTGTTTAAGCCATGGGGTTCACCTTTTATGTGGACAGGAGTCACATCTATAAAACCTAATGCTTTGGGAAAGACTCAGGCAGGGAATGGCAAACAGACTTTTATCTTGCAGACATCTTGGATCCATTAGTAGTGACTGCCTGAAGCCCTGTGTTGAAAACAGGTAAGACTATTCAGCAGAAAGTGTCAAGACAGATTAGCAATGTCTGCCAAGGGTATGGCAGCTGAAAAAGGCTCCTGTACAGTTACCAAGTGTTTATTGACCCACACCAATACAGGCTATTGTTAACTTACTGATTATTTTTATTAATATAAACAGAGCAGCAGCCTTGCAAGTTCCTGGTTTTAACTGCTAGTTTGATTGAGAGTTCTCTGATTTTCCCCTTAGGAGGTTTTTCTTGATGGTATGTTTCTTTTGTTGTTATTGTTTTAATTAATTAATACATTCTTTACAGTAGGTCCTTGTTGGTAATCTATTTTAAATCTAGTAGTATGTACATGTCAATTCCAAACTCCCAATCTATCCTTCCCCACAGTACGTTTCTTGGTGACACTCACATAATGCTAGGTAAAAAAAATTACTGTGTTGTTACATTTGGAAAGTCTCCTTCATTTTTACAGGAAGAGATTGGAGTGACATGACAAACAACAGCCCCTTATCCAGCTATCTACTAGGGCAGACATCGTGCTAGGACAGTCCACTGTGATGATTCTCTTCAATGTAGTATTCCTGAGACATGCACACTCCACTGTTGCTTGGGGTGATCTCAGCCCACAGCACCATCTCAACAGTGGCAGTTATTGATCCTTTGCAGGTGAGTTTGCTTTCGGGAAAAAAGGGCAAAGGCACCCGTTGCTGAGATGGGTGAGTGAGTCTGGTGCCTAGGTGGCATAGGTGGGTAGCAGTGAGGTGTGGTGGGTTTCTGGTGCAGCCCTCAAGTCCATTCCCCAAACAGTGTTCTAAAAAGTCTGACACAAAGACAGCACTCCTGAAATCAAGGAGGTGACCCACCGGGAAGGCGTGGGCTGGGAGGAAGGGGGCAGGAAGGGAGGGGTGGTGGGTTCCAGCACTTGAGTAGCCTGCAGCCCAGCTACGGCCCCCACACCAGCCAGGAGAGAGGGGTTGATGTGGAGCCAACAGCTAGGGAGGTGGAAGGTGAGGAAGCAATAGGTTCCCATCTGCCCTTCTCAGGTGTCTGTGTCCTCCTCTAGGAGGTGATAAAGGTGAGTTCTTGAAGCTATCTCTAAGATCCAGACCCTGTGGGGTCTGGTATCAAGCGTGACCCCAAAAGAGAATACCAGAAAGCTCTAGGCATCAGGTGAGGCATCAACACATTTATTGTGACACAGTTTTGTGCCACTATAACAGAAAGTCTCCTCACCTACATGCCCCAGTGCCTGGCCCAACACCTGTGTGACGAGGAGGTGACTCAGTAAGAGGGGTTCAGGGCTCATACTGGGCAGAGACGGGGCAGCCTTCCCAGGCTTTCCATCAGCCACTGAGGAAGGCTCTGAGAGCAGAGGGCCCCTTCCAGGTTCCAGCTGGGAACAGGCCTCTCAGAGAAGCACCAAACTCCCTCTGGGAAATGGTCAGACTTGGCTTCTCCAGACTCACAGGATGACTGGCAGCACGTCTGTCTTATCAGCAATGCTCTGCCCCACTCCCCACAGATGGAAGTGGTCCGTGGACCTTTCCCGGGGCGGGGCTCCCCTGAGGGAGCTGGATGCACCTGCCTTGGTCTCTGCCTGCTCTGCAGGTTCACCGTCCCCCACGCTGATGGGCAGCTCCTGCCCCGGGAGCAGCTGTCCCAGGAGGGACTGGGCATTTTCCAACTGTTCCTCAGCTTCCCCCGGTGTTTCCCCTGCCCAGTGTTCCCCTCCCCGTTCTCTGGCCACCCCTGTCTCCCGGCCCTAATTCTGAGATGCCCTGGCAGTCCAGCACCCCAGCGGGGAAAGCAGCTGCTCCCACCAGCCCATCTAACCAATCCACTGGCCCTGCTGGGCTCGCTCAGGCTCAGGGACCTGCCTTTTCTCTGGCCTGGTGGTTTGATTGGTCACTGACCCTAACCTTGCTGGGCCCTGGTATCTGAGTGAGCCTTGGGTCTTGGATGCTCACAGGATTATGAACTCAGACTGAGTCAACTAGGAATCATTCTAGATCATTCTAGGGCCCCCTGACCCTTGGGCTTCCCCTCTTGCCCCCACTGTTCTTCCCTGACATAGTTCACCTCTGGCACAGGCACTCCACCTGCAAATAGTCTTGTCAGGTGTGGGGCACAGGAGGAGCATGGGGTGTGGGGAGAAGGGCAAAGGGCCTGTGAGGACGTGCTCCATGTGAGTGAGGAGCTTCGGCCTAATGAGGTAGACAGAACGTGTGACAATACAGGGACCTGCACGGGGGCACGGGGTGACAGATGCGGCTGCTTAAAATAGGTGTCTGTCTGAAGATCTCGCCGGGTTATTTTTAAAATGTTAATCAAGTCTTCTTCGGCAGTTTTGTGTCGGGATCAAGTTTGTGTTAAGTGACTGGTGAAGGTCCACTGAATACAAATCAGGAACAGGAAGCCTTTAGCATCAAGGAACAAAGAACTTACTTGAAAAGAAGTTGAAATTATGCAGTTCTGGCTGTTAAATAAAAAGAAGTTACAGGGTCTCCTGAGCATACGTATGCCCGGTGGCCTTTTCCTTCTTTCTGGAAATGGCATGATGGAGGCACGAGGGACTGAGCTCACATGGGCCACACCCTCACTACCCCGGTGTTGTCAACCGGCTGTTTCCTTGACAAGCGTGATGCCTGGTGTGTCTGAGCTGAACAGGCACTTTCTCCCTTCCTTATTCATGCCCTCTGGCTCAGGTCTCTGCCTGATGCTTTCGTGATAACCTGCAGGCCCCAGGGCTGAGAATGCGAGGAGAGTCCCCTAGGCCAGGCGGCCACGGACACCAGTGAGCCCTTGGGGGAGGAGCAGGCCCAGCCGTGCAGATCTCCCTGCAAAGCCCCCACCTGACCCCCAACAGGATCACAAACAAACGCCCAGCCGATCCTGGCCCCCACCCCTCCTCCAGCCCTGCTCCCCGCATCCCGGCCCGGCCCCAGCCCCACAGCTACTCACTGGCGAGGATGACCATGTCCATGCCCCAGAAGATGCTCATGATCCAGCCCACCATGACGATGGCCGTGAGGATCTGGATGAGGGCCGCGGCGATGTTCAGCCAGAAGACACAGCACACGTGCCTGTCCGGGAGGTCCGTGCGGGCGCCACACAGCACGGTGAAGGCCGAGACGAACGTCCCTGTGAGAGGCCGGAGGGGACAGCCTTTGGAGGGCGCTGGGAGACGCAGCGGCACGTGTGCCCATCATGAGCTGGGGCCCAGCGGCTCGCCCTCCAGGAGCTCCGAGAGGAACAACTCAGGTCCAGCACTTTGCTGCTCAGACCACTGGCATCCACGCTAGAGATGCCAATGTACCAGCCTGGAGGAGGCATGGCCCTGGGCAGCCAAGGACCCAGCACAGTCCTGAGGCCTCAGGGGAACACAGATGTCACCTAACAATCCATGCCTGCCATTAAGGAAACACAATGCAGCCACTTGAAAGGAGGACAGGCAGCAGGTGGAGAGGACACCAATCTCGTGTGGCAAAGCTCCTTAGGGCCTAAGAGTTCAGAGGTAGGAGCTGGAGTCGTTGAGGGGACACGGAAGCCACCCAGAGGGTAAATTCAGGAAATGACCTCCAGCACACACACTGACCACGGTGCCTGCAGAGGGGAGTAAGAGCAGGCCAGGGTGCATCTCCCAAACCCTTCCTTCAAGGGGCTCTCCCAGACACCCCAGACCTGTAAGAGGAGGGACAGAGAGCCTGGAATTTTCTGAGCAGCCACAGGCACAAAGCAACGTGCTGAGTGTGTCTCTGGTCCTTACTTCATCCCAAACTTCCCAGAGCCCTGCAGGTATTAATAATATCACGACATTTTTATTGACACTTTTCTCAAGCCAGGCTCTTTTCTACATGGGCTCTGAGCCCTGTAAAAACCCTGCAAGTTAGTTGGCATTCTTCCTATCTGTATAAGTTCCCTATGGCTGCTGTAACAAGTTACTGCAAACGTAGTGACTTAAAGCAACACAATGCTGGAGGTTAGAAGTCTGAAATGGGTTCTCGGGGCTGGCTCGTTTCTGGAGGCTCTGGGGGTAAATAGTTTCCTTGCCTTTTCCAGTTTCTCAAGGTTGCCTGCATTCCTTGGCTCATGGCCCCTTCCTTTGTCATCAAAGCCAGGAGCTATACATCTTCTCTCCTCTCAGACCTCAGCTTCCATCCTTATATCCTCTCCCTCTGACTATAATCCTCCTGTCTCCCTCTTGTAGGGAGGGAGACAGGATTATCCTGGGCCTACTGGATAATCCAGGGTAAGCCCCATATTTTTAAGATCCTTAAATTAGTCACATCTGAAAGGTCCTTCCTTTTTATGTAAGGTAGCATCTTTGCAGGTTCTGGGATCAGGATATGGACATCTCTGGGGGTGGGCATCATTCTGTCTATCATACTGCATATCTTACATACTGCATTAACCTGGTGTTTCCGATGCTTTGGTATCTGGAGACTTGCTGACTCTGTAGAGATCCCCTTCCCAGGGCTAGCCAATTCCTAGGGATAGCAAATGACTTTCTTAAGCAAGACAAACAATCGAGAATACATACCCAGACTGCTCTTTTATAGATTCTCACCCTCTGGGTCACTTTCTTCTGCCCTAATCACTCAGAGCCAGGCACCAGACAGCTCAGGCAGTCCCTACACCCTGGGGAACACTAGCCCATCCTAAGCCTGCTTGACCTGTCTTGACATTCCTTCCCATGGAAATCACAGCAAAGTCTCCTGCCCATGTCCCCCCCTAACTTCCTCTGCCTCCTAATGGTCCCTGGTCCTTCCACATGTGCACCTCCAAAGTGTGGCATGCCCTCTTCTCTTAGGAACTGTGAGTAACAAACTATCTTTTCAATGGCTGTCATTTCCTGATCTGTTGGCTTCACCACACCTCATTATTAATAATAACAAAACCTACATTTTAAAGCGCGCACGCACACTCAGAGTCAAGAATTAAGTATCTCAGATTTTCCCGGTGGTCCAGTGGTTAAGAATCCTCCATCCAATGCAGAAGACACAGGTTTGCTTCCTGGTCTTGGAAGATCCCACATGCCTCCGAGCAACAAAGCCTGGGCACCACTCTACTGAGCCTGAGCTCCGGAGCCTGAGCTCCACAACAAGGGAAGGCACCGCAATGAGAAAACTGAGCACTGCAACTAAAGAGCAGCTCCCACGCGCCATAACTAACGAAAGAGCCGGGACAGCTGCAAAGACGCAACACAGCCAAAAATAAATTAATTAATTAATTTTAAAAGGAGGATTAAGTATCTTGTCCAAGGTCTCATGNGCAACTAAAGAGCAGCTCCCACGCGCCATAACTAACGAAAGAGCCGGGACAGCTGCAAAGACGCAACACAGCCAAAAATAAATTAATTAATTAATTTTAAAAGGAGGATTAAGTATCTTGTCCAAGGTCTCATGCATGGGTAGGCATTGACCCCACCACTGTCTGATGAGAAAGACAAACTTGGAGAAAGGAGGACTGAAAAATGAGGGGGACATGAATTCAGGGCTTAGTAGTGGACATAGGAAATAGGACATAGGGACCATTAGAATGTATATGTCACCATCCATTGCCTCTGCTTATGTATCATGCTGTGAGACATGAGATAAACACTAGATGACACCATTTAAAACACACAGCCAAAGCGGAAAGATGGTAGAAGATGAACAGGAGCATGTGGGGGAAATACTAAGTAACATTAACACAGGTGCCATTTACTGCATCCCTATAGTGCCTTACAACACGCTACCACACTCTCCTACTCACACTGCCTCTAATTCTTATGACAGTTCGTGATGGTTATTATTATCCTCACTTTACAGATGGGGAGACCAAAGATCAAAGAGGCTAAATGACTTATCCACAGAGTAGAGCCGAACAGCAATTTGAATTTGCTTAATGCCCATGAATTGTGCAGTTAAGAATGGATAAGATGGCAAATTTCACATTCTGTGTAGTTTACTACAATAAAAAAAATTGGAGGGAAAAAGGAAAGAAACTTCATCCTTAATGATTTTCAAAATATTCTTGAACCTCTCCACATTCCCCCACCCCTGCCCGGGCCAATGTCCTTCACGGAAGCAGATGGTGCCCTGACTCTGGCCAACAGTGTCCTGACTCAGGGGGATCTGGCTGAGGTTCTGTGACCCCCTGTCTCTTTGTAGCTGTGGCCTCGCCATGGTCACCCCGCCTAGGGAATGGGAACAAGTTCTTACTAGACTGAACCATAAGAAATCGCCATCTTGGTAGGTCAGAGAATAACAGCAATTCCATATGGCTCAGCCTAACATGTAGCCGATATGAAAAATTTGAGCATAAGGAAACCCCTGAACTCCGAGATTTTTAGTTAAAAGGTCATCTAATCCATCCTCTGCCCTAAAACAGGATATCACCAGAATTACCAAACTGATTAGAGGCCAGTGAGCCTCTTCATGCATCTAGCAGCTTGCCATGGAGACAGGGAGGCCTAGCCAGCCTGCAGCTCTGGGGACAGGAAATATCAGCAAAGAGGAAGGCTTATCTGCTGGGGAAGCTGGGCTAACCCACATTTTATTTAAAAGACAACATGGGTGTGGTGTGGGAGGGACTTTTGGGCACTATTCTTTTACCCACATTGACAAACTAAGACATGTATAAAAATAAAAGCACATTAGTCACATACCAACCTGTACAATATTTACATATATTACCTGCAGTTGCAGGTAATTGTAATTTATCAATCTGGATAAATTACAAATTAGTTATTAATTTGGATAAATAATTTCATTCACTAGGAAACCAATGGTGATAGGTCCCTTTAGCCATTTGTTGTTTTTGTTCAGTCACTCAGTCATGTCCAGCACTTTGTGACCCCCATGGGCTGCCAGCACACCAGGCCGCCCTGTCCTTCACCATCTCCTGGAGTTTGCTCAGACTCACGTCCATTGAGTCGGTGATGTCATCCCTTTTGCCATATAAGGTAATATATGCTACAGAAGGGCTTCTCAAGTGGCACTAGTGGTAAAGAATCCACCTGCCAATGTAGGAGACAAGAGATGTGGGTTGGATCCTTGGGCTGGGAAGATCCCCCGGAGGAGGGCATGACAATCCACTCTAATATTCTTGCCTGGAGAATCCCATGGACAGAGGAGCCTGGTGGGTTACAGTCCATAGTGTTGCAAAGTTGGACACAACTGAAGCGACTTGGCACACGTGCCTATACATGCTATAGAAGGTAAGCATTAAGTGAATGGATTTATAATATACAAACATTGTTTTAATCTACTCATCAGGAAATTTAAAAAATTATTTTAGCACTGCTGCTGCTGCTAAGTCACTTCAGTCGTGTCCGACTCTGTGCAACCCCATAGACAGCAGCTCTGCCTTTCCTGGGATTCTCCAGGCAAGAACACTGGAGTGGGTTGCCATTTCCTTCTCCAGTTGCATATGAAGAGGTATTATTTTAAACGAGTCTTACTTGCTAAAGAAAGCCCCCACTCCCAACAGCAACCACTTAGTCCTACCAGTCTAACCAGTTATTCCATGAGCACCAACCCCGAGCCAGTGCCAGGCCCTGGAACAGAGAGTGCAGGCTGGTGCTGGAGGCTTGGCTGGGTCCCTTGCAGGGAGCTCACGCTCTGGTGGGGATACTGGGTTCCAGAAAGAACAGTGACGAATCAAGCTTGGTTTATCAGAAAAGACTTCACAGAAGCAAACGTGATGAGGGGAAAGGTATAGAAAGCCAATGGGAAATAGTCAAGGGGAGGAGGGGAAGAACACCCCAAAGACAACCTAGAATGTCTGTCCAGAAGCCCAGAGGGTGGCAGGGGACCTTGAGGGTACAGGGAGCAGAGCACAGGGCGCCGCGTGCAGGGCAGGGATGAAAAACGGGGCTGGAGGTAGGCAGTTGTCAGACTGGGGGCGGCCCTGAGGGCCTTGCTATGGGGCCTGGCTTCCTCT
This sequence comes from Cephalophus harveyi, assembly GCA_006410635.1. Classification (NCBI taxonomy): domain Eukaryota; kingdom Metazoa; phylum Chordata; class Mammalia; order Artiodactyla; family Bovidae; genus Cephalophus; species Cephalophus harveyi. The sequence goes on from SJYT01000295.1 coordinate 173,406, forward strand.
TCCAGGCAACCAGGCAGCCCCTGGGAGGGCTGGTTTCAGTGGGGAATCACAGGTCAGGGTTGTGACCCCCAAGGGGAGGACGAGGCAGAAGGGATAGGCAGAGTCTGGGAGGTCAGATGAGATGAGGTAGGCAGGGAAGCATGGTAGTGGGTGCAGGAGAGAGAAGGACCCCCGGTGTGGGAGGGTGTCCTGGGGATTGAGGGGCCGTTCATTTCGGAGAAGGGAGAAGGGGGCACAGTTGGCTCTGGGTATCTGGTTTCCCACACTATGTGGTGAATGTGGAGCCACAAACCAGGTGGGGAAGCCAGTGAGGGCCGTACCCATGGGCTGAGCAGAGCCGAGCTGGAGACAGGCTCAGGAGGGTGGCCTGCAGGTAGCGGAAGTCGTCAAAGTGAATAAGGTCACCCAGGAGGGGGTGGAATTCAAGGAAAGACGCAGGGGACATCAAGGCCACAAAGGGGACAGAGGGCGGCTGATCAGAGAGAGGTGAGAGTGTGTGTCCCAGACCCAGAAGAGTCTCGGGGAAGAGGAGCTGGTGGACAGGGTCACCCGCTGCAGAGATGGAGTGGGGACAGGCAGGCCCCAGGTCAAATTAGGTCACCAGTGGCCTCAGGGAGAGTCTGAGAAGCTGAGGGGCTGAGAGCAGGGAGCAGGATATCAGAGTTTCAGGGAGAGAAAGAGGTGAGGATTCGAGCACATGGGAGAGGACCCCTCTCTCCTTGGGAGAAACTCAAGCTTGTCTGGCTGCTGAGGAGAAGCCAGCGGGGAGGGAGAGGATGAGGATATAACCAGACCAGAGAAGTGAGTAGCAAGGTTCTCGAGAAGGTGAGGGGTAGGGGGATCTACTGCAGATTTTCCAAACTGGCCCACACATTAGAATTCTCCAACTGAGGTTTATTTATTTCCAAACTGGGAAATTTATTTCCAAACTGGGAAAGGAGTATGTCAAGGCTGTATATTGTCACCCTGCTTATTTAACTTATATGCAGAGTACATCATGTGAAATACTGGGCTGGATGAAGCACAAGCTAGAATCAAGATTGCCAGGAAAAATATCAATAACCTCAGATACGCAGATGACACCACCCTAATGGCAGAAAGCGAAGAAAAACTAAAGAGCCTCTTGATGAAAGTGAAAGAGGAGAGTGAAAAAGTTGGCGTAAAACTCAACATTCAAAAAACTAAGATCATGGCATCCAGTCCCATCACTTCACGGCAAATAGATGGGGAAACAATGGAAACAGTGACAGATTTTTATTTGGGGGGGCTCCAAAACCACTGCAGATGTTGAATGCAGCCATGAAATTAAAAGACACTTACTCCTGGGAAGAAAAGCTATGACTAACCTGGACAGCATATTAACAAGCAGAGGCATTACTTTGTCAACAAAGGTCCATCTAGTCAAGGCTATGGTTTTTCCGGGAGTCATATATGGATGTGAGAGTTGGACTATGAAGAAAGCTGAGTGCTGAAGAATTGATGCTTTTGAACTGTGGTGTTGGAGAAGACTCTTGAGAGTCCCTTGGACTGCAAAGAGATCAAACCAGTCCATCCTAAAGGAAATCAGTCCTGACTATTCATTGGAAGGACTGATGCTGAAGCTGAAACTCCAATACTTTGCTCACATGATGCCAAGAACTGACTCATTGGAAAAGACCTTGATGCTAGGAAAGATTGAAGGCAAGAGGAGAAGGGGGCAACAGAGGATGAGATGGTTGGATGGCATCATTGACTCTATGGTCATGAGTTTGAGCAAGCTCTGGGAGTTGGTGATGGACAGGGAAGCCTGGCGTGCTGCAGTCCATGGGGTCACAAAGGTTTGGACACAACTGAGCGACTGAACTGAACTGAACTGAGGTTTATACAAATGCAGGTTGCAGGGTACCTCCAAGCCACCAGAGGCACAGGGATGGGTCCAAGGACTGCTAGTTTGAAAACAGAAAAGAAACATTCCCCCAACTGATTCTAACACACAATCAGGCTTGAGAATCCTTCTCTGGTAGGTGGAGAGATTGGCTTCCCAGATAGAGAACCAGAAAACCACACAACCTTGTAGGAAATTAGCCCACAATTCTTGCCTTTTACTCTGTCCCATAGCATCCCCCACAAGACTTAGAGCTGAGTCAGGGAAGCTGGTCTCCCCAGGAGAGGCAGGGGCCTGACCTCAATGTTTCCGGCGGGGGCCAAGGTCCAATCAGGGCTTCCCTGGTGGCTCAATGGTAAAGAACCCATGTGTAATGTAGGTGATGCAGGTTCGATCCATGGGTTGGGAAGATTCCCAGGAGAAGGAAATGACAACCTGCTCAAGTATTCTTGCCTGCAGAATCCCATAGAACAGAGGAATCTGGCTGGCCATAGTCCATGAGGTCACAAAGAGTTAGACATGATTGATTAAACAGCAACAAGGTCCAGGCAAACACTAACTGGCACAAAAGAAAATGATGGTAATGAACTGAACTGTCATCTACCATAATCAGTGTGCTGAAAGACACCTGGGACCTAGGTGCAGACATATGCATTCTCTGTCCTACATGACCCCAAGAGAGAGAGATGGGCGGGGAAAGCCGGAGGAGGACCCTGCCCCCACCCCACAGAGGCTTGCAGCAAAGACGCCAGAGGGCTTTGCAGTCACAGCCCTCTCTGGCCACCAGGGCTCTGCTGAGGTCACTGGCTTCCCCAAGGAGCTAGGGCTGAGGCTCCAGGAGTGGGCAGTGGGAGGGGAAGCGCTCTTTCACTTCCATCCTGGATGTCCCAAAGGGTCCTGGGGAGGTGGTGGGGACAGGAGGAGGAGAAGCAGGGCAAAGTGAGCTGGCAGTCTCCCATAGGACGGAGCCTGCGGGCTGAAATCATCCTTCCCGAGTCCCTTCAGGCTCAGGTTTTCTCTTGACTCACAAGGGAGTAGTGGAAGGTTCTGAGCTTAAGGCAGTGAGCGGGGAATGGGGAGGGTCACAACAGGGAGAAAGGTAGAGCTTTCCTCTGAAGCAGCTGCTCCAGAGAAAATGTGCTCCCCTGGGACGGAGGCCAGAGGTCCAGTTGGATTCCAGGCATCACCTGCAGCTGCCTCTGTGGTCATTAAGATATACCGCTCGTCAGTGGCTAAGACTCACGCCTGGATGCCCTCCATCACTCCTCCAGGGAGAGTTGGTTGAGTACAGCTCTCAGCAAAACTTTGAATGTGAGTCTCAAGAAGGAAACGTAAGGGAAGCCTTGGTCTGGACTTCACAGCCTAATGAAAAGACAAGCCACACCTTACAGAACACATCCCACTGCTAACTGTGTCTAACTCACAGCCAGAATGAGATAAATGGGAGATCACGTTCAGGGTCAAACTCAGTTCTATAAGATTCCATTTCTCAAACCCGGTGGGAGGTGGCATAAGAAGCAGTGGAAATTGTACTAAAAAATACATCTTCCTGGGTCACTGAGATTCTAATTCAGCCAGTCTGGTCATCAAGTTTTCATCATTATGCAATCATTTCAACTGGAAACTAGACAAAAGCCCTAGGAAGACAGAATCAAAATAGTTTCAAAGTAGGGTTTCCCTGGTGGCTCAGTGATAAAGAACCCACCTGCCAACGCAGGAGATTTGGATTTCATCCCTGGGTCAGGAAATGGCAACCCACTTTAGTATTCTTATCTGGGAAATTCCTGGACAGATTGAATTCCAAAGAAGATATACAGACGGCCAACAGGCACGGAAAGATGCTCAACATCACTAACCATCAGGAAAATGCAAATCAAAACCACAATGAGATACCACCTCACACCTGTCAGAATGGCTATCATCAAAAAAAGAAAAAAAGTGCTGGTGAGGATATGGAGAAAAGGAAACGCTCATGAACTCTTTGTGAGAATGCAAATTGGTGCAGCCACTGTGAAAGACAGCATGGAAGATCCTCAAAAAATTAAAAATAGAGCTACCACATGATCTAGCATTTCCACTTATGAGCATTTATCTGAAGAAAATGAAAACACTAATTAGAAAAGATATAGTCTATGTTCATTGCAGCATTATTTACAATAGCCAAGGTAAAGAAGCAACCTAGGTGTCCACCAATAGATGAATGGATAAGGAATGAATACATTGAATACTACTCAGCTATAAAAAGGGAATGAAATCTTGCCATTTGCAATAATATGAATAAACCTAGAGGGTATTAATGCTAAGTAAAATAAGTCAGAGAAAGCCAGATACTGAGTGATTTCACTTATATGTAGAATCTTAAAAAACAAAAGAAATGAACAAACATAACAAAACAGAGACAGAGTGAAAAATACAGAGAACAAACTGGTGGTTGCCAGAGCAGGGGGAGAGAAATAGGTGAGGGAGATTAAGAGGCACAAACTTCCAGTTGCAAAACAAGTGAGTCATTGGTATGAAATGTACATTGTAGGTAATACAATCAATAATTATATAATATCTTTATATGGCAACAGATGGTAACTAGACTTACCAAGATCATTTTGAAATGTAAGAAATATCAAATCACTATGTTGTGTAACAGGAACTAACATAGGGTTATAGGTCAATTATACTTCAAAAACAATCACATTCACAGAAAAAGAGATGGGATTTGTGGTTACCAGAGACAGGGTGGGAGAAGGTGGAACTGGATGAAGGTAGTCAAAAGTACCAAATTCCAGTCAGTTATAAGATAAATAAGTATTAGCGATGCAATGTACAATGTGATAAATATAATTAACCCTGCTCTATGTTATATATGGGGCTTCCCATGTGGCTCAGTGGTAAAAAATCCACCTGCCAATGCAGGAGATGCAGGAGAAGCAGGTTTCATCTCCAGGTCAGGAAGATCCCCTAGAGAAGGAAATGGCAACCCACTCCAGTATTCTTGCCTGGCAAATCCCCTGGACAGAGGAGCCTGGTGGGCTATAATCCATGGGATTGCAGAGTTGGACACAACTTACCGACTAAACAACAACATGTTATATACGAAAGTTGTTGAGAGAATAAGTCCTAAGAGTTCTCATCACAAAGGAAATTTTTTTCTATTTCTTTAATTTTGTTTCTTTATGAGAGGATGGATGTTCATTTCATGATGTGTGTAAGTCAAATCATTATACAATACTGTATGTCAGTTATATCTCAATACAACAGAAATAAAAATACATTAACAAAAAATCTGCCCCATCGATCCTGGACTTGTGGCAAAAGGCTTTGTGAACTGTTCTCACCATTCCCGACGGCACAAAAACCCCTAATGAGGTGGCAGCAGTTCATTAGAAGGTGGCTTGTAAGCGGGAAGCTCATCATTTCAGTGTAGTAACGGGGGGTTTGCTCCTGTTCTCAGCATCTCTGAGCAGACATTCTATCCATCTCTGACCAATTAGAGATGGGAAAGTGCGTTTACTTAAACCTTTCCGAGCATCAGTTTCAAGGAAGGAAAATAATGAAGGGTGGACAGGTGAGCTTTCTGTCCCCCCAGGAAAGAGAAGGTGTAAGGTACCTGGGACCACTTTGCCCTTAGCCCCAGCTGCTACCCCACACCCGGTGCCCCTCTCCACACCCTCTCCCTAGTCAGAAATGACTAGGATACCCACTCTGCATTCCCCCCTGGGCCTCAGGCAAACTCTGAGGAGTCACTGAGGGATTCAAGGATTGAGGCACTCGGGGGAAGGCAGCCAGGAAGAAGCCTGGCTGGATAAGGGGGTTTACAAGAGAGACCTCCGCAGGTAGCAGTCCTGGTTCGAGACTACAGCCACTATGGGGCCTTAGATTTTCCAATGGAAACGGCTCCATGGTTTAAAGGAAGGAGAACAGGGAGCCCCCATGGCTACCACTAATAAATCTGTTATCCTTCCTTTGAGGACAGAGAAAACAAGACCAGCTCCCTCCTCTGTCCCTCTTACTGTAGCCACTGTGACATCAGGCTGATGGGGGTGAGGGGGCAGGTTGACTGCAACTGATAATTAATTTTAATGGCACTAGGCACTGCATCAGCATCCCTGTGCTGTTAGCAAATCTCCTCTGCCCTCAGCTTCCCCTGCCGGATCTTTGACGTGCTCCAAGACACACTCCCATCCCTGGACAAGCTGCAGGACTGAACTGGACCCCTTGGACTTCTCGGGGGCCCCAGGCTTTCCCTAAGATCTTCTGCCTGAGCAGAAACATAACCACGTGCAATTTCTCAGTTCCTCAGTTTTGAGCCCTGTGACAACAGATTCTGCCTTAAATGGCAGAGGATAAACCAAGGAAGTGGGGATGGGACCAGGAGGGTGGCTGTGTGCTGAGCAGGGCAAGGAGCCCAGGCTGGCACGGAGGCCCCAGGGGACCGAGCTTTGTCCCTCCTGCCTTCCAGCAGGTCTGGCGTTCAGGGTGGTCAGTCAGGTGGACGGATGGGCAAGGGCAGCAGCTTGACATTTGCTGGAGGAGACAACACAGCTTCCATCTCTTTAGAATTTGCAACCTGACAAGATGCAATTTCCATGGATGGGTAGACACTGAGATTAAAAACAGAGAGGGGCTCTGCCCAAGGTCACAGCTGCTGAGGAGCCCTTCTGAGATCACCTGCAATGAAGTGAAGCCCGAGGTGCTGCTCTGGGGACACCGCTGCAGCAACAGACTCGGGAACTAGAGCCCAGCATCCGCCCCTGAACCCAGTGGGCCTCTCACCCACATGGGCAAGGCCTCTGGGCTCGCGCCTGACCCTCATTTGACCACCCAAATGACAAGTAACATCTTTGTAGCGGCTTGCATTGAGATTGTTGAATTGGAGTCACTCTCTCCTCATTGAGTCAAGTGAGAAGACGAGGCTGCCCTGGGCCTGTGGCACCCAAGTGAGTGCGAGGCCGGGTGTGCCAGCACCCGAGGGCGCTCATCACTGGGATGCTGGGGGAGCTGACCCAGGTGCCCCGAGTGGTGGCCACCCCAGACAGGGCAGGAGGGAGGGCACCTTGGCCTGGCACCCTGCTTGAAACCCTCGGGAGCAGAGGCCTTGGGGACCCCTGACCTGTGTACCGCAGGTGGTGGCGGAACACCCCCATCAGAACACCCAGGCCTGGAGGCACGCATTCCTGGGTGCAAAGTCGCCCCTTCCTTAAAATCATAGCGATTCATTTCATCCGCTCGTTTCCTCCATGTATTCAGGCAGCATTTATGAAGCACCTGCCGGGTGCCAAGAACTGGGCTGAAACCACGTGCACCAAACAAACAGGAGTGTCCCAGTCCTGAAGAATCTCACCAGGTGGTGAGAGACAGAAGTCACGAACACAGTCCGTGAGGTCAGTCCTGGGGGACAGGGCAGAGGCAGGGGGACCCCACGTTATAAAAGGGACTCTGGAGCCAGAATGGCTGCACCGCCCCCGCCCCCGCAGAAGCCATGAGATCCTGACAAGTGACTGAACCTCTTTAGGCTTCAGTTTCCCCATCTGTGAAGCTAAGGTAATGATAGTAACCTGCCTCATAGGGATGTGAGGACTGAATTCGAGCATGTAAAGTACATGGAACACAGGGAGCCCTCCTGGGAGCAAGGGGAGATCCTTCACCCTGAGCAGGGAGACCCAGAGAATCTTCCCCAGGAGGTGATGCCAGAGCAGAATCCTGATGAACAAAGAGTTACTCTTGATCGTGAGTGAAGCTGAAAATCTCAATGAATCCTGCTCTCCTAGTGGCTTATGGCCAATGGTACTACTCTTCCTTCCACCTTAAAACACGATTTATTATAACTTCTGAGTTCACTAGGTCAGCCTCATGGAGACGGAGGCTCTGTAGGCATCCATATGCCACAGTACTATGCAGCCAGTAAAATTACAAATATGATGACTCTGCAGCAAGCCAGACAAGTGCTTTAAGTGAAACTACAAAAATAGTGTGTATACTGTACAGCGGACTATTTAAAAATATTTACATCTGTGGACAAGGATTGGAGCGTATTAAGCAGATGGGAATTGTTTTGCTGTGGCAGAATTGTGCTTAGTTGCTCAATCGTGTCTGACTCTTTGAAACCCCATGGACTGTAGCCCAGTAGGCTCCTCTGTCCATGGGGATTTTCCAGGCAAGACTGCTGGAGTGGGTTGCCATGCCCTCTTCCAGGGGATCTTTCCAACCCAGAGATCAAACCCAGGTCTCCTGAATTGCAGGTGGATTCTTTACCGTCTGAGCCACCAAGAAAGCCCATGGAAGAATTTGAGGTAACTTTTTCTCTGTTTTCAGAAACAAATTCTCCTGGGACTTCCCTGGTGGCTCAGTGAATAAGAAGCCGCCTGCCAATGCAGGGGACCCAGGTTGGATTCCTGGTACGGGAAGATTCCACAGCTCCTGAGCCCACGTGCTATAGCTACTGAAGCCCGCATGCCTAGAGTCTGTGCTCTGAAACAAGGGAAGTCACTGCAGTGAGAAGTCGGAGCACCTCAATGAAGAGTAGCCTCTGGTCGCTGCAACTAGAGAAGAGCCCGCACACAGCAATGAAAATCTAGCACAGCCAAAATAAATAAATAAAAACAAGTCCTTTTTTCAGTTAGAAAAAGTTTCAGGCACCTGTTAAGATCCGACTCTGTGGCCCACCAAACAGCATCTTACTGAAACGGAGCAGGACCCTGTGGCCCTGGCAACCCCTCCATGTCATCGACCTGCCTTTTGCCTGAGGAACACTTAAGTCAAAGAATAAGTTTATCCAGAGAAGTGAGAAATATGGAGCAAAGAAAACAGTCAAAGAAGATGAAATAATCATAATGTAGTCGTTAAGCAGTCAAGGACCTTCAGTTCTCAAGGGCTATAGCTAATATTCTGAGCCATATCCTGTGAGTGGTCTTACAGACACTAAAACACCAGGAGGAGAAGTCAACTACATGATGAGCAGCCTGTACTCGTGACACAAGCTGCCACAATTCCGAGAACTGGCCTCAGAGAAATGGGAACAAATGGACCCTGGAACTGAAGATTAACTGTATCTGAAATAATCAAGATGACACTGGTCAGACCACTGATGGTCAACTTGAAGATGATGGTCAGAGATGACTGTATTGTTTCTGCATGTAGTCTCCCCTCCCACTTCTGTCTAGAAAAGCTCTTACCCCGCTGGTTGCTGTGGCTAGTGGCGGGAGGGCGGTGTGCAGGGAGAATCAGCCTTTGGACAGATGTCCACCATCCTCCACCCGCTACTCAGTTGCCAGCATCTGAAGTAAAGCGAACTTTCCTTTCCACCAATCTGGCCTGTTTATTGGCTTTTGAGCAGCAAGCAGCCAGACCTCACATATTCCCTTCGGTAACATGATTGGTGACAGAGAAAGTCACGTTGCAGTCAATCAAACCAGAGGACAGATGGCATGCAGACACCTAACACAGAAAAGAAATGGTGCCGTGTGACCACACCTGGGCTGCGGCAAAAGCCCCTGAGCATCCAGGAACATCCAGGAATGCAGCCCCCAGTCCTAGAGCATCTTTCCCAGCGAAGCTGGCGAAGCCGGGCTCTTAGATGGGAGGGTCGGGCTCACCTGTTGGAGGTGGGAGGAGGAGCAGGAAGCTGAGGGTTCCTGTTTGGAAGCCAGGAAAGGACTCCGGTCCCAAGAGACCTGGAGAAGCCATGGTGGCTTCAGCAGTCACACGGCAGTAACAGTGGAAAAGGGGGTGGCCGGGGTGAGCTGGCGCCCCAGCCTCCCAGAGGGCCAGGGCGGAGGAGGGAGGGCAGCAGGAGGCCTGTTGGGGGTTGGTGCTCAGGTGCTCCCTGTCTGGCTGGGGCCTCCCCATAGGCCTGGCAGTCAGACACACCTGCTCCTTCCCGGAGCCGGGCCTTGCGGAGTGGCCCCAGCGTGTGCCTCGTGCCAGGGACAGCTTCCTGCTGGAGCTCCTGGGGCTGGGTTCAGGCCGGCTCTCTCCACGCAGGGCTGACGTTGCAGCTCATGTCGTGGGAGCATGCCACGCCTGCAGAGAGAGGGTGTCTGCTGCGGTTCTTCATTTTGGAAGTAAGCAACCCAATAGGCTCGAAAGACAAAGGGAGTCATTGGCTCACACAATTGGAAAAGTTCATGAAGGCAGTGTGGGCAGTGGTTAGAAAAAGTGGGCTCGAGGGTCAGACGGCTGAGCGCGATTCCTGATCATCATTTACTGGCTGTGGGAACATGGGCAAATTACTCTGCCTCCAGAGGCCTGTCTCCTCATCAAAAATTTGTTGACCTATTTCTTTATCTGTAAGGTAGGAGTTATAATAATACCTTATCCAGGCTCTTTGTAATGCTTAATAGAAATTATGCATTTAAAGTGCCTGGAACACACTAAGTCCTTAACCACTGTTCACTGTATTATTATTAACAAGAATTCAGGATTAGTTTGATTCCATGACTCAGTGATTCAACACAGACCCAATGTCTTCCACCTCTCTGTCTTCCATGGCATCAACTTTATTGCAAGACCAACTTCTCTCATGGTGACAAAATGATCATAGCAGTTCCAGTTTTCACATCCACATACCACTTGTTCAGAGATGACAGAACATTTCCATCCTAATATTCCAATCTAGAGTCCTGAGATTTACCCAGAGTGGACTGTCACATGCCCGCCTTTGAACCAATGATTTGGCAGGAGATGGAAGGTACTTGCTGTCTTAAGCAACTGGGCTCACCTCTGGAGCCAGAAGTAGGGTCAGCTTTCTTTATAATGCCCAGATTGCACTGGGGTGTGGATTCCTGAGGGAAAATCTTAGCTTGGGGCGGAGAGTGAAAAGAGGGTAACATGGGGCTGGTAAATTGTCCATGATGTTCACTAACAGAGGAGAAATGTGTTACAAAATCCAGCAGAGAAATGACAGATTGGACCATCTTTTTTGAAATGAAGGTGTGATTTCAAAAGGTAGCCCCAAATTCTTTGACACTCTTCCATCAAGGGGTGGAGGTCTACATTCCTTTGTCTTAAACTGTGCTCTGTGGCTGGCCAACAGAGCATGTCATTATCAAAGCACAGAGCTGCCAGCCACATGCAGTATCACCTTTGACCCACACAACTGGAGGCAGCAGCCTAGGACGAGAAAGGCTCATTGGCCCTGAAGCAGGGCCATCCGACTTCTGTGCCTTCTGGACACAGAACCGATGCCTCTCGCCCCACCTCCCATTGAGGGAGGACAGGCTGACTCAGAGACAGAGAGGAGGACATGGTGACCACAAGGCCGTGGGGAAGGACAGAGGAAGGGGCCAGGGAGGAGGGGCTCCCTGAGGACCACTCCAGGTGGACAGGGACAGGCTAATAAGCGCAGAGGAGGAAGAAGAGAGAACTGGCTCTACTTTCCCTTCGGCCAGACATGTGTGCTTGATGTCTAAAGACAGACCCCTTCCCAGCCCTCCAACACTCGTTACTGTGGCTCTGATGATGGATCTATAATGTATCAAGCATGCGTTAGAGATTAACATTTTACTATATCACCTCAGCCGATTCCCACAACAATCCACATCTTTATCCTCATTTAACAGACAGGACCTAGAGTAGAGGTGCATTAACCAACTGTAGTCAGGCTACCTTGGTGCCTCAGATAGTAAAGAAGCTATCTGCAATGCAGGTGACCTAGGTTTGACCCCTGGGTTGGGAGGATCCCCTGGCAAAAGGAATAGCAACTCATTCCAGCATTCTTGCCTAGAGAATTCCTTGGACAGAGGAGCCCAGTGGGCTATAGTCCATGGAGTCGCAAAGAATCAGGCGCAACTGGGAGCAACTAGAACACACACAACCAACTGTAGTCAATTGCAGAAGGCAGGAGCCAGGATGTTGAAAATGGAAATGAGATTTCATTGGAATCTCAGAGAAACCTCAGCAGTGGAGGGGCCCCAATTCTCTCTGAACCCATGTCTTTTGCAATGTGCTTTGCAACTCCTCCCATGAAAAGAACCTGTTTCCCCACCCTTTGAATCCAGACTGGTCTTGTGACTTTCACGGGCTGATACATGTGCTAGAAGAGGCATCATACCAGTTGAGAGCCGAGAGCAGGAACCACAGGCACCTGCACTTGCTCTCGTACAGCTCTGTCCAGGCACCACATGAACAGGCCCAGCCCATCTGCTGGGGGATGTGACCACATGGAGGAGGCTCCAGCCATCCAGCCCTCCTGAACCCAGCCCACATCACAACCCACAGGCTGCTGTTTTAAGCCACTACATCTAGGGGAGGTTTCTTATACAGCAAAAGCTAGCTAAACACCAACTGGGCCTGTTTTCAGAAACCCAGTGGCCACCAGGAAAGGGGAATGAGAGGCTGGAGGACTGGAGACCCTCCGCTCCATCAAGAGAACAGGAGGAAGGGGATGGACTCGGGTTTTGGCTGCAGACCCTCTCCTAGGACCTGAGAAAGCCTTTCCTGAAAGCGGGAGCCAGACAGAATTGGTCTGGCTCCCCATGGATCATTCTCTAGAGAGACCACCTCTGGGGCTGCACTTTGCACCACTTGCTAGTTTCTTAAACGGGCAAAGAGCACAATGGATTTGATAAATCTACATATTTCGGGCAAGGGCCAAGAATTTAAACCAGCTGGCCTGATGGAGGCCTTCCTGTAGGTCTGGGAGGCTTGGACCTGACCCCTACAGTGCAATGCCCGCCTTTGAACCAATGATTTGGCAGGAGATGGAAGGTACTTGCTGTCTTAAGCAACTGGGCTCACCCTTGGAGCCAGAAGTAGGGTCAGCTTTCTTTATAAAGCCCAGATTGCATTGGGGTGTGGATTCCTGAGGGAAAATCTTAGCTTGGGAGCGGAGAGTGAAAAGAGGGTAATATGGGGCTGGTAATTGTCCATGATGTTCACCAACAGAGGAGAAATGTGTTACAAAATCCAGCAGAGAAATGACAGATTGGACCATCTTTTTTGAAATGAAGGTGTGATTTCAAAAGGTAGCCCCAAATTCTTTGACACTCTTCCATCAAGGGGTGGAGGTCTACATTCCTTTGTCTTAAACTGTGCTCTGTGGCTGGCCAACAGAGCATGTCATTATCAAAGCACAGAGCTGCCAGCCACATGCAGTATCACCTTTGACCCACACAACTGGAGGCAGCAGCCTAGGATGAGAAAGGCTCATTGGCCCTGAAGCAGGGCCATCCGACTTCTGTGCCTCCTGGACACAGAACCAATGCCTCTCGCCCCACCTCCCATTGAGGGATGACAGGCTGACTCAGAGATAGAGAGGAGGACATGGTGATCACAAGGCCGTGGGGAAGGACAGGGGAAGGGGCCAGGGAGGAGGGGCTCCCTGAGGACCACTCCAGGTGGACAGGGACAGGCTAATAAGTGCAGAGGAGGAAGAAGAGAGAACTGGCTCTACTTTCCTTTCAGCCAGACATGTGTGCTTGATGTCTAAAGACAGACCCCTTCCCAGACCTCCAACACTCGTTACTGTGGCTCTGATGATGAATCTATAATGTATCAAGCATGCGTTAGAGATTAACATTTTACTATATCACCTCAGCCGATTCCCACAACAATCCGCATCTTTATCCTCATTTAACAGACAGGACCTAGAGTAAAGGTGCATTAACCAGCTGTAGTCAGGCTACCTTGGTGCCTCAGATAGTAAAGAATCTATCTGCAATGCAGGTGACCTAGGTTTGACCCCTGGGTTGGGAAGATCCCCTGGCAAAGGAATAGCAACTCATTCCAGCATTCTTGCCTGGAGAATTCCTTGGACAGAGGAGCCCGGTGGGCTATAGTCCATGGAGTCGCAAAGAATCAGACACGACTGGGAGCAACACACACACAACCAACTGTAGTCAATTGCAGAAGGCAGGAGCCAGGGGTTGGAAATGAGATTTCAGTGGAATCTCAGAGAAACCTCAGCAGTGGAGGGGCCCCAATTCTCTCTGAACCCATGTCTTTTGCAATGTGCTTTGCAACTCCTCCCATGAAAAGAACCTGTTTCCCCACCCTGTGAATCCAGACTGGCCTTGTGACTTTCACAGGCCGATACATGTGCTAGAAGAGGCATCATACCAGTTGAGAGCCGAGAGCGGGAACCACAGGCGCCTGCACTTGTTCTCGTACAGCTCTGTCCAGGCACCACACGAACAGGCCCAGCCCATCTGCTGGGGGATGTGACCACATGGAGGAGGCTCCAGCCATCCAGCCCTCCTGAACCCAGCCCACATCACAACCCACAGGCTGCTGTTTTAAGCCACTACATCTAGGGGAGGTTTCTTATACAGCAAAAGCTAGCTAAACACCAACTGGGCCTGTTTTCAGAAACCCAGTAGCCACCAGGAAAGGGGAATGAGAGGCTGGAGGACTGGAGACCCTCCGCTCCATCAAGAGAACAGGAAGAAGGGGATGGACTCGGGTTTTGGCTGCAGACCCTCTCCTAGGACTTGAGAAAGCCTTTCCAGAAAACAGGAGCCAGACAGAATTGGTCTGGCTCCCCATGGATCATTCTCTAGAGAGACCACCTCTGGGGCTGCACTTTGCACCACTTGCTAGTTTCTTAAACGGGCAAAGAGCACAATGGATTTGATAAATCTACTTATTTCGGGCAAGGGCCAAGAATTTAAACCAGCTGGCCTGATGGAGGCCTTCCTGTAGGTCTGGGAGGCTTGGACCTGACCCCTACAGTGCAGGGGGTCACAGAGTCATCATCCCAGCTGCAGCCTTGGTATAAGTGGGGTTGCAGTGGCACCCCTGGGACCAGAGCTTCCAAGAGAAGGTTGGGAACTTCTACGGTGGGGGTAGGTTGACTCAGCCAAGGGGGCCACGGGTAAGGGACGCGGAAGCTGTGATGCTCAATGGGGCAGACATGTGAGTAGGGAGGGAGGCAAAGGCAGGAGCTAGGGGGTTGAAAATGGAAGTGAGATTTCAGTGGAATCTCAGAGAAACCTCAGCAGCTTTGGAGGGGACGTCTATTTTACCAACCAGGAGACTGGCTGTGATCAGAGAAGGTATCTGCCCAAGGCTCTGCCCAAGCCACTGTGACCGGAGGGGGCCAGGCCAGGCTCAGGAGGGAACTCACTAATGGGTGGCAAGCCCTGCAGCACTGGCTCCTCCCCACCTACCCACCGGCCACCTCTTCTCATCTGATTTTGCTGATTTCCTATTCTTCACCCGCCCACTAGCTGGCTGTCGGTCCTCCCCCACCATCTTCTCTGCTTACACTCCCTCTAGCTATACACTCCAGCTCGGAGCACAGGGGTGCCAGCCCATGCTCCACCCGGGGCCCCACGGGCCTCTGATTGCCACTATGTACCTCTTGCATGTAGCTCTCTTACCACAGTGAAAGGCCTTCAGGGGCCCCAGCCTCGTCTGGTTCACCTTTGAGATCTACGGGCCAGGCCAGGCTCAGGAGGGAACTCACTAATGGGTGGCAAGCCCTGCAGCGCTGGCTCCTCCCCACCTACCCACCGGCCACCTCTTCTCATCTGATTTTGCTGATTTCCTATTCTTCACCCGCCCACTGTCGGTCCTCCCCCACCATCTTCTCTGCTTACACTCCCTCTTGCTATACACTCCAGCTCGGAGCACAGGGGTGCCAGCCCATGCTCCACCCGGGGCCCCACGGGCCTCTGATTGCCACTACGTACCTCTTGCATGTAGCTCTCTTACCACAGTGAAAGGCCTTCAGGGGCCCCAGCCTCGTCTGGTTCACCTTTGAGATCTCTACATTGCCTAGAAGCATAATCGGCTCATAGAAGGTACTCAAGTATCTGAGGAATCTGAATGGAGGACAATTCCTGGGTGGAGAGTGGTCCTAGGAAGGTATACTCTCCCCCTGCACAAGCCAGGAGCATTTTGAAGGGTGTAGCCAAAAGGTAAGAGAGCTGACTCTGAAGCCAGCCTCCTTGGGTCTGAGCCATGGCTCTGCCCCTTACCACCAGTGTGACCCTGGACAATCTCTTAACCTCTCTGGGCCTCAGTTTCTTCATCTGAAAATGAGAGCAATAATTTCTACCTCTCCTGTGTTGTCATCAACTTTACAGGAAGCGTTTGGTGCTTAGAACAGTGCAGGGCACCCACTCGTTGTTCAGTCACTTAGTCATGTGTGACTCTTTGTGACACCATGGACTGCAGCATGCCAGGCTTTCTTGTCCTTTACTATTTCCCAGAGTTTCCTCAAACCCATGTCCATTGAGTCAGCGATGCCATCCAACCATCTCATCCTCTGTCGCCCCCTTCTCCTCCTGCCTCCAATCTTTCCCAGCATCAGGGTCCTTTCCAATGAGTCAGTTCTTTGCATCAGGTGGCCAAAGTACTGGCATTTCAGCTTTAGCATCAGTCCTTCCAATGAATATTCAGGGTTGATTTCCTTTAGGATTGACTGGTTGGATCTCCATGCTGTCCAAGGGGCTCTCAAGAGTCTTCTCCAGCACCACAGTTTGAAAGCATCAGTTCTTTGGAGATGTGTATAAGAGACAGGGACAGAGGAAGGGGCCAGGGAGGAGGGGCTCCCTGAGGACCACTCCAGGTGGACAGGGACAGGCTAATAAGCGCAGAGGAGGAAGAAGAGAGAACTGGCTCTACTTTCCCTTCGGCCNAAAGCACCAGTTCTTTGGTGCTCCAGTAAGTGCTAAGAAAGTGCTGTAACTATCAGTGCACTAGAAATAGGGTTTGCATTTTTCTACCCTGTATCTTCCAGGCACCGGTACAATGCCTGGCACGTGGCAGGCCTTTAGTAAGAGTTTATTACATAAATAGATCTCCACAGAGGCATCAACTAAGGCCCAAAGACGTGTGTCTAAAGAACTGGGCAAGGTGTGTTTGTGGATTTCTGCTGTTTCTGCTGCCCTCCTGTCTTTTCTCAGGGGTCACGTGGTTGACCTTGAATAGACCATGAGCTGCTTGAGGGCAAGCCTGGGTGGTTAGCTTACAGGTAAGTCCATCTCCACTGCGCTCCCATCCCACACCCTGACCTGCTTCTGCAGTCTGTACACAGCTCACATTAAAGCAGAGCCCTCGCGGGACCGCCTTAGCTGAGAAGCTGATGGTTACACAAGCCGAGGAGATGGATCTGCTTTTCACAGCCCCTATGGATAAGAGACAGGCTGAGGTCCTGGGAAGACAAAGCAGCTGCCTACACGAACTCCAAACTCCTTAGGAAAGGCCGAGTGGTAAAGGAGCGCAGAGTCACACTGTGGCCTTCCAGCCCTGCTTGGGCACTTAGCACTCACTGCAGGACCTCGGCCAGCACTTCCCCTCTTTGAGCACCCTTCCACTCTCAAGGGTGGTTATTATTATTGATGTTCTTGTCTTTGGCACCTGCAGGATTCAGTCCCCAGAATCCTTAATCACTTTGCTTTCTGAAACGGAAACGACCCAGCTTCTTGGGGGGCTGTGCAGTTCACGAAGTATCTTCCCATTCTTCCTGCAGACACATCAGGGTCTGAGAACAGGACAGGGAAAGGACAGAAGCCCTCGGGGGACAGCCTGACAACAAGAGAGCAAAGCCCTGTTACTTAATCACTTTGCTTTCTGAAACGGAAACGACCCAGCTTCTTGGGGGGCTGTGCAGTTCATGAAGTATCTTCCCATTCTTCCTGCAGACACATCAGGGTCTGAGAACAGGACAGGGAAAGGACAGAAGCCCTCGGGGGACAGCCTGACAACAAGAGAGCAAAGCCCTGTTAAGAAGGAGCTACATGAGCAGCATAAGGACTTTGTGTCCCAGAGCACCCCACACCCCCAAAGTGAACACAAACAGACCCAAGCACACATCAAGGAAAATGTCCCTAAAGGGTTTAGGGGACCACAGCCCCCTCCCCGCAATGAAATGCCAGGAACATTTCAAGATACGTGAACAACCATGCCACATAGACAGTAGCCCCAAAGTACATGTTTCCTCCCCTGCAAGGCTGTGACTCCTGCACCCACACTGTCAGGGTGCGATCTCTGCAGCAGCAGACCCCCAGAATCCACATCCGGATTCAGATGCATGGGTCCTGGCCACAGTTCACCCTGATAGAAGTCAGAGTACCTGGCTCCATTGCCCACTTTATTCACTGCTTCACTGGGCTGCAAATTGCCTCTTTCCAGAAACGAATTTCACCCTCTCTGAGTGTGCTTTCTGGGAGTGATTTGAAATTAAAAAAGAAAAAAAAATTTAATGTGCTGCTGACCTTAAGAGCAGATCCCTGGGGATGAGCTTGTTCTGAGCAGCAGCCACCCCACAGAGACCGATGACATGGAGGACAAGAGAATCACCCATAAACAGAGAGCTTATTTCATTTCCCAGCCACCCCCTCAAAGGCAATGGTGTCCCAAAGCAGAGCACAAAGTGTTGGTTAAAAATGCAGTCCTGTTCCCTTATGTCCCTTTCCTGTGCTTCATCAGTGGAGACAGGTGCCTGGACATTTGGATGCTGAAGGGCAGTTGCCAGCTTCAGCATCACCAACCTCATCTCTAGAGGTGAGATCAGCACAGAGTCAGGTTTATCCTGCACTCCGAGACCCAGGACATTACCTGTTGCAGTGATCCAGCCCACTTCCCCAGGGTTGGAAGAAGCAGGTGCAAAGGGAGAGAAGCCTTTGGAAATCTCCAGGTAAGAATACTGGAGTGGGTAACCATCCCCTTCTCCAGGGGATCTTCCTGACCCAGGGATCGAACCCAGACTGATGGAATGGCAGGCAGCCCAGCCACGGTCCTGTGGATATCACAGTGGGTGGACAGTGCAACTGGCTGAGGTACCAACCACAAGTGGTTACTTGTAACAGTATATCTACATCTACAGTTAATGGCATGAAATTAAAAGAACGGGTGCTCACTGGAAAGACTGATGCTAGAGCTGAAACTCCAGTACTTTGGCCACCTCATGGGAAGAGTTGACTCATTGGAAAAGACCCTGATGCTGGGAGGGATTGCGGGCAGGAGGAGAAGGGGACTACAGAGGATGAGGTGGCTGGATGGCATCACTGACTCGATGGACGTGAGTTTGAGTGAACTCCGGGAGATGGTGATGGACAGGGAGGCCTGGCATGCTGCGATTCATGGGGTCGCAAAGAATCAGACACAACTGAGCAACTGAACTGAACAGTTAATGGCAGGCTCATGTCATTCTTGAGGCTTGTAAATTTCCCTGTATGCTTTGTTTCCAAAGATAACCACTTGGAAAGTCTAGTTGAGGAACATCTCATACCAGAGATGGTACCTCTTGATTTGTTTTGGGCTGAATGTGACACAAAGCCAAATCAAACTAGCCTGAGTGACATCATCGCAACTGATAAGAAGTCCAAAGCGGTTCAGTTGTGTCCCCAAGGCTCTTTCCATCTCTGCACAGCCATACTTCAACCCGAGGCCATACCTCGACAGCTGCAGCAGTTCCAGGAATCTCAATCCAGACATGATAGTGTGTGCAAGAATAAAGAGAGCCTCTTCCTGTAGCCCTGTTTCAGGCATGAGGAAACATTTCCCTGATTAATGATCATTGAGTCACCTGTCAATTTCTGAACCAGTCACCCATAAGAGGGGTTGGAGTCACAAAACTGGCTTGAATGAGTCATCTTGGTGGAAAGGATGCTCAGGGTCAACCTCCCCACTAGCCCTTTACCTGGGAGCAGTGGACCTCTCTCCTCTTCACCTCTGGGCATACCTCCTCCCAGGCAGCCAGATGCTCCAAATCAACCCCAGAGACCACCGGGGAGCAATGTCACAGCCAGATGTCTAGAGAGTCCCTCAGAACAACCACTGCATTTCAAAAATGTCCTGCCCAAGTGTCCATCACTGATGAATGGAGGCACAAAATGTGGAATATTTACAGTGGAATGTTATTCAGTCTTAAAAAGGAAGGAAATGCTGACATGTGATATGACATGGATAAACCTTGACGACATCATGCTAAGTTGGATAAGTGTTAGTTGCTCAGTGGTGTCCAACTCTTGGTGACCCCTGTGGACTACAGCCTGCCAGGCTCCTCTGTCCATGGGATTCTCCAGGCAAGAACACTGGAGTGGGTAGCCATTCCCTTCTCCAGGGGACCTTCCTGACCCAGGGATCAAACCCGGGTCTTCTGCATTACAGGCAGATCTTTACCGTCTGAGCCATCAAGGAAGCCCAGTCGCAAAAGGACAAATACGGTATGATTTCACACAGAGACAGAGAATAGAACAGAGGTTACCAGGGGGTGAGGGAGCGGGAATGGGGAGGAACTGGTGAATGGAGACTGAGTTTCGCTTTCAGATGATAAAGTTCTAGAGATGGAGAGCGGTGAAGGTTGCACGGCATCGTAAATATGCTTACCACCGCAGGGTTGTACATGTAAAAATAGTTAATACGGTCAATCTTACATTATGGATATTTTACCAGGACAAGAAAAGTGCCCTCTGGATGTCTACTAACTCACTAGTCGCTGGCAGCCTTAGTGAGAATTGAGTCTTTACCAGGGACGTTCACACCCCACAGAGCAACCACTTGGGAGCTTTGATCCTCTGTAATCTCGCCATGATTTAACTTCATCACAGCTTTGGGCATACGGGAAGAACCCCTTTTTCTTCTCTGATTTGAATGCCATGCTAATTAAAGAGGCCCAACCCACAGGGAGGCAGCATGTGAATGCCAAAATGAGGGCCCCTAGATAGGGGCACTCACAGCTTGGGGATCCCAGAACA
Source organism: Cephalophus harveyi (assembly GCA_006410635.1). Classification (NCBI taxonomy): domain Eukaryota; kingdom Metazoa; phylum Chordata; class Mammalia; order Artiodactyla; family Bovidae; genus Cephalophus; species Cephalophus harveyi. The sequence goes on from SJYT01000295.1 coordinate 193,905, forward strand.
CATGGCCTGCCCCCCTGCCCCCTAGTACAGCCCAGTCCCTCTAACTCTTCCCTGGCAGTCACCCTACTCAGAGGCTCCAGGAGACGGTATGTCACTCCCTTTAATGAGGTGCTTCTGAGACCTGGGGCAAGAAGAGACCATCAATCTACTGGCCAGGGGCAGCTGGGAGAGGAGTCGTGCTCTTTTCTGGTGATCCCTGTCTGACTACCGAGCCGAGGAGAGAAGCACGGGGTCAGATAGCGTTGCTTCCGCAGCTCATGGATTTCTGGCACCAGAAGTCATTATGTGGAGGGAGTCCTATCTGGGGCTTTGCATCCTCAGCAGGAGGTTCTCTTTCCCAGTCTATACAACCAGAAGAATGATGGAGTGGGCAGCCCAGGAGCTGGGGGGCGGGACTCGGCCCCAGGCCAGCTCCCAGGCGGGCTCTGGGGAGAGCTCACCACCAGACATTGCCTATTAGGGCAAGAAGCCTCTGCAGATGTGAAAGGCCGAATCTGTGGTCACGATATAGTTGCCTCTGATATTTTGGAAGTTCAAATTAGCCACTGTAGGTCCCAGTCACCTAAAAGGGGGCTGGAAAATGGGTGAGTGAGTAAGGCATACAGTTCTGTAGAAACAGCTGGTTGCTTTATTCCTTCGGAACTAGCACTTTGGGAAACCTTGTATCTGATGGACTCCCAGGAATCCCCATTCCATTCTCCCCAGCAGGGGTGGTATAGGTGGAGGCTGGCCCAAGGCCGCTGCCCCAAACTTCCCTGTTGCCTCTTAGCCATCCAATACTTTGCTACCCAAGGGCCAGCCAGGCCTGGCTGCTGAGTTCAGGGGCCTGGCTCTCTTCTGTCCTGCCTCTTTCTCATGCTACCCACCCTGGGTGCCCTGCTGGGGTAGGGGCTGGCGAGTGGCCTGTGAGAGACTCAGGCCAGGCCAATCTGTCTCTCTGAGAACCCTCAGCTCCCAGCCAGGGTGCTTGCTAACTTCCTGCTCCCCTTCCTGCATCCCCCCATCCTGTGTGCAATGGGGTAGGGCACAGTGCTCACCTTCACCTGTGCCAGGCCTGGCACACTCTCCACCCTGCTCATAACACGGGGTGGGGGGTGACAGTCCATACCTGTTCAGTGAGCTTGTCGCCTGTGAGTGCCCGGCAGGCCTTCCCCTGGAGGGTGATGAGGTCTGCAGCCCCAGGGTCCCCTGATACCCAGCCTGGTGCCCCCTTCCATTTCTCTGATTCATTCACTGTCAGAGCCTGACTCCTACCCGCTCTGGGCTTCAGGGGTCCTCTCACAGCCCCAGCTCAGGTGCAGCCCTGGGGATGTTTAGTTTTCAGACTCCGTAACAGGTCTCTGAAGCACACCCCACTGGCTGCCTGCCCCAGAACTCCTCCAGAAAGGTGCTTCCTGCCACACAGGGCACAGACTGGTAGACAGGAACTGGACTTATGGACTCTAATCTACTAATCAACATGAGTAACTCCCCAAGGAAGCCCCTGATCCTTGCCTCGGGCTTACCTCAGGGGCAATTTCTCTAATACTTTGTCCTTTGGCTTGGCCGGCAAGTCGGTTGCAGCCGCTGTGGCCCCTTCCTCCACTCAGCTCTCTCCATTCTGAGTGTTGCAAGTGGTGACATCCCCACCCTCGCACCCCTAGATGAACATGTTTCTGTGAGGTCGCCACATCCCTCACCTGTCTGCTCATCTGTAATTTTTACCTACTTCATATCAGTTCCTCTTGTGGGAACAGTGCCCATAGCTTCCTCTGGGACCTTCCTCTCTCCCACACTCAAGCCTTGAACTTAGGATGGGACTAACCTTCCTCCGGGAGGGAGAAGCACGATACAGACCTGGACCATCCAGACATTCTACTCCCTGGGCCACAGAGATGGGCACATGACTCAAACCAGGCCCATGAGATTCAGTTGCAAGAGATTACTGGACCAACTGGGAGGAAAAAAAACCCTCTTTTGACTGGACTTGCTAGTGTAAAAGACATCAATGTGGAATACCTGGGAGCTACTGTGTCAAAAGAACTCACCTAAAAATCAAACACAGTTCAGTTCAGTTCAGTTCAGTCGCTCAGTCGTGTCCGACTCTTTGCGACCCCATGAATCGCAGCACGCCAGGCCTCCCTGTTCATCACCATCTCTCGGAGTTCACTCAGACTCACATCCATCGAGTCAGACCAAAAAAATAAAGTCTGACACTGTTTCCACTGTTTCCCCATCTATTTCCCATGAAGTGATGGGACCAGATGCCATGATCTTCGTTTTCTGAATGTTGAGCTTTAAGCCAACTTTTTCACTCTCCTCTTTCACTTGAGGAATGGAATTAGGGCCAAGAGCGGGGAAGAGAAAATGAGTCCTGAGAACAATCCCTGAGCACCTGGATCCAACAAGGCCTGAAATCCACTGTACCCCAAGATTCCACAGTTCCACGAGGCAATACATTTTCTCTTCTTCTTAAGCCAGTTGAATTGGCTTTTTTATATTCCTGATTGAAAGGTAGTAACCCACCACCATGTGTTCCAAGAACTCTATGTGTATTACCTCAAGTATGACACGAAGCCTGTGACGTAGGTACTAGCAACATCAAGTTGTTTGAACTGAGGCACAAAGAACTTAACTGACCCGCATGAGGTTAGGAAGAGCAGTCAGGAATGGAAGGCTGAAGCACCACACGGGAGAACGTCAGTATGCAATAAAGTAACCAAGGTGGCAATCCAGATCACCTTATCAGAACTGTCCACATAACACTGTTGTGGGTGCTGAACTGACTCTCAGATAGTTGTATTAGAACAACAAGCTGAACTTCATAACCTGCAAAAGGCTCAGGACTCAGGCATGACCTCCATCCTGCCTCCCTGTGGGGCAAGAGAGGGACGATGTGGTCACACCACACTGCTCAGGGCTCGTAGTCAGGGGCCTGGGGCTCTCTGCCTGCCTCCTGCCACTGCCCCACAGCCTGGGAGAGCCCCTCACCTCTGAGCCTTGGTGTCTGAGTCTGTAAATTGAGATGCTTGGATAGCATGTTCCCCAAGAACCCTTTCAGGTCTAACTTTGGTGGCCCTGGTCCTGTGAAAGTGAAGAAAGTTGTTCTGGCAGAACCGACACCACGGGGCCCATGACTTTCCTGCTCAGCGATGGGGCAGAACCACTGGGGTGGGGAGGGGTGCTTTTGCACATTTGCTCAGAGATCCGTGGGGTCCTCGACATGGGGGTTTTCCCCGTGGCTGACAGAGAGTGCCTGGGCCCCAGGAACTCTGCCCAGTGGCTGACTCAGGGACTCTGGGAACATGGAGAGGTTTCCCTGCCCACCTAACCCGCCTGCAGGCCGCAGCCCAAGAGAGAGCATCTCCCCCTCTGACCCCGAGGTGTCGGCGGCTCTGCCGTGGGGCAGGGTCTGCTCCCGGTGCCTCCTGACTGGCTCTGTTCTCCATCGCCTGGTGGCATCCGGCCACACAGCGCTGTCAACCTCCCCACCTTGGTTTTCCTGGTTTCCACTGAAACCCAGGGGCCTTCCCAATGGCTCAGCTGGTAAAGGACCCGCCTGCCAATGCAAAAGACACAGGTTTGATCCCTGAGTCAGGAGGATTCACTGAAGAAGAAGATCCCCTGGAGAACTGAAACCTAGCTTCATGAGACCAGCATGCAGACCCAGGATTTATCTGAGTGACTAAATTTTTGGCACTTCATACACACATATTCAAAACTGTTAGATGCATATAGTAAATATTAGAGAAAACTGAAAAAAGCCCCATAACTGTCCCTCAAGAATCTCATAGTCAAAAGCTCTCCTCTTTCCAGAGTCAAATTACATCTCAATGACCTTGACCCGGGACACCTGTGTTGCAAATGCCCCTCGGCAGAGGACAGTGAGGGCGCCAGCCTCCTTGCTGACACAGGTCACAGGTTCTCACAGCAGCCCTAACACCACCATGACATCAACACTTACTTATTGACTATGTTTGTTCAACAGTGTCTTGCGGCTTGTACGCAGAAGTGCAAAGTAGAAGATTAGAAAGGGAAGAGGTTCTCAGGGGTGAACTGGGGGCTACAAACCCTCTGGGGATCCATGAACTAGGACTGGAAAAACTTACTTCTTTATTTTCACTAAACTTTAACTTAACTTTAGCATTTCCTTTCATTATAAATGTAGGTGACAGTTACAATAATATTAGCAGAACCCGGTCTTCATCACCAATCGAAATCACAGATAGTGCCATACCACACTGAGGCTGAGAAGCATATTTGTCAAACTATCACTGACAGTTATTACTATTTCAAAGTTATAGCCCTTATTAGACTCACTGCTGGGTCTTTTTATTTAGTGTATTAATACAGAAGCATGCTGTTTCTCTATACAGATGTTTTTAATATTTTGATAACTGTTTTTTAATATCACTGTTTTCTTTATATGTCTGTGTACTAAAAGTGTATTACAATTATTTTGAGAAGGAATCGAAGGTTTTATCAGACTGCTAAAGGGTCCAATGGCTTCAGAAACCCTGGATCTGGATCTAATATCCCCTCCAGGCGCAAATCTGCCCCTCTCCAATTACACACTATAGAAGGCCATTTGACTGGACGCTGGGTCTCCAGGTGGTGGGGAAGGAGGGAGGTGTGAGGAGAGGAGAGCCCTCCCGGTGATGTTAGTTCCACTGCCCGGAAGGAAGTGGCCTGGTGGAAGGTGGCTTGGTGTCTCTGGATAGGAACTTTTCTCCCTCGGAGCTCTCCAATCCAAACCAAGGGCTCCTGCGTATGTTCCAGGCTCCGAGTTTCTCTACCCACTGGAGGTGCTATGCTCAGACTTTTCTCGCGTACTCTCCAGATTTTTATTGTGTTTTCTACAGTGCTTGTGGGCATCCTTGGATGTTCCGACACTGCCAGCGTGTTCTGGATGAGCCCTGTTGCTAAGAAACAAACCCCAGAGGTATCTTTAAACACACAGCCCCGTAAAAGCACATTCCTCCTCGCTTGACTCCAGGGTGTCTCTTCTCAGGGCCGCTTAGGTTCAACTAGCAGCTGTTTTCCAAAGGCTTCATTTTGAGCCTCAAGGATAACCCCTTGAACTGCTCCAATGACCCAAACAGGGAGCCGCTTTCAGCGCTCGGGGTGGTGGCCCTGTGCAGAAAGGAGAACACCACCCTGGCCAAAGCTGCCTGCAGACTCCGAGCTGGCGGCTAGTGAAGGAAGGCCTCCTTGGAGCGATCAGCACAGGTTGAGAGGACAAACGGGCCCCTGACATGCAGAGACACCTTGAGGGACCCACATACCCACCTACACCCTGGGGGCTCCTTTTAGGATTTCTAGAAACCCCTGACCTCACCATTTCCTGCAGAGTGGTTCCAAGCTAAACAGGTTTCAGACAGAGTTCAACCTCAACCTCTCTCCCTGGAAGGCTTCAGTCTTCCGTGGTGTGTCCACCAGCCAGCGCAGAGCAAGGGCTCCAGAGAGGGACACCACCTTCCCCTCCCAGCCCCAAAGGCAGGGAGGCCCCGCAGGCAGGCCCTGCTGGCAGTGGTCTCCCCTGGTTCCCTTCTCCCCCAGGCCCGGCTCCGGGGACACCACAGATTGAGGCTGCCCAGGAGTTTATCAAATGTTCTGTTTTAAAAATGCAACTTCTCCAGCCCCACCCGACTCCCACTAATACTAACGCAAACTCTCTGGGGACAAGAGTTGGGATGTGCCAGCTAACAAGCTTTCCAGGGTTTCTGATACACCCTGAGGTTGAAGAACCACCGTATAAGACCATACACCAACCATGTCGCCAGCTGGCTGTTCTGATATTAAATTACTGAGGACCTGCTGGGAGCCGGGCATCATACCAGCCCCAGAGGACAGAGCTGAGTGAAGACTGGTCCTGTGTTCAATAGGCGCACAGTCTAGAGGCCCTGCTGGCTCACACAGCATCGGTCCTCTCAGGGCTGGAATGGGAGGACTGGCTTCATCCCAGTACAAATTCCAAGGACGATAATATTTATTTTGTTAAGCAATTTAAAAATAGGCACAAAATACCTAAATAGAGATTTCTCCCAAGAAGAGAAACAAATGGCCAGCAGGTACAGCAAGAAGTGCTGAACATTCCTAATTATCAGGAAAATGCAAATCAATGAGATATCACCTCACACCTGTCAGAATGGCTGTTATCATGAAGACAAGAGATAACAAGTGTTGGAGAGGGTGTGAAGAAAAGGGAATCCTTGATCACTCTTGGGAATATAAATTGGTGCAGTCACTAGGGATAACAGTATGAAGGTTCCTCAAAAAATTAAAAATAGAACTACCATATGATCCAGTAATTCCACTTCAGTGTTTTTATCTGAAGGAAATAAAATCATTATCTCAAAGAGAGAGCTGCATTCTCATATTCATCACAGTATTATAGTCAAGATATGAAAAGAGCCTAAATGTCTGTCCATGAGTGAATAGATGAGAAAATGTCATATATATATTCACATATATATATGAATGTTATTGAGCCTTTTAAAAAAAAAAAGGAAATCCTGCCATTTTTTACAACATGGATGGAACACGAATGCACTATGCTGAGTGAAATAAGCCAGACACAGGAAAGCAAATATCGTATGGTCTCACTCACAGAATCATAAAAAAACTAAAAGCCAAATTCCTAGTAACAGAGAGTAGAATGGTAGCTACCAAAGGCTGGGACATAGGAGAAAAGGAGAGGTAAAAGACATTAATCCTTTTATAGCCTGGGGGAAAGTGTAATCCTCACTGTGCTCCAAGCACAGTTCTAAGACTTTATGTGTAATAGCTCATTTCATCTTCTACAAAGTAGGTACTATTATTATCCCCATTTTGCAGATGAAGAAACTAAGGCACAAGCCGTTAAGTAACTTGCTCAATGTCACACAGCTATCACATGGTAGAGTGGAATCTTGGCCCTCAGCAAAATAAAGAAGCAATAGCCTGAAAAGGATCACTAGGATTTGGGAAAACACACACAAAAACTTGGGGATCCCCAACTCCCCATCATCAAATGCCCTTCTTGTTCCCAAACCCAAAGGGGGCCTCTCCCTCCCACACCCTCATTTCTGGGCAGTGTAGCAGGTGGTTCTGCTTCTAATTTATTTTTCGCTCCCTGAGAGTGAAATCTTCCCATTCTTGGTAGGGAGAGTAAGGGCCAGTCTGGCCTTCCTGCACCGTGAGCATCTCAGATGGCAATGCCCCAGGGCAAAGCTTCCCACTGCAGTGCGCACCTGGCCTCCACCCCACAGCAGGGCAGCAGCCGCTAGAGGGGGTCACAGGCAGAAAGGCTCCAGGCCCGTGGCTGCTGTGTTCTTGGCTCAGCAGGCTCCTACCCTCTCCGAGCCGCCCACCAGCACCCCCCATGCTGCCTGCTACTGATGCATTGTTAAAAGAAAAGGAAAAAAAAAAAAAAACTCTAAATTAAATATGTGCTAAGGGAAGAGGCTGGAACAGTGCTCCGGGCACCATCCTGGTTCTGATTCCTACTCTGGACGGGGCAGTGAGCCACTTTCCAGCAGCTCTCTATGCCAAATTCCTCTGGGCTATTTCAGGGCAAGTAAGAATGCCTGGGAAGCCCTCTGGGCAGTCCTGGAAGGCATCACTGCAGGAGAGTCCCCTGGTCCTAAACAAGTCACTCCACCCACGGTTGACGGCCAGACACATCCCAGGCATCCGACAGGAAAGTCCCAGCCACAAAGGTGCCAGCTCTCCGCCTGGCATCCACAGGTGAACCCAGCCCAGGTCACCCCCAGAAGGAGCCTTGCCCCAAGCCTCGCTTACTCTAGAAGCACCAAAGGGCGCCTCACATCTCTCCTTCACATTCTTTTTCAATAAACACCCTTAACAACAAGATAGCAGCAGTTGCTGTCTCCAGTCTGTACACAGACGGTCCACTGGGTGAGGGGGAGACTATGAGTGGTGTAGCTGGGGCTCTGCACCTTCCCAACCTGTGCAAACCGGAATGTGCCCTTGTCCTCTGCACACTGGGGGCACCACCGTGCAGGCTCATATGTGCACACACTGGATGAGCAGACACAGCCCCCTCCCGGTATCACAGTTCGACTTTCAAGGAATGGAGATCAGCACAGTGCCAGACAGGAAGTCTGGCACATCCCCTGGGTGGCCCTGTTCGTATTTCCGGTGCTACATAAATAATAACAGTCAACACAATGGCTTTCTAGTAATTCATAATTCCTTGTGATTCATAATTCTGTATGATTCAAACCCCTCGGCTGTGTCCAGGTGCTCAATTAGGCAGCTCTTGGCACCGAGTGCCCAGCCTGCTCACTAGAGAGCCCTCAGTGGAATTCATCTCACACTGACACACTTCCACTTTTAACTCCTCTTACTGGTCATTTCTCCTCCAAAATATTTTTAGTTTCTAGAAAATCCTCTCTTATTCATTCTGCTTCTCTCTCCATGGCTTTGTATATTTCATTTTCTGGGAGATGAAGTTTCACGGAGAAGTCCCTCTGTTTGTGAGCTGAACAAATATCTGGCATTATTGGTAAAAAGTTGGGTGCCACTGGGACCCTCTACCTCTTCTTCTAATTAAATCTGCTTTTCCTTAACTGCTAGTGTTCAAGATGACTATAAAACTATTTCTGGTTCAATATGTTCTTCTTTTGTTTAACAGGAATATTGCTTTGTTTTGATTTCCTATTATTTTCCATTACAAACTTCAGCACTTTAACAGTATTGTGCATTAAATGGGATTTTTTTATTTTTAACAAATCTGATTAAAAGGAATAAAATAGACCTCAGGCTCTTCACCATTCCTTGGGCAGCTCCAGAGTGTCTAGTTCTTAAAGGTTTTATGAAATTCACATTTAGAGAGACTGCGGGTCAGCGCAACCTGGACAGGACCATTAACTAGCGGAGACCATGCCCACAGTCCAGCACTGCACTGGTTTCATCTGGAGAGCAGACCGGCCTCCTTTTCCGCTAATCACGTCCACTTCCCAGAAGCCTCTCAACTCAGTTGTATTGTTTAGAGACCCAGGTCTCTGCCATCACATGGATTCTTGGAATCAGATTTGTAGCATTTGAGGGAGCAGCCACGGGTGGCTGCCAAATTCACCTCCTACTTTCCCCCAGCCATATCAACCTCAGCCTTCAATGTGCAAAAATCTCCACAAAAATCATGTTTATGGAAATTATATCGCCATGGCAACTGTAAAGGTCTCACAAGTATTTTTAAAATAGCAAATTAACAAAACCCACTCATAAAAATCTAAAATCTGTTCCTTTATGAGCATTAGTGAACACACAGATTCTAACAAATACCAAATGTGTTTTGTGACATGATGGCCGAATGTCTGTAAAAAGTGCTCCTGATCTTGGATTAACTGGGGACAGAGGGTTGGATCTGTGAGGGCAAAGTTTGATTTTTCTAATAAGAGGTTGCATCTTGGATATATTCTGGAAAATAACACCAAGATCTTCTGGTGCAGAAAAATATGGGTAACAGATCTGAATTGCTGAAATACTAATTTCTTACTTTCTATTTTCACATCACTGATATTATTACCTTCCCCACTCTGCAAGACTATTCCATTTTTAACTCATAGGTTTTTAACAGTTGCATAAGCTTCTGCCGCTGTGATTTAGCCTGGCTGAATCTCTATTATAAAACCTGCTTCTCAAAAGTCTGCACACAAATCATAGAGGAGGAGGAAAAAAAAAAAAACCAGATTCAGAGGTATCCAACCAAAACCTTTTTTCTTTTTAAAAATGTAATTGGTATGGCTATCAAAGGGGATGCTTTTAAGTAGATGATGCACTAATTTTTGGTGTCTTTTGTAAAGACTTAAAATGCAATAGGCGTATTTTGATGACTCCTCACATAACAAGGAATCGTTGAGGGTTTTAACAACTCAAACAGTGGAGGAAGAACAATCAAACCATGTACCTGACAACTTCTTTCTTTAGCTGGTCTCATCCTCCAAAGTGTGGTGGAGGGGAGCAGGGATAGACAAAGGAAATTGTGAGGTGGGGGGTGGGCGCAAAAGCAAAATGATGGGTCCTCCAGAGCAGAACACACACTGGATTCAGGTGGTGATTTGCTCTCCAGGAAGCGTAAGGTAGAGAAAGGAATCACTACCCCTCCAGTATCCTGGCCTAGAGAATTCCACGGACAGAGGAACTTGGCGGGCTACCATCCATCGCGTTGCAAAGAGTCGGACACGATTGAACGACTTTCAGAGGACCCAGGACAGTAAGGTAAAATAGCTGTTACAACAGCCTGGCCTGACGCTGCAACTTCCAAAGTGATCATAAAGACAGAGAAATAGCAAAAAGTTGCTTGTGAATGGGGAGCTAGTTCTTAAAAGGCGGACGTTATTCAGACTCACATCAGGAAAAGAGGGAGAGAGAGCGGGCTGCGTGGCCAGCAGGCTCCAGGATGAAGGAGGGCGGCGGCTCCCGAGGCAGCGATGATGCTTCCAGCAGTGGGAGGTGGGGGGGGAGGGGAAGGTAGAACCGTGGCTTCTGCTGCTGGGGAAGGCGGGGCCGCCCAGAGATCTCTGAGCCAGGGCCCGCGACTGTCCAGGGAGGAGCTGGGGCTGGTGTCTGTTGATGAAAACCCATAAAGGAAAACATAGAAGGAAGATTCCTGGCCCCGAGGTGGGGGTGGGGGGTGCCGCTCAGCACCGTGTCACCCCCCTCCCTGGCCTACCCCCTCCCCCGGCACTCTCAGGAATGTGGCATCTCACGAGCACGAGAGCCATTTGGAAGCTGGACGCCCACGCTTTTCTGGCTTCGTGTACTGGCTGTTCCAGAGCTTCCAGGAGGAAGACTGTGTTAGAAACCAACTTCTTAGCAAAACTGGGCTGTGGGGGGAGCAGGGTGTGGACAGAGGCGGCAGTGGTGCCAAACTGGTGGTTCAGGTTCCCACAGCCCAGGTGGGGGTCTCTGTGCCAGTCGGGGTCAGTGACTATCGACAGAGGTCTGGGCAGGACCAGGAGGACCACCAGGGAGAGTGAAATGCTGATGTTTTGCAACAGAAGGAGCAGGAAGGGGGGTGTCGTCTGAGTCTGGAGAGGGCTGGGTGCAGGAAGAGGGAGTGCTGGACTGAGGCTGCGGTCACAGGCAAGCCAGAAGGAGCTGAAAGGGCCAACACCCAGCCCCTCTCTTCCTTTCCTCTGACCCCTGCCAGGGCCTCCCATTGGCGGACACACCTGGAGCAGGTGAGGTCACATGGAGGTCAGCCTCCAGGCCAGGGATGGGTGGAGAATGGATGGCAGGTGGGGGAAGAGGTGGGGGTGGCCTCCTCTCCTGCCCACCTTGGCAAGGGCAAGCCTCACTCAGGCCCTCCGAGCATGAAAGCAGGAGATGAGCCAGGTGGCAGGAGGGAGATGAGCCAGACAGGCTGCTGGAACAGAGCCCCCATTCACTTCCTGACTGACAGGGACATGGTCGTGGGAGCTTGATATTATTTCATTAACCATCTCAGCACAAACAAGGAGGCAAGAACAATAATCACTTTCCTTTGCATGAGTACAAAGTGGGGCCCATGGATGGTGATGGTGGTGGGGGAACACCATTGGGCCAAGGGTGCTGTTACACAGATCTGGAACCAGAAGCCAGGATTTGGGATCACAGCCTGGCAGGGGCCATGCTCCTTCTCAGCTCATTATCAGTCAGCAGGTGTGGCTGGGATCCTGCTCCATGCTGTGGGCTGGGCCACACTCCAGGGAACACAAGAGAGGAGTAGTTGAGGAGACAAGACTAACCCATGTGAAATCACCTATGTGATTTCTTGGCATTCAATCACTAAGTCATGTCTGACTCTGTGACCCCATGGACTGCAGCACGCCAGGCTCCTCTGTCTTCCACTATCTCTTGGAGTTTGCTCAAATTCATGTCCATTGACTCGGTGATGCCATCTAACCATCTCATCCTCTGCACCCCCTTCTCTTTTGCCTTCAATCTTTCCCAGCATCAGGGTCTTTTCCAGTGAGTTGGGTCTTCACATCAGGTGGCCAAATATTGGAGCTTCAGCTTCAGCATCAGTTCTTCCAATGAATATTCAGGGTTGACTTTCTTTAGGATCCACTGGTTGGATGTCCTTGCAGTCCAAGAGATTCTCAACACCACAGTTTGAAAGCATCAGTTCTTCAGCACTCAGGCTTCTTTACGGTCCAACTCTTACATCTATACATGACTATTGGAAAAACCATAGCTTTGACTGTGTTGGCATGTGATAGATTAAAAAGCCCAAAGTTTGAGTGACGGGTACGCCAGGTAGTCCAAAAGAGTAAATAAATTCTCGATTTTAATGTATATTCTACCCGTCAACCCTATCCTCTCCCTCCACTCTGTGTTCACCATCTCCAGACTTACAGTAAGAACCACGTGCATCTCCTCCATGGTTGGTGGTGGTGCCAATGCCCTGATACCTAGGGGTGGTGGGTGAGGGACTCCATGCAGACTATGAAATGATGGGACGCAAACAGCACTGGGGAGATGTAACTGCTCACTCCTTCCTTCCTAGGTCTACCTTTAAGGAGTGCGTGAGTCTACCTCCAAGTCCTTATATCCTCACATGGGGCAGACCAGCTCTCAGTCCTCAGGGGAACCCACGCAGGAACACTGATGGTACCTTGTGGGAGGTTCTGCATTAAGCTCAGTGGAGAAGCTGGCAGGAAAAATAAAACACACAGCCATTCCATCCAAGCGTGGGCCCAAGGAATCATGACCTTGGGATCTTGCCAAGGTCATGGCTTTTCTTTGCTTTCCTTTACCCCAAATTGATTCCCAAACCCCAGGATTAGACACCTCTCCTCGGAATGGACTGAGTCCAGCCGCAGGCACTGTGGCCCCAGACCTTGGAAACCTGGCCACGCCCAAGCTGGGGATTTTGGCATATCAGCCACTTGTCCCCCTTTCTGCCTCGAACCACAGAACCCTAGCTATAGGACCTAAGATGGTTATGTTTATTTTTCTCCTCCCTGAGTCAGGCCAAAGTGCGATCCCTGGAAAGATTCCACTTCTACGTTCAATCCATATTACCTCTCAGAGCAGCCCAGGCCGAAGGGCGAAGGGCGGCTCTCCCATGCCCTCCCAGCATTGTGCAATCATTGATTGTTGACTTGAGGCTGGTTTCTTTGAGGTCTAGAAGTGATTCTTGAACTTCACACTGAGATGTCAAAAAGAGGAATTACCAATACCAGAAAGACTTCTCCAAAATGGCTTTGCAGCATTGGGACTTATTCCAGCTCTGGCTGAAGCATTCCGAGGCCTGACGGGCCCCCAGGGAAGGCTGGGAAGGCAGCCGGGTCAGCCTCAACCAGCCACTGCAGGGCAGGCCAGTTATGTGCACTGCCCACTGGCCTCAGCCTCCCCAGAAACTTACTTCATTATAATCAAGCCTGTATTTCTTGATAGATGTGCTGATGGAGCAGAGAAATGGCTCACACTTCCAAATGGCTGCAGTAAGCTTCTGCACCACCTTGGGGTTTTAATGTTTGGTATTCTTGAGAAAATCCCTTTTGGCGTCTGGGCCGTGCAAGCCAATGCCACCTGTACCATGACTTTTTTTTTTTTCCCATGGCCCCAGATGGTCCCTGACTGAGGTAGAGCTGGTAGACCTCAAGTAATAGGAAAGCACTTACACTGGGAGTAGCTACTTGGATTTAGGTGCAGTTGCTATACCTAAACTATATGAGTTCAGAATTTTGGACTTTTTAACTGTATAATTTTTAACTTCTTATTTTAAAATACTTTCAAACCTAACAGAAAAGTTTCAAGAATAATACAGAAAAATCCTGTCTACCCTTTACCCAGATTGCCAGTTTTTTAACACTGGACTAGATTTGTTTTGTCCTTCTCTCTATCTTTACATATTATTATCTTTTATTCTGAACCATTTGTAAACAGGCTGCCTACATCATGGTTTTTTATTCCTTAATACTTCAATGTGTTTCCAAAGACAATTCTCTTAAGTTTCCACAGCACTGTTACCAATTTCAGGAAACACAATATGGATGCAATGTTTTTTCCTAATCTACAGTCCATATTGCAATTTTGTCAATTGTCCCACTAATGTACTTATTGGTATTCCTTTTCCCTCCAGTACAGAATCCAGTACCCTTAAGATTATACTTTATATTTAATGATCATGCTTTTTTGTATCCTTTAATCCTTCACAATGATGATATTGTGATGATACCATATGACAGGTATTTTGTAGAATGTCCCTCAACTTGAGGCTTATCTGATATTTCCTCATGAATAGATTCAGATTACACACCCCTGGTTAGAATACCACAAAAGTAATGTTGCGTCCCTCTCAGGATATCATGTCCAGAGGCATGCAATGTCTGTCCATCCTTGATGATGCTAATATTTTAAACAGCTTTATTGGAGAAGGTGATGGCACTCCACTCCAGTAACCTTGCCTGGAAAATCCCATGGACGGAAGAGCCTGGTAGGCTGCAGTCCATGGGGTCGCGAACAGTCAGACACAACTGAGCGACTTCATTTTCACTTTTCACTTTCATGCATCGGAGAAGGAAATGGCAACCCACTCCAGTGTTCTTGCCTGGAGAATCCCAGGGACGGAGGAGCCTGGTGGGCTGCCGTCTATGGGGTCGCACAGAGTCGGACACGACTGAAGCGACTTAGCAGCAGCATTAGAGATATAAGTCACATACCGTGGCATTCACCCATTTAATCACGCAATGGCTTTCAGCATAGTCAGGTGGTGCCACCATCACCACTGATCAATTTTAGAATGTTTCTGTCACTCCCAAAAGAAACCCTATACTCATTACCAATTATTCCCCGTGACCTCCCAACTACATCACTCCTCCCCTACAACTATTTCCTGTCTCTACAGATTGGCCTATTCTGGACGTATCATACAAACGGAATCATATAGTGTATGGTCCTTGGTGACTGGCTTCTTTCTTCTAGCAGGTTTTCGAGGTCTGCTGCTGCTGCTGCTGCTGCTAAGTCGCTTCAGTCGTGTCCGACTCTGTGCGACCCCATAGACGCCAGCCCACCAGGCTCCTCCATCCCTGGGATTCTCCAGGCAAGAACACTGGAGTGGATTGCCATTTCCTTCTCCAATACATGAAAGTGAAAAGTGAAAGTGAAGTCGCTCAGTCCTGTCCAACTCTTCGCGACCCCATGGACTGCAGCCTACCAGGCACCTCCGTCCATGGAATTTTCCAGGCAAGAGTACTGGAGTGGGGTGCCATTGCCTTCTCCGCTTCGAGGTCTAGGTAATGTTATTTTGTTCAACCAGCCAAGAGGCTGTCAGGTTTCTCCACTGTATGAGTCTTCCCCTTGCAATTAAGAAGCATTCCGTGGAGAAACACTTTAAGATCATGCAGATATCCTGCTTCTCATCAAAATATCCCCCTAGATTTAATTTGATGGCTATTGCCCGAACAGGTCTTTATTAAAATGGTTTACTAAGATTGATTGCCTCCACTGCTCCCCCCTCCATCCCCACCTACACTTAGCCATTGTTGGCTGCTGACCCGGCTCTTCCCAGTCCCACGGTGGCTGTCCTCAATGAATCTGCCACAGAGAAAGTCCTCTGGCCCAGGGATGTGGAGACCACATCCTGCCTCTGCCCCACATCCCTCTCCTGAGTAGCTGAAACACCAAGGACCCTCAAGAGACACACTTGCTGTGGCACAGTCCTCCTCTAGTCCCGTCTCAGACCTGGGAACGGAATCCCTTCCTTCTGAGTCTGAAGGCTAAGAACTGACATGGACGCCTGTGTCCCTCGGGTAAGGGACACACTTACTAGGTTAAGGGAGTAAGGATGTGCTCTTGACCCCACCTTCACAACCAAAAGTCAGCTGCACACACATCTCCCCTCCGACAAGTGCCTACTGGACCCTGCCAGGTGCTGTGGGAGGTGGAAGGTGATATAGCGTGGCCCCATCCTTCAAGGAGATGATTCCAGTACAAAGACTAAGGCAACAGAAGAACAGAATTTAAGGAAAACAAGAGAAATGTCCTAAATGGCCTGACAGCCCCAGGAAAGAGGAGAATGGTCAAGAAGGGCTTGGAAGAGCAGGGCCTTGGAGATGGGCCTGGGAGGTGGGCAGGATTCAGACCTGGTGGTGCGGGAGGACACTCCAGGTAGGGGTCCAGAGGGGTACCATAAAACCATGTGCTTCAGTTTGACTAAATTAAAGGGAGGGAAAGAAGAAGCGAAGTTTGTTGAATCCTGGTGGGTCCAACGTGGAATGTGAGCTTAGTCCGTGGACAATAGAGAGCTGTTGCAGGTTTCACAGAAACAGAAAGAAATTGGCAGAGCTGAGCTATGGGCAGATGGGCTTAATCTGCTAACATGGAAATTCCATTAAAACCATCGGCGCACTGAGCTGTAGCCCAGGAAGACCCACGTCCATCGAGGTGCTATGGGCGTGCCTTTCTGCCGTCTGGCCAAAGGGTGACTCTTAGGCCCACGCAATATCCACGACCAGGGCCAGAGCCCATGCGTCCCCAGGGAGAGGGGACATTTCCACCTCAGAAATGTCCCACGTTTCAACTCATGCCACCGGTGCCATGTTTTTGTGTTTTCACTGAGAAAGTTTTCCTTCTTGCTGTTTCTTTTTAAAACAAAACAGAAAATAAAACATGACAACCTCCCAAACAATGTTTGTTCCGGAAGCCTCCAGGTGGCTCACGTCTCGCCCATCTGGCCTCGCCTTCTGAGACGCGGATCCCTGACTAGCAGAACTTGGAGGCAGTCGTGACCAAAAGGTGCCCCAGCAATCTCCCTTCCTCAGGAGCACCTGCCTGAAAGTGCTCCTGTCACAGGAAGCTCCCGAGGTGCTGAACAGGAAGTGGCCAAATGCTGAGACTGGAAGGCAGGGCAGAGAGCGGAGCAAGAAGCTCTGGATTTGCTAAACATCACCGAGCTGCGCGTGCTGAAAGTGATACTTATGGTAGGTAGCTAGATCTCAGTAAAGCTTATGAGGGGGAAGGCTGGGGTAGTGAGAAGAAGGGACTCCGGGTGATGGGACTGGATGTGGTCACTGAGGAGTCACGTGTTGTCCCCTGCAGCCCTCATCAAATCTTTATAATACCTGCACACTCGTTTAATTTGACAAATAAGTAATTAACCCTCTAGTACAGGGCTTCCCAGGTGGTACAGCGGTAAAGAATTTGTCTGCCAATGCAGGAGACTCTGGAGACGTGTGTTCGATCCCTGGATTGAGGTCTCCTGGAGAAGGAAATGCCAATAGACAAAGGAGTCTGGCAGGTTATAGTCCATGGGGTTGCAAAGAGTTGGACACAACTGAGCAAGCGTGTGAGCACGTACGCGCGCACACACACACACACACACAAGTTCCAGGCACCAGGGTGGGCAGGAAGGCCTGGGGCTGGAAAAGTGATGTGAGGTTGTGGGTAAGAGCCTCAGGTCCTGGAGGAGGCCTGTTCTCTGTAAAATGAAGTGGTCAGATGGCCCTAAAACTTCCTGACCCTGGGAAAGGTGGACCATTTTCTTTATTGAAGTTTCAGGACAAGTGACAGACTCTTCTCTGCAAACACCAAATCATTCTTGGCTTCAGGGTTTAACTTCTCAGTCAGTGAAGATCAAAGCCTACAGAAGGCCTGGCCATGGCCTTCTACACATTCCAGGTTCTAGGACAGCCCTGGTCTCATGTCATTTTATTCTTTTCAAGAAAAATGCCTTATTCAATGAACTTAAGACCTTTCATAAAATAAACGCATATAAGTATCCATCAACAGACAAATGGATGAAGATGTGGCATATATATCCGATGGAATATTACTCAGCCATAAGAAAAGAATGAAATATGCCATTTGCAGCAACATGGATGGACCCAGAGATTACCGTACTAAGCAAAGTAGGTAAGAAAGAGAACAACAAATATCATACGATATCACTAATATGTGGAATCTAAAATACAGCACAAATGAACATATCTATCAAACATATCCACCAGACAGAGAACTGACTTGTGGTTTCCTGGGGGGGTGTGCAGAGGCTTGGGAGTTTGGAATTAGCAGTTACAAACTATTAAATATAGGATGGATAAACAGCAAGGTCCTACTGTATAGCACAGAGAACTATATTCAATATCTTCTAATAAACCATAATAGAAAAGAATGTGAAAAAAGAATATATGTATATATTTGAATCATTTTGCTGTACCTCAGAAATTAACACAATATTGTAAATCAATTATACTTCAATAAAATTAATTTAAAAAATGAAATTCTGTCATTTTCAACAGTGTGGACTGACCCGAAGGTTATCACGCTTAGTGAAATGTCAAAGATAAATACTGTATGATTATCACTTATATGTGGAATCTAAAAAAAGAAATGAAAGAACAAAACAAAACAGAAACACAGAGGGAACAAACTAGTGGTTATTAGTGGAGAGAGGAAAAGGGAGAGGGGCAAGACAGGGGCAGGGGATTAAGAGATACAAACCGCTGTGTATAAAATAAGCTACAGGATGTAACGTACAGGACAGGGAATACAGCTAACACTTTGTAATGGTTTTAAATGGAGTGTGATCTATAAATACACTCAGTCACTATTTTGTACACCTGAAACTAATATAATATCATAAATCTGCTATGCTTCAATAAAAATACACTCTTCCAAGCCCAAGCCCACCTTTTGCCCAGGTGATAGGGTTTCAAGGCTACAAACCACCAATATGGCCTCCAAGATGAATGAATGGTTTCCTTGGATTCATGAGCTGGGAAGTTCAAACACAAACCTAAGAACTGCCTAACTTTTGTAGTAAGATAATGACAGGTAAAACTTAAAGGGCATTTGTGTGTGTGCCTGGGTGAGCACTTGCATGCACACTCACACACCAACCTGATGCTCCCCACAGCCTCTTAGCAAACAGTAAAGTTGTCCTCAGAGACATGTCCCTTGCAGAGGCCCAGGGCTTGGGGGTTATAATGGCAGAACCTTCTCATAAACGGTAAACCAAGCCCTAGAGGCCAGGCACTGTTCCTCCCTCGCCGCCAGTGTGTCAAGCATGTGAGGTCCAGGCAGAGCCTAGCAGGAGGTCCCAGCTCTTGGCTCTGAGCTACGTGGGACCAGAGGCTGAAAAAGCCTCCCTGCTTAGGGCTCTGCTGCCTGCCCTAATGACACTGAGAGGAAAAGTCCAGGACTGATCTTGGAAACAAAGGAAATTTTGCTCATGTTAACTGGTAATGATAACCCCCTTTCTGACCATGGAGTGCTTCGTGGTTAAACAAAACACAGTAGCCTTATGAGATGGTAGAGCAGGGGTTATTTCCATTTCACAGATGGGGAAACAGGCTCAGAGAGGAAGGGGCTCAGAACTATACACATATGAAGAACCGGATCAAGCTCTGGGGCCTCCTAACTCCCTGGGGCTTTGTGAATCTGACACACTAGAGATGTGACTTAGTCCAGTGCCCTCTAGGTCACCCGCTGTATTTACCCTCCCCTTTGACCACTTACAAGCCAATGTATAAAAGTCACTGTGCCAAGTGACACCTGTTCAGTGAGTCTCCTGTGGAACGTATCCTTTCATGAGTGGGGTCACAGCCTGGGCAGTGACACTTTGAGGAGTGACCAGCTCAGGTTCAATATCATGAAGTGCATCCACATTTCTTCTGAGATGTTGCGAGAATCGGAGCTGCTGTAGGGAGCAGACACGGTCAGCCAGCAGGTGATCCTGAGGAAGTTGGTGTCAGACTCAAGCGTAGACCCAGGAGCATGCCGAGCAGAGGAGAACTGACTCGCTGCCTTCTGCAGCATGCCCCTCCTGCCGTTGGCAGGTCTGTGCTCCAGCTGAGATGCAAAGTCAAAGGAGATGAGGTCCCTGTACACCGTATGTTTGATAGAGACAGTGCTCTTAAGGAACACAAACTCGCCAAAGAAAGGAAGTCTGGGGAGGATGGAGAAAGCCACAATCTTAAGATCATCTGGAAGGTGTTATGGGCTGAACAGCGGCCCCTCAGAAGTCCTACCTCCCAGTGCCTCCACACGTGACTGTGTTTGGAGATAAGGTTTTTACAGAGGTAAATAACTGAAATCGAGGTTTTTAGGATGGGCTCTAACTCAATATGACTGGTATCCTTGTAAGAAGAGAGATGTGGACACAAAGACACACAAAAGGAAGATCCTGTGAAGACACATGGAAAAAGTGGTCACCTACAAGCCAAGGAGAGAGAATTCAGGAGAAACCAGTGCTCCTAACACCTTGATCTTTGACAATTTCTCTTCTTGAAGCCACTCGTCCATTGTATGTGTTATGGTAGCCCTAACAACCCAATACAGGCCTCAGTGAGCTGGTGACATTTGAGCAAAGGTAAGTGAGCTGGTGACATGTGAGCAAAGGTGAAGGATATGAACAAGGAATCCACATAGATGTCTGTAGAACAAGTACTCCAGCAAATGCAAAAGCCTTGAGGTGAGAAGATGCTTCCAACATAGTCAGGAAACAATGAAGAGGCCAGAGGGCTGGAGTACAGTAAGCAAGAAGGAGAGGAGATGAAATCAGAAAGACAGTGGGAGAGATGCTGTTCCCCACACCACAGTGGTGCTGTGTTATCCAATATGATGCCCACTGTGGCTAGTAGGCACTTGAATGGGGCTAGTCCAAACTGAGATTCAATGCCAGTATAAAATTCACAATAGATTTTTGAGAACCTACTACACAAAAAAAGAAGCATAAAATATCTTGTCAATAATTTTTATATTGGTACGCATTGAAGGATAAAATTTTGGATACACTCAGTTAAGTACAGTAAACTAATAAAGTTAATTTCACCTTTTCCTTTTTTATAACATAGGTACTAGAAAATTTGAGATTATACTTGTGGCTCATGTTGTATTTCTTTTGAAAATTTCTGGTCTAGGGTCTGGTGGGTCATCATGAGGCCATGAGTTATTACTTGAATGATATGAGAGCCACTGAAGGGTTTCCAAGTGACAGGATCTGACTCACTTGGGTTTTTAAAAGGATCACTCTTACTGCCATACTGAGGACAGACTGTGAACAAGGTCAGTAAAGGCAAGCAGCCCATTAAGAGGCCATTGCATTCTGGAGAAGATGAAGGATTGGACCAGCAGGGCAGACACAAGGTAGGCAGAAGTGATCAGATACTGACTATATTGTGAAAGCAGAGCCAAGTATTTCCTGACAGACTGGGCGTGGGGTGTGAGAAAAAGAGGAGTCAAGGATGAATCTCAGACTCTGGCCTGAGCTACTGGAAGGATGCCATTGCTGAGATGGGGAAAGATGAGGGAGAAGTAGATTTGGGAAAGAAAATCAGAAGGCTGGTTTTGGGTAAGTTAAGTCTATGATGCTCCCTTGGTTTCCAAGGAGAGATGTTGAGAAGTCAGTTGGATATGAGTCTGGAGGTCAGGGGAGAGTCTGAGCTGGAGATCTGGATCTGGGAGTCATCCTCACGAGGATTTAATTTACAGCCAGGAGACTGAGTGAGAACATCACAGGGGTGAGTGGGGGCGGAAAAGAGAACAAGATCAAAGAGAAAATCAAGATCAAGAAGATCGAGTGCCTGGGGAACTCCCAAGTTTAAAAACTGATGAGATGAGCAAAGGAAACGGAGACGGATTTACAAGGTATAAAGAAAACTAGGGAATGTCGTGTTCCAGAAGCCAAGTAAAGACAGTGTGTTTTCAAGGAGGGAGTGAGCAATTGTGTCCAATGCAACTGCAAAATCTGGGAAGATGAAGACAGAACTGACCACTGGATTCAGCAAATTTGCAGGAGACTGGTGATCCTGATAAGCACAGTTAGGCAAGTGATGGAGGTAAGAACATGCTTAAGAGTGGGCTGAAGGGGGATTGATGACAACAAATCTAAAGGGGAACAGAGAGATGGGCAATGGGCAGAGGTGAGGGTAGGACCAAGAGAGCCCATTTGAAAAAGATGAGAGACAATGTCAGCATGTATACGTGCTAAGAATGAGTCATTCAACAAAAGAAAACCGATGATATCAGAAAGAGTGGCAACTCTTCTGGTGTTTTCCTAATCTCCAGAGTATGCTTATATTGCATTTTCTGTCTTATCAACTATAGATGTAATTTATTGACTTTTGTTATGATGCGTAAGAGCTAGCTTACTTTTATCATTCCTCATTCTTTTCCACTCTTATCTCAACATGACCCCATTGTCCTGATACATTACTATCTCAGTGCATCTGCTGATTTCCTTGGTAGCCTTTATTTCTTGGTCTATCAACTTCAGACAGCATGTCTTGATCACTTACTTCACATGAGGAGGGTATTCACACCTCTACCCTACCCTCTACACGTTAGTCGGTTGTGGTAGGTTGTTGTGGGAAATAACAACACTAACACAACAGCAGAAAAATCTCAGTTTTATTTCTCACTCATGTGACATGTCATGCCCTGCCTCTGTTGTCCTCTTTATCCTGAGTACCAGGTAGAAGAGCACATCTGAGACCTGCCATTCTCATGAGAGAAAGAAAAGAACAGTGGCAGAATCGCACAATGCCTCTGAAAATGTCAGCTCAGGCCCAGCATATGTCACTCCCACTCACTCACTTGGCCAAAGTGAGTCACATGGCCAAGCCTGATAACGTTGGGCAGGGAAGGAAACAGTCTCCTCCCACAGGAATCATGGCATTAAGTGGGTATGTGACATCATCTTTCAGTTCAGTCGCTCAGTTTTGTCCGACTCTTTGCGATGCCATGGACTGCAGGCAGGCTTCCCTCTCCATCACCAATTCCCAGAGCCTGCTCAAGTTCATGTCCATCGAGTCAGTGATGCCGTCCAACCACCTCATCCTCTGCCATCCCCTTCTCCTCCCACCTTCAATCTTTCCCAGTATCAAGGTCTTTTCCAGTGAGTCAGTTCTTCGCATCAGGTGGCCAAAGTATTGGAGTTTCAGCTTTAGCATCAGCCCTTCCAATGAATATTTAGGACTGATTTCCTTTAGGATTGATTGGTTGGATCTCCTTGCAGTCCAGGGGACTCTCAAGAGTCTTCTCCAACACCACAGTTCAAAAGCATCAATTCTTCAGTGCTCAGCTTTCTATACAGTCCAACTCTCACATCCATACATGACTATTGGAAAAACCACAGCTTTGACCAGACGGACCTTTGTTGGTAATGTCTCTGATTTTTAATATGTTGTTGGTAAAGTAATGCCTCTGTTTTTTAATATGCTGTCTAGGTTGATCATAGCTTATCCATAAAGTCATAGCTTATCTTTCAGTGGATAAATGGAAATAACAGTTTATTCTATCACAATTTACCTGTCAATTTCTATAAGCTGTTTTTTAAATTTTATGTTGCCAAGGAAAAAAATCTTACATCCACCTTTATGGCTATTATTAAGTAGTCTTCAGTGCTTTGCCTGTGGTTGGTTTTAGAAGTTAAAAACCACTGAGATGCATTTATATCATTATGACTAAGCAAATACTCTTCACTACAGAATCAAAGAGACCCATATTGTGCACCACTGTTCACAGACCAACTCTATGCACTTAAAAGAGCCTTTCTTATATTCCACCACTTGCTTAAAACCAGGTCACAGTTTGATTTGCTTCCTATTTAAGTTATGCCTTTAATACCATGTTTTTTGTTTTTCCCAAAGTTGTTATTTTTCTTTTTTTAAATTGTTGATAGAAGAAACATCTGCCTTCTACATCATATCCCTAATACCCTCAAATTCTTTTTCATTTAGTGTTTGAAATCCTCTATTCTTTTTGAAGCCTACTGACCTCCTGATATGATTGGGTAGTTGCTTCATTTGGAGATCTTGATACTTTTACACAGCTTTTTGTCTTTACTGCAGTTACTAATTGCCTTTTGTTTTTCTTGCTTTCTGTTTTGTATCACCACTTTAATCTCTTACAGTGTACCAGTAATACTCTCTACTCGGTGGAATGTCCCTTTCTCCCATCTGCCTCACCTCATTCCTGGAGCCTTCTACCTTCCTACAGTAATGAAGACTGACTACTCTCCAGGCCTGCTGAATAATTTTATCCTGGGTTGCTTTTCACGGCTGCTTTCAACTGGATACACTATTCCCTGGATCTCATACCTTCTTTTTTGGTTTATTCTCTTCTTTTGCTGAGATACATCCTCAAATGATTTCCTTAAAAAAATTGACTTAAGATGTAAACTTCATTGGTTCTTTCACCCTTGGGACTGCCTCACTTCTATATAAAATAAAGGGCTTGGACCAGACGATCTCTAATGCCTATTCAAGGAATATAATTCTGGTTGGTCAGTGTGCATTCTATAAATAGTATACTATATCAAGGAGAGACTTTAAATGGTTTTTGCCCTAAGGAACTTACAATCTACTTGGATAGACAAAGAATAAACTCTTGTAACAGTAATAAAAAGGTAACAATACAAAAGATGCCACAAGGTAGGGCATGATTCATCATCAACTAGAGGCTCAGACTTAAAGGAGAGAGAAGCTGAGCCAGCCTTGATGTGCTGACCAGGGAAAGGAGATCTTAGCTGAGTGCCAAAGAGCAGGCAGTATATTGGGGGGGATTAATTATTTATGAATATTCAACAGTAGATTAATAGCCAACATTAATCTGATGGAATAGTTAACAGTCAGTGAAAGTTCTCCTGTGTCCCACTTTTCCTGCCACAGAGTTACCAACGTTTTCATTTCACCAAGTCAATCAAGATAGAAACAATTTTCAAATATGAAAGTATAGTTTTTCTCATAACAAATAGATAAACCCTTTGGCCACTTTGGGGCATAACAGTGAACTTCCACTACCTGTATGAGCAATTGTGTATCCTTATAAATGCCATACCTGTTGGACTATGAAAGTATTGGCCGTGGTCTTTGTTAGTAGAGTTTTACTGAATAGGAAACTACCATCATCCATTTTTCAAATTCATTTTGTATTGTTCCCATAAGGATCCAGAATGACCATAAATCACTTCCCCTTCCCATTGACTCCCCAAGAGAGGAAACATCTCTCTGATGGTATGTTACCCCAACAGCCCTTCTGCTTGGACCAAGGCAATACCAAGGAATTGTAAGGACTGGGCTTCTCCATGAGGGTCCTGCAGACTGGATGAACCTGAAATGCTGTCAAAGAAAAATGGTGCCTTCATTCAGCCCAGCACTGGCACTCCCATCCCATTTGCGAATGAGGAGAACACTTGCAGGTAAGGAAGTTTCCAGAAAAAAGAAGAGTTCTTTGGGCCCGTGCTGCTACCAGTTTCCAGAGAGCAGGAGTGATGTGAGGATGGCAAGTGCTTGGAGCCACATGATGGAAACTCTTAGCAGCATCTAACCTAATACTACTCCTTCTGGGAGGCATCCTCTGAACTCCCATCCCAGCCCTGGAAGAATCAATTACTGCTCAAATACTGTTCCTGCTGCCATTACAGCAATAACAAATTTAAACAACGTTTGCATCAATTTTCCTCAACAATCTATGACATCTTGACTGATTTATTCATCATCACATCCCCAGCGCCGGGCACGCAGTGGGTGCTCTGTGTTTGTCGAATGAAAGAGTGAACAGATTAAAAGGGCATTTCCTCAAAGGGCAGGGCCAGACATGGATATTCAGTTTTCACAGGAGCATCAGATAAGCTGGAGGACCTGGAGAAGTGGATCTGGGCTAAGGGAAAATTTTCTAAGTGCTGGGGCCATTCAAACCCCAACAGGGTCAGTTGTGGGGTGGGGGGTACCAAAAAAAAAAAGTCTGGAGATTTTGCCTGTGCTGTTTTGTTGTCCAAGATTCCACTGCAGGTCAAGGGAAGCAGAGAGGTCAATAAGTACTCAGAAGAAAGGTCCCAGAGGGCAGCCCCCAACCCAATACACCAGAGACGGGACCAGAGCTCAGCTCTGCAGAGGGTCAAAGAGCAAGACGGACCCACGGTCTCCAGAACACTCTAATGGCCAGACGCTGAGCTTTATGTAATCTCATTTTATCCTCCCAGCATCCCAGAGGGACAGGCATCCCTGAATGACAGATGAGAAATACCAGCAAGGATCAAGAACTCCCTTCAGTGTGTGTGTGTCAGGGGAGAGGGGGGTGGAGGTAGGGGCCCATGCACCCAGTCAGTTGTACAATGACAGCCAATACAAAACAATAAAATGCCTGGATTTTCAGTCACTGAAAATTCAGAAGTCTGTGTACCCATGGCTCACCTCAGCCTGTTTTATTACTTTTGTAGTTCTTTTTTCTCTCTCTCTCTTTTATTCTGGCTTCTTAGAAAGGTTTCTTACAAAAATCCCATAGGATTCTGATCTAACAATAACAGCAACAAAATGTTGGGCATACATGCTCAGTCATGTCTCCACTCTTTGTGACCCTCTGGACTGTAGCTGGCCAGGGTCCTCTGTCCATGGGATTCTCTAGTCAAGAATACTGGAGTGGGTGGCCATCTCCTCCAGGGGATCTTTCCAACCCAGGGATGGAACCACAACTACTGCCCCTCCTTTATCAACCAACCACCTATGTAAAGACGGAAAAACTGGGGAGAAGGTGGGAGGAGTTGGCAGGAGGGCAGGAGGTGTGGCAGCGGGCCTAAGGGTGGGAAAGGGACCTAGTGAAGCAGACCTAGGAGGTGCCCACATGAACAGGGGCTGTGGCCTGACCCAGGAGAGACTCGGTGTAGCTCTGCCCTCCTGGCACCAATGTGTGTCTTTCCTCAAAGACCATAAGATGGCATTTACTTCACCACTTTAAGAAAAGGAGAATCAAGACACATCCCTGCCGGTGATCTTCACATCCCCAGAGAGAGGGACAGGCACTGTGTTTTTCACTCCAGCAGGTGGGAATGTCTGACACAGCTAAATTAGCCTCGGCTTGCCTTTTCACAGGGTCGACATGTGCACAGAGAGCCGGGCCTGACAACACCAACCAGGCAGCTGAAGGCACGACAAGGGGACGCCCACCTGAAGGCCACCTAGCTTTCTGCTCAGACACATACACTTCTCCAGCAGCATCGCCCCCACTTCCCCCTAGGGGGCAGAAAGGTGAGCAGGAAGGGGAAAGTGAACCCGACCTGCGTGGGTGGGTGTGATCTTCCCTATCGGCACCCAGGACGCCCCTGCAAAGCCGGGAGCGGGGCGTGAGAAAGGCCAAAGCAAAACACAAAGCCACTTCTGGCTGACCTCTGTTCTTGGGAACTTGGAGCCTTACAGCGGCAAGTTTTCTCCTGGGCACAGAGGTGCCTGCTTCTCCAGTCCCGCGCGGAATTGGGGGGTGGGATGCTCTTAACTCGGAAGAACAGCCGGTGCCAAGTTGGCAAGTTGGGAGTGAGCGGGGAGGGGATGCAGACATATTTGGGTGTGGGGTTAGGAGAAGGAGGGTCAAGAAAACTTCGCATTTCCTCCCTTTATGCCCCCCACTGGGCACTCCTAGCTCTGTGATGGGCCTCTGTTTTAACATTTGGGACACAGGTGCCATCAGGGACCGTCCAGGCCGCCAAAGTCCAACACAGAATTACACCCGCGGGCACTCCACGTTCTCAGGAACGGAAGCGATGGGGGAAGTTATGGGGTCAGCTCTGGCCAAGTGCGGTTCAAACCCACAGGCATCTAAACTAATAAAATCGTCCTTCTTCCCCTCGGCGTCCTGCAGGGGTGCCGGTGGAATCGCCGGCACGCCGGAAGGCGGTGGAGGAGACTCTGGCTAAAGAGCTCTCGCCCCCACACGCCCCTCGCCGCGCGAAAGCAGGCGGGGCTGCGGGGTGTCTTCTTCTGTCCCAACTCATCTCCCTTTTTTCCCCAGCTCGACCGACGTCTCCAACGCCCAGGGGCTTGGTCATCCCCACCGGCGGCCCCAACGCTGGTCTTGCTGGGGCCCCGCGCCCCTCGGAGGATGGAGCTCGTGGGAGGGCGCGCAGGGCGGAGAGAAGAGGCAGGATTAGCCGGGGCCGAGAGAGCCGCCGGGGCGGCTTGCCGCCAGACTCCAACGTTCCCGTCAAAGTTTCCGGCTCCTCGAGGCCGGATCACCTGGCTCCCGGGTCGGAGAAGGCGAAAGGAGTGTCAGGGAGCCCTGCGCCTCCCTCCGGGCGCCCCCTCCACGCGCTTCTGCCACCTGCCAGAGGGCGCTAGGAGCGCCGGCGCGGCACTTGCAGCCCGTGGGCGCGGCCCGAGGGTCCCTCCCTGACCCCCCTCCCCTGCCGCCCTCAGCTCCCGGGGCCCGGGGCGCAAGGGGTCGCGGCCGTCACGTCTTACCCAGTCCCGGCACGAAAGTGTTGAGGAAGAGGCAGATGACGGCCACCGGGAAGGGCATGTAGGGGATGGCGGCGCGCAGGGGGCCCTTCTTCTCGCGGACTTGCACCACCACTCCGCTGGACGAGGACGCCCCTCGCTCCGCCGCCGCCACAGCCGCCGCCGCCGCCGCCGTCTCGGCGTCCTTGTGCGAAGGCTCCATGGCCGGGCGCGCTCCCCTCCCCGGGAGCCCGGCTGCCGCGGCCGGGGCTGCCGCCCAATGCACAGGGGGCGGGGGGCGGGCGGCTTCAGGGCACTGGGATCCGCGCCGAGCTCAGGCGGCCAGCGCGCTCCGGGTGCGGCGCGGCTCGCCCGGAACCCCGCACGCCCGCGTCCCCACGCGCCCGGCCCTCTGCCGCGCGCTCGGCTGCGCTCCCACACCCCCGGCGGAGGGGCGGGGAGGGCGGCGTGACACCCGGTGACAGCGCTCCGACGCCCCTCCCCGCGAGGCCCCTTCCCCGCCCTCCCTTCCACTCCCCCACGTCCCCCCGCACCAAACACCACTTACAAATCTGGGCGGAGGGACGCAAGTAGAAGAGGACCGCCGAGGGAGCTGGCTGTCCAGATACTGGGAGGCATGGACACACCTCTCTCGCCCCAGACAGGTGAACGGGGCCGGGGCCTCCGCCGGGGACACCGTGAACTGGCCGCGTGCGTTAGGCTGGCCCGGAGGGGAAAGGCTTCGAGACTGAGTCTTCTAATCTGGAGGTTGCGTTTTAACGCTAGGGAGATGGAGGCAAGGAACGCGCCGCGCCTGCTGCCCCTGTGCTTTAAATTCATTCTGATTGGAATGGATTTCAAGTCAGAGGAAAAGCGATTTTAGGATCGATCGAGCAGAAAGCAGGAGACCCAGCTATTCAAACAGGTCTCCATGAGGCTAGTTAAAGTGGAACCATTCCCTACACACACACACACACACACAGAGACACACACACATAGAGAGAGAGAGAGAGAGAGCCGCGAAAACTAAAAGAAATGAGCCTGTTGCTCGGAAGGGGGGCTGTTGGGAACTGTCCCCGAGCAGTTCTGGGGAAAACCTGGGCTTTTTGTGAGCTGGCCTGGTGGCTAAGAAGCCATCGAGGACACAGCGTCCTCTGGTGTTGACAATGCAGCAGTTGGTAGAAGCAGGATTTGGCCAGCCGTGTGCGAGCGGTTAACAGGAGGCCCCATATTTAATCAGATTTTCTGCATATCGCCGCCTTCACCTCCGCACCTGGAAAAACTGAAGGGATGAAAGCAACCGCCACTTACGTTAGGGAGGGATTCAATGCATCAGAATCATCCTGATATTCAGCAAATCGTCTGAATAATTGGAAGGATGCAAATCCACTTCCTTCCCAGCAACCCTCTTTCTCCAGGAAAAATGGTGATTGAATAATCCCCAAACAGCCCAGAGACTCTGGGGAAGGATACTAAAAAACCGTGTATTATTTTGAGGGTATCTGAATTAAATTATTTTATTTTTAAAAATATTTATTTGGCTGGGACAGGTCTTAGTTGCAGTGGGGCAGGGTGGGGGGTGAGAGAGGAGTGGGCGGGGAAGGCTGGGAGCGGATCTTAAGTTGTGGAATGTGGACTCTAGATCTCTGACCAGGGAGGGAATTCGGGCCCCCTGCATTGGGAAGGAAGCGTGTTACCACTGGACCACCACCAGGAAAGTCCCTGAATAGAATAATTTTAAAAGCAGATGGTCAGCAGGGGGTAGTGGTGATACTAGTGAGCACATAGTAGTGACTAGTTAGGCCTGGCAATCATAAGTAAACAAAACTGAAATACTTGTCTCTTGTCTGACCACTAACTACCTGTATGACTCAAAAGAACTCATCAAGCCTTTTATGGGCTTGAGTTGCTGTGATTCAAATCGATATTCAGTTTAATATGCATTTATCAGAGGTCTAATATGACTTGGATTCTGGAGAGAGGTAAAACCCAGCCCCTGACTTCAAGGGTCTAATAGATGAACTGACAGATACTAACAGATATAAGGACAGAATTATAGATGGTGATGAATGCTGTAGCTGCGGTAAGCAGAAAGTGCTGAGAAAACATGGACCCATCTGTGAAACCAGCTAGAGAGGGGCGGCGTCAGAAGGTCTCCCAAAGAAGGTGATAGTGGATGAGACTTGTGAAATGACTACAGTTAATTGCTTGCAGGACATTTATTTTATTTTAAACAAACACATTTATCCAAGCCCTCTACCAGGCGCTAAGCACTTTACACATTTTAACTCATTTGAGCCTTACTACACTCTATCTTATTGGAGAAGGAAATGGCAACCCACTCCAGTGTTCTTGCCTGGAGAATCCCAGGGATGGGGGAGCCTGGTGGGCTGCCATCTATAGGGTCGCACAGAGTTGGACACGACTGAAGCGATTTAGCAGCAGCAGCAGCAGCACACTCTATCTTGTGTTATTCATTACCCCATTTTACCAGTGGGGCCATTGGTACACAGAGAGGTTAAGTAAGCATTCTCTGAACATTTTTTCACGGAGTACCTGAATGGTTTTGGGGCCACTGAAAGGATTTCAGGGAGGGAAATGGATTTACATCTTCTAGTTTTCTAGATGATGTGCTTAATATCTGGATGTCAGAAAGATATATAGATAGAGCAACAGCCTGTACAAAGGCATGGAAACCTAGACTTGTAGGAACGTTCCAGAAATAGAAGTATGGCAGGACTAGGACTCCTGTAGGCAGGGGCTGGAGATGGTGGTGGGGGAATGGGCAGGAACTAAGTAATGATCCAGGAACAATTTGGATTGGATGGAATCAGTGCAACATTCTAAGCAGGCATGTGGCATGCCCTGAGTGTTACAGTTACTATGTAACAAACTATCCCCGGACACAGCTCTTTTATTATGATGACAGATTCTTTGGGTCAGATTGGACAGAACAGAGCTGAGACAGCGCTTCCTTGCTTTAAAATATGTCTGGAGCTGAGAGGACTCAAACAGTGACAGCTGGAATAGCCATGGCTAGAGGATCCACTTCCAAAAGGATCCTCAACTCTGATATCAGAGTTGAGGGGATGACTTGATAGCTGGCTCTGCTGGGATTGTTCTCTAGAGCCCCTACACAGGGCCTTTCTACATGACTTGGACTTTTCACAATGTGGAGCCTGGTTTCTGAGAGGAAACTTCCCCAGAAAGGGCATGGCAGGACTAGAGGTAGCTGCATGAACCTACTGCTCTAACATCAGAAATCACACAGCATCAGTTCTGTGGGCTGTGTTAGTTGAAGCTGTCACAAACCTGCTTAGATTCAAATGGAGAACACCCCACCTCTCAATGGAGTAACGCCAAGAATTTGAGCCCTGATTTTAAAGCCATCCTAATGAGATATGCTGACGAAGGTCTGATAGTCAAAGCTATGGTTTTTCCAGTAGTCATGTATGGATGTGAGAGTTGGACGATAAAGAAGGCTGAGTGCCAAAGAATTGATGCTTTAGAACTGTGGTGCTGGAGAAGACTCTTGGGAGTCCCTTGGACAGCAAGGAGATCAAGCCAGTCAATCCTAAAGGAGATCAACCCTGAATATTCCTTAGAAGGACTGTTGCTGAAGCTGAAGCTCCAATACTTTGGCTACCTGATGCAAAGAGCTGACTCATTGGAAAAAACTCTGATGCTGGGAAAGATTGAGGGTAGAAGGAGAAGGGAGCAGCAGAGGGTGATGGTTAAATAGCATCACTGACTCAATGGAGATGTGTTTGAACAAACTCCAGGAGATAGTGAAGGATAGGAAAGCCTGGCGTGTTGCAGACCAAAGAGTCAGACATGAATTAGCGACTAAACAACAACAGCAGCTAATGAGATATGGTTTGTTGGAAGGACCGCTCAGTCAACCGTGTGGAGGATGGATTCTAGGGGGTTGTGGACAAAAAAAAAAAAAAAAATTGCCTGCCATTTCAGTCAATAACAAATGCTGATCTCCATCAAATGGTCAGCTACTGCAGCCACCTGATGGTGTGCCCTGAGGATTCAGGATCAAGAAAAAGTGAGATACTGGCCCTGGATAGTTAAGATGCATAACAAGGGAATCATTTCAATGAACCCAGACTCTTGCATCTTCCATACATCGATAAGCACTAAAATTAGTAACTCTAGATGGCTTTTTTTGTGTGTGATTTGCCATAATCTTTTGATGTTCAACTACATTTGTTTATTTAGCAAAAAATCCTGTACATCCTTGCTCCTTCCTTATCTCTTTGGAACAGTTCTTCAGAGTTATCTGAGAGGTTATTTCCCAGGTTTTAGTTCTCAGTAAAGTCCCCTAATACAACATAACACTCAACTTTCAGGCTGTGCAGGTTTTGTTGTTGTTGTTGTTGTTTGGTTGGTTGAGGCTCTTTTTTTTTTTTTTTCAGTTGACAATGTAAAATTAGGTCTCATAAGAGGGGAACCTCTTCCTGACCTTTCCCCTATGGGGAATAGGGCAGGAATAGTTTTCATTAACCCACTCCAGTGTTCTTGCCTGGAGAATCCCAGGGATGGGGGAGCCTGGTGGGCTGCCATCTCTGGGGTCACACAGAGTCGGACACAACTGAAGCAGCTTAGCAGCAGCAGCAGTTTTCATTAACAGACCAAAAGGAAAAGTTGAGTTTGAGGGACTGAGGGCAGCCAACTGGTGGTGGGCACTTGCTGATAAAATAACCAGCTGTCTTGACTGATAGTCAATGTGAGGCTCAGTAAAGCAATTTGGGCTGCAGCTTTGGGAGCCATCAGTGCACGAATAATAGTTAAAGCCCTGTGGTGTAAAACAGACGCAGAATAAGAAGAGTGGAGGGCCTAGGAGAGCCATCAGAAGTTACTGAAATTAAGCAGAAAGGAAGGAGAGAGGAGAAGATTTTTAAAGAAGAAACACTAGGAATGTTTCATGGAAGCCAAAAAGGAAGATTTTTAAGGAGGAGTGGTCAGCAGTGTAAAATGCCATGGAAGGACCAAGGAAGGCCTCAAAATTACCTATGGGGTTTGGCAGTTAGGAGGTTCAGCTCCCTGAAACCCCAACTCTAACATCTCACCCACTGTGTCTGTTTTTAAGGAATTTGTCCATTTCATTTAAACTGTTGAATTTGCTAGGATAAAATTATTCATAATATTCTTTTATTGTCTTTTTAATGTCTGTGAAATCTGTGATGATGTCTCCTCTTCTGATATTTGTGCTTTCTCTTTGCTCTGAATCCTGCTTGCAAGGGATTTTTCTGTCTGACATTGTGACCACAACTTGTATTTGAAGCAGAGTTTAAGATCTAAGTTATTTCACGCAGGAAGAGGTCTCCAAAAAGGTTAA
Source organism: Cephalophus harveyi (assembly GCA_006410635.1). Lineage (NCBI taxonomy): Eukaryota > Metazoa > Chordata > Mammalia > Artiodactyla > Bovidae > Cephalophus > Cephalophus harveyi. Next base: position 227,373 of record SJYT01000295.1, read on the forward strand.
AACCTTAAATTCTCTCTCCCCAAAATCAGACACAAATATAACAACAACAAAAAATCAGTTGATTGCATCAGCCAAATATATCTGGGCCAAGCATTGGGTCATAAAGATAAAATCTGTTGTTTGGCCTTGTTCTGTCATCAGCTGAATAACGTACTTCAGCTTTGGACCTCTTTTTAGCCAAAAACTTTTTTTTTTTTTTTTTTGTTAAGTCAGCTTCCAAACTGTACAAGGAATTCATATATCAACCAGGATGGCTCCTTTTGGCAAAGATTATATTGTAGCTTTGGCAGTAGAAAGACAGACCTTATTTGGAGCTCTGTGTCTGAATGATTTCTTAACCTCTCTGAGCTTCAGTCTCCACAATTGTAGATAATACTTATCTCATTGGTGTATGTGTCAGAATTAAGGGAGAAAATATGTGCAAGCTACTCAATAAATGGCCACTGAGTCAGGAGCCTTTCATTCCCAGGAATACCCTACTGGCTCAACAGTAAAGAATCTGCCTGCCAAGCTGACAAGGGTTCAATCCCTGGGTTGGGAAGATCCCCTGGAAAAGGAAAGGGCAACTCATTCCAGTATTCTTGCCTGGGAAATCCCATCGACACAGGAGCCTGGCAGGCAACAGCCCATGGGGTCACAAAGAGTCAGACATGCCTTAGCCCCTAAATAACAAAAATAGAAAATCCTAACTCAAATTTAGCTTACAGGGCAGACAAGAAGTTTATGGGTACGATGGCTTTTTGATATATGAATTTGGCAAAGCTGAATTTCAGCTTCCAGAATTCCCTTTCTAATTTGTTTCCATTTAGAGTGGACTAAAGGTGATGAACTCTCTCAAGAATTGAAGGGCAAAAGCAGTCAGTGGCCAGTTTATACCATACACGCACCTTCTCTGAGGTATTTCATCAAATGTTAATCTAGGTGTTGAGATAAAGGAATTTTGCATATGTGATTAAAGTCCCTAATCAGTCAACCTTAAATTAATCTATGAGAGAGTGTCCTGGGTGGGCCTGACTTCATCAATTACAAGTGCTTTAAGGCCTTATCTGAGGGAGAAACTCACAGTGACTGTTAGGTTTAGGCCTTATCTGAGAGAGAAACTCTGGAGAAGGCGATGGCACCCCACTCCAGTACTCTCGCCTGGAAAATCCCATGGACAGAGGAGCCTGGTAGGCTGCAGTCCATGGGGTCGTGAAGAGTCGGACATGACTGAGCGACTTCACTTTCACTTTTCACTTTCATGCATTGGAGAAGGAAATGGCAACCCACTCCAGCGTTCTTGCCTGGAGAATCCCAGGGACGGGGGAGCCTGGTGGGCTGCCGTCTATGGGGTCGCACAGAGTCAGACACGACTGAAGCGACTTAGCAGCAGCAGCAGAGGAAGAGACTCACAGTGACGGTTAGGGCAGCAGTTGCTCTCCCTTCCTTCTAGATCTTCCTCTGTGACTGAAACCTGTGAACATCAGGGTTCAGCTCTTGCTTGTGACCTCTCCCTGTCTGCCTGGACTTTAGATTTGCTTGTGTGTGCTCAGTTATGTCCCTCTTTTTGCAACGGTATGGACTGTAGCCTGCCAGTCTCCTCTGCCCATGGGATTTCCCAGGCAAAAATACTGGAGTGGGTTGCCATTTCTTCCTCGAGGGGATCTTCCCGACCCAGAGGTTGAACCTGCATCTACCAGATTTGCTTAGCCAGTCCCTATAGCTGTGCAAGCCAATTCCTTGTAATAAATCCATATTTACATCCTTAATCTATCTATCAATCATCTATGATTCGGCTGGTTCTACTTCTCTGGTTGAACCCCAGCTGATACAATGGGATCGCAAGTCTGGGAAGTCCAGAGAAGGGCTCAAACTATAACAGTGAGTCATCTAATCAATTTCCCACCCCCCTCCATTTCTCAGCTCTGCTTCCTTCTGTGTGTGGTGGCTTCATTCTGTGGGCTGGTGCTTCCCATGTGGTGAGGAAGATGGCCTCTGAACGCTTTAGATTCACATCTTCCCAATCAAGCCAAGCAGAAAGACACTTCTTTCTTTCCCACAGAGAAGGGGTTCTGATTGGCCCACCTCTTGGATTAGTCACTGTTGCCAGGATACTGTGTTAAATTTGACCAGGCTTGTGAGAGGTAGGATTCTGTGATTGACAGCCCCCAGCAAGCCTTAAAGAGTGGGTAGAAGCACCTCCCCCTAAAAGAGGCGCTGCCGTAACCAGAACAGGTGTCTGGGGATGCCTATTAGACAAACATAGCTATAGTGACCACAGTCTATCACAAAGATGGTTAGTGGAATTCTTGGTGATGAGCCTTCTAAATCACTGATCTTGATCTACATGAGTCATTTGTTTGAACTTCCATCCACATGCTGACTTCCACTGACACTTCTTCTTGTTGCTTTTCTCAGGCACAATACACTCCTGTGAAGTGTGGTCTTAAAGACAGAGCCCAGCCTGGCTTCTACTCATAACTGCACTTCTACCCAACTGTGTGCTCTCAATCAGAGCAGGTCATTTCTCTGTGCCTCCATTTACCCATTTATTGAATAGGAATTTTCATGCCCACCTTTCTCACTCTAAAAGACCAGGAATGGAACAGCAGTATTATTTCAAGTCTTGGGATCAGGTGGATCACTTCCCTGCTTCCTCTGTGGATGGAACTTCTCATCCTCCTTCCTAAAGTGACATTTGCCCTCCCTACTCCTCCCCTGAAGCCTTAATGGTATAATGTTTGCAAAGGAACATAATGAGAGAAAAGTGAAAGTGAAGTCGCGCAGTCGTGTCCGACTCTTTGTGACCCCACGAACTGTAACCTACCAGGCTCCTCTGTCCATGGGATTTTCCAGGCAATAGTACTGGAGTGGATTGCCATTTCCTTCTCCACGGGATCTTCCCAGCCCTGGGATTGAACCCGAGTCTCCCGCATTGTAGACAGACGCTTTACCATCTGAGCCAATTGCCACAATGAGAGAAAAGGAATGTTTATTATGCCAAGGTCAAACAGAGAAGTGGAGGCATGGAAGCAGTGTTCTCTGCTGGAATCCAGTGAGGGTTCTTGTTCTAGTGGAGGGGTCCACCCCATCTTGGGTATTCTTTTTATTTAATAGGGTAACAGTAGCAACTTTGACCATGGAGGGATAACCAGACCAGGCTGTCTAGATTTGGAGACTGTTTACAAAATTTGGAAACCTAGTGCTCTTAGGAAGTCACCCTCTCATAGGGAAGGGTAAAGCATGGCAGAAGCTACTTATCCCCCAAGTGGGAAGGTGAGCTTGGGTACAGCGTCTCCAAGTGGGGAAAGAAGGACCTGGAACTCAGAATTACTGTTAAACAATCTTGCTCCTTGCCCTACACAGTCTTTAAGGATCAAGGGAAGCATTATTATCATAAATGAATTTAGAGTCTCAATGATCTTAAAAAAAAACATGTTAAGATGAACTCAAGCAAGACTTGGGGAGGGGACAGATTGCTCTCTCTCTTTAAAACAAAAAAAAATTTGGCCACACCACACAGCATGTGGGATCTTAGTTCCCCCACCAGGGATCAAACCCACACTCTCTGCATTGGAAGCGTGGAGTTTCAACTACTGGGCCCCCAAGGAAGGCCTCAGGAGGCTGCTGTATCCCTTTAAGAGTCCTCAGCAGACACTTGTAGCCAGAGCTTTACCTTGGCAAGTCCTATTTCTTGTGCAAACACTTTTACAGTTTTCTAAAGTTGGTCAGGCTGTACTGCAGGCCAGGTTACTAAGAAAAATGCAGAATGCTGTTAACAGAGAGACCAGAAGAGCTAGCAAAGGCCTTCCTGATCTAAAAGTAGGCAGATCTACACCCTGTTAATAACCAAGCACTCCTAGACTCCTGCACGCTGAAAAATGGGCCAAATTCTGAACCACAGGAGTAAGAGAGAACCCTACCCCAGGGACCTCTTCTGTACATGGGGAAGTAGTTGTAAAGGTAAAAGAGCCCTGGGATTGAACCCGAGTCTCCCGCATTGTAGACAGACGCTTTACCATCTGAGCCAATTGCCACAATGAGAGAAAAGGAATGTTTATTATGCCAAGGTCAAACAGAGAAGTGGAGGCATGGAAGCAGTGTTCTCTGCTGGAATCCAGTGAGGGTTCTTGTTCTAGTGGAGGGGTCCACCCCATCTTGGGTATTCTTTTTATTTAATAGGGTAACAGTAGCAACTTTGACCATGGAGGGATAACCAGACCAGGCTGTCTAGATTTGGAGACTGTTTACAAAATTTGGAAACCTAGTGCTCTTAGGAAGTCACCCTCTCATAGGGAAGGGTAAAGCATGGCAGAAGCTACTTATCCCCCAAGTGGGAAGGTGAGCTTGGGTACAGCGTCTCCAAGTGGGGAAAGAAGGACCTGGAACTCAGAATTACTGTTAAACAATCTTGCTCCTTGCCCTACACAGTCTTTAAGGATCAAGGGAAGCATTATTATCATAAATGAATTTAGAGTCTCAATGATCTTAAAAAAAAACATGTTAAGATGAACTCAAGCAAGACTTGGGGAGGGGACAGATTGCTCTCTCTCTTTAAAACAAAAAAAAATTTGGCCACACCACACAGCATGTGGGATCTTAGTTCCCCCACCAGGGATCAAACCCACACTCTCTGCATTGGAAGCGTGGAGTTTCAACTACTGGGCCCCCAAGGAAGGCCTCAGGAGGCTGCTGTATCCCTTTAAGAGTCCTCAGCAGACACTTGTAGCCAGAGCTTTACCTTGGCAAGTCCTATTTCTTGTGCAAACACTTTTACAGTTTTCTAAAGTTGGTCAGGCTGTACTGCAGGCCAGGTTACTAAGAAAAATGCAGAATGCTGTTAACAGAGAGACCAGAAGAGCTAGCAAAGGCCTTCCTGATCTAAAAGTAGGCAGATCTACACCCTGTTAATAACCAAGCACTCCTAGACTCCTGCACGCTGAAAAATGGGCCAAATTCTGAACCACAGGAGTAAGAGAGAACCCTACCCCAGGGACCTCTTCTGTACATGGGGAAGTAGTTGTAAAGGTAAAAGGGTTTCTCCAGAGAGGACTGAGCAACCTGGAGCCCACCTCAGACACGAAACAGCTAAAATCATGCTCAAATAGGAGCTGTAGCTACCTGTGGCTACTTAAAGCTAGTTAAAATTCAGCAAAACTTAAACTTCAGTTTCTCAGCTGCACTGGTCTCATTTCAGGTGCTCAATGGCCACTTGGATGATGTGGCTGGAGAACACTTTCCTCATCCCAGGAAGTTTGGACAGCACTGAGTTAGAATAGGATTGAGCTGAACGTTTAAAAGATGCAACACCCAGTGGCTTAACCAAGATATTAGCTTACTTCCCTCTTTTATAAAATTCTATGTCAGTAAAGTAGCTCAGTTCCCCAGAGTCATCAAGACTGGTTATGCTCATGTGGTGTCCACAGAGTCAGGGACCCAGGATCCTTCCATCTTGATGCTCTGCCGCAGCAGGGTGTTTCCTGGTCCACAGGGTTGAGGACGGTGCCCCAGCTGGGGGAAGAGGAATGGGGATGAGCATCCTTCCTTTCAAAGGCATCACCTAGGCCAGCATCGACCACTTCCACTTAATCCATTGGCCCCATTTTTTCTCATGGCCTCACCTAACTATAAGGGAAGCTGGGAAATTCTATTCTGGTCAAAAAAGAGAAGTTTATTTTTATGGGAGAAGGAGTGCATGGATGTTGGGGGCATGTAGCCATCTCTTCCGTGGCAGTTATGTGAGTAACCCTGGAATCCATTTCTTCCAGTTCTCTCTTTCTTGTAACCTTCTCTCTGTTCTCCATCCTTCTTCTTTCCTGTTTCCTCCCTCTTCCTTCTACCCCCCTCCCTGCAGCACCCCCTTCTCTGCAGCAGGCCCCATATGCCCCAACTTCACATACACAATCTCATTTTACCCTCACAGCCACCTTGTGAGGGAGGTATTAATTGTACCTATATGACAGATGAGGACATTGTGACTCAGAAAAGTTGAACAATGAGCTGGACTAGATTGGTCCTGAAAGCTTTCTCCCCATAGTCACTAAGTTTCACCTGCTTCTTCCTCTCCCCCAGCAGCCCAGGTCCTTCTCCTCAGAGTCTCTTCTCTGCCTGTCTGTCTCTTCCCAGCCTAACCCATCTTCCCTCCCCTGGATTTTAGGCTGTTATTCTTTCCTGTCTCCCAGTGTAACAGGCTGGCTTCACTCAGCTCCTAATAAATCTGTGAAGTTGTAATCAATCTATATATCAGCTCTCCTGAGGAAACCTGGTGGGGATTAGGTTTGAGTTTCTCTGTAATTATAGCTGAAGACCTGAGCAATGAATCAAATTGACGGACAGAAAAAATGGGGTTATCTCAAAACACCTTGCATCTCCTCTCCTGTGGTCTGTCCAGCCAAGCCCCAACCACAGATGACCTGCCTCGCTGCTGTGCCCCTCCACCCCATCCCCAAGGCTAAGGGTGTGAGGGCCAGACCAGACCTCTGACCTTGGGCTGGAGGTCAAGATCCGAAGGTCACAGAAAAAGGGGGTCTCCAAGATAGACAAGAATCTTCCAGAGCTCTCATCTTACTACGCATCCTCTCTCCTCCTGTGAGTCTGGGTAATTTCTCCCTTCTTTAGTTTCCTGGGGTTTTCCTCCCTCCACTTGGGTAAAGTGGGAGAGAGGGGGTCTTTTTGAGGAGTGTCAGTCCCCTAACTAGTCTGGAAACTCTACACTTGATTTTGGCTATTTTTTGCAGAATCAGAAGGAGATGGTAGGCAGCAGTGCACGTGACCATGGAGACCAAAGATGGGGGAGGGGTGCTAGGATGCCAGGTGGTGGAGACGCCTTGGAATCTGAAAATCCATCTGCCTCTCCTTTCTTTCCAGGGGCCCAAGTGGGGTTGGCGCAAGAGCACTTGGTCCAGGCAGGGATGCTGACCTTTCTTCCCACCTCCTGTGAGGTTCCTCACCATCAGGCTTAGACTTCTGTAGCCTTCACTTCCCCTACCCCACCCGCAACTCCTCTTCCTTGCAATACCCTCCCACACCCATACACAGAGGCTGGTGCATCCTGGGTGTTCAATCAATGTGAACTGAATCGCCTACTCATTCAGGCGCTGATCAACTCATATATCCACATGCAGTTTTTATTATTCAGCTGTCCCAGACATCCCCCAATTCACTGATGTCTTTTCGGAAGCAGTGGGAGTCCTAGAACTGATGACTCGCTAAAGGATGAGAAACCAGGAGGAATCAAAAGAGAAAAAGGGAAGAAGAGAGAGGAGGGTTTGGGAGAGGAAAGGTGAGACAGAGCTGGAGAGATCTTGCCTTTCACCTAAAAGGTGAGCTGAGCCAGGATAAAGGGTGAATCGTGTGCCCTGATACTCACAACTAAGAGAGCAACAGACTAGCAAACAAAACAGAGGAACACAACCCCAAAGTCCAGCCAACCTAGCAGGCAGGCACTATCAGCCCTGGACACCCTCAATCCACGCACACGCGATGCCAGGCAGAGAGCCTGTGTCTTCTACGAGCTGCCTCCATGCCCGTCAACTGAATTCCCTCAGCCCTAACCCTGGGAGGACGAGCCCAGCAGCCCCCCACCAGCAGCCTGGCTGCCTGGCTCCCGCTCCCCACTCCCCACTTTTCCCTTTCGAGGGGCCCAGGCAGCTTTGCACAGTTGCCTGGTCTCACGCTTCCTGTAATGACACATGGAGACAAGAAGCTCTGTTGTTCTGGCAGGCACCACAGGCTGGTCTCCCTCTGCACTTAGTTCCTGGGCCTAGATCGCTTCGTTTCTCCCTAAACCACCCAGCACTTATGGCAGTGCCTCTGAGGCTTCAGAGGGCTGTAGGGGCTATCACGCTTTAAAGAGCACCCCCAGGAGGCCCTCAGGCCTGGCCCTATTCCCCACCCCCACTCTCCCAGGGTCCCGGGGGAGCCTTGGAGAGCCCCAAGGGAGGCTCACACACACACACCAGACACCAGGAAGGGACATGCTAGGGTCCCTGAGAGTCACTGTCCTATGGGCTCTGGGGTTGGACATTCCAGGGAAGGACAACCCTACCTCTGTCACCTACCAACTGTGCAACTCACAGCAAAAGACAGACTCTCAGAGACTCTGTTTCCACAGCTGTAAAACGGAGCCAATAATAGTATTCACCTCATAAGTTTGCCCCGAGGGCTGCACAGAGAAGGCTTAGCACAATGCCTGCACATAGCAAGTGCTCGATAAATTGTATTTATTACTATTATCATTACTGACACTTTCTAGAAGGGACAGATACACCAGTTAGTGCTAGTCATCCTATTTCCAAAATACAGGCTCACAAGTCCAGGTGATTTATCGTGCCCATTGTCCTCTCGAGAGGTGGGAGGAGGGAGACATGACCCTAGAACCCTATAAGAGATGACCCTATAAAGTAGCCAAGTAAGTGGTGACCTAAGCAGAGTAATTAAGAGTGACCTTCCTGGCATCTCAATAAACCATTTTTATCACTCACCAGTCATGGGTCCCTAAAATGTCCATCACAGGTCACTTCTTAGGGATCTTTGTCCAGATCCCCGGACAAAGAAAAGGCCTTGAGTCATCTTTGGGGGCCTTTCATCTTTGATCTGGTCACTGATGCCTGGGCAGGCAGCAGGGAGAAAAGTTGTGCTGGACTAAGATGAAGACTGAGTCTTTGATTATCAGCTGAAAAGAGCAGGTCGGGAGTTGGGCATGGTGTGGGAACCAGGCAGCTTTGCACAGTTGCCTGGTCTCACGCTTCCTGTAATGACACATGGAGACAAGAAGCTCTGTTCTGGCAGGCACCACAGGCTGGTCTCCCTCTGCACTTAGTTCCTGGGCCTAGATCGCTTCGTTTCTCCCTAAACCACCCAGCACTTATGGCAGTGCCTCTGAGGCTTCAGAGGGCTGTAGGGGCTATCACGCTTTAAAGAGCACCCCCAGGAGGCCCTCAGGCCTGGCCCTATTCCCCACCCCCACTCTCCCAGGGTCCCGGGGGAGCCTTGGAGAGCCCCAGGGGAGGCTCACACACACACACCAGACACCAGGAAGGGACATGCTAGGGTCCCTGAGAGTCACTGTCCTATGGGCTCTGGGGTTGGACATTCCAGGGAAGGACAACCCTACCTCTGTCACCTACCAACTGTGCAACTCACAGCAAAAGACAGACTCTCAGAGACTCTGTTTCCACAGCTGTAAAACGGAGCCAATAATAGTATTCACCTCATAAGTTTGCCCCGAGGGCTGCACAGAGAAGGCTTAGCACAATGCCTGCACATAGCAAGTGCTCGATAAATTGTATTTATTACTATTATCATTACTGACACTTTCTAGAAGGGACAAATACACCAGTTAGTGCTAGTCATCCTATTTCCAAAATACAGGCTCACAAGTCCAGGTGATTTATCGTGCCCATTGTCCTCTCGAGAGGTGGGAGGAGGGAGACATGACCCTAGAACCCTATAAGAGATGACCCTATAAAGTAGCCAAGTAAGTGGTGACCTAAGCAGAGTAATTAAGAGTGACCTTCCTGGCATCTCAATAAACCATTTTTATCACTCACCAGTCATGGGTCCCTAAAATGTCCATCACAGGTCACTTCTTAGGGATCTTTGTCCAGATCCCCGGACAAAGAAAAGGCCTTGAGTCATCTTTGGGGGCCTTTCATCTTTGATCTGGTCACTGATGCCTGGGCAGGCAGCAGGGAGAAAAGTTGTGCTGGACTAAGATGAAGACTGAGTCTTTGATTATCAGCTGAAAAGAGCAGGTCGGGAGTTGGGCATGGTGTGGGAGGGGGCAGTGGGGTAGGGTTGGGGGTGGGGAGAGTATGGGTCCCAGCAAGCTAAGTCATGGAGCCTGGGGTTTCCAAAAGAGGGTGTAGAGGACACACTCCAGGGTGGCTGCCATGATTCCCGCCTTTGCTGTTGATGCTCTTTGAGCCTGGATGAGAACTGTGACTTATTCTAGATCAAGGTATAAGCAAAGGTGAAGGGATTTTGTAGATGGAACTAAGGTCCCAAATCAGTTGATTTTGAATAAAAGGAAGATTGTCCTGGGTGAAGCTGACTTAATCAGGTGGAAACCCTTAAAGGGGGACTGGGCCCTGCCCGAGGTGAGAAGTTCTCCCTGCAGCCTGGGGGGTGAAGTCAGTGACCAAGTTGACAAGGCCACCGTGGCAGGAGCTGACCTTCTAGGGCCTGCAGGCTGCAAAGTCAGCAGAAAGCAGGAAGCCTTGATCATATCACTGCAAGGAAATAAACCTTGCCAACAGCTCAAGTGAACTTGGAAATGGGTTCTTCCCCAGTTGATCCTCTGCAGGAGAATGAGGCCAGCCATCACATGGGTTGCAGCCCAGTGGGCCCCTGAGCAAAGGACCGGTTGGGCCACATGCAGACTCCTGAGCCATGAACACTGTGATAGAATAGTGTGTGTTGTTATCTTGCTAAACTTGTGTGATCTGTGATGGTTGACAGAAAATTAATATCATGGAGGGAAATGTCTTACAGCTGAAGACAGCCTCCAACTGTAACACTCCAAGAAGCGCCTGCTTGGGCCAAAATATTCAACCTTGATCACCTTCCTGGCCCCACACTATTTTTGACTTGAGATGGAAAGGGACTGTGTCTGTGGGGCCTGCCCCCCTAGGGACCCTTGCCTGAATCTGCTATGAGGAGACTGGCCCCCAGAGTCACCCCCCGCCCAATACCTCTTGCCCTGAGGGAAACCCCAGTGCTCTGAGGTAAAGTGCCCGCACTGCCAGGCTCGCCCAGGGAGGGAGGTGCTGGGGTCTCAGAGGGAGCTACAGTTTCTCCAAGTCAGCCCTGGTCCCAGGCCAGTGGCCTCCCTCCGTGTCCGTGCTCCCAGGGAGCGGTCATCCTAGCGTTGCTGGCCTGGGGCTCTGTCACCTGAGACCTCACACCACCCTTAGGTAGACACAAGGCCACCCCTGGGTAAGTCCCCCTGGTTCTAACCCCTGGGTAAGTCACCGAGACTGTACCCTCAGCCTTGGTTCTGGAGCTGACACTGGACCCTGCTCACCTCAGCTGCCTCCCCACCTCCCTCCATGGCAAAGACCTGTGCAGCTTGCTTCCCACGCTGGACCCTGTATCTGACACCACCCCATCCTGTGTCCCCACAGGCAACATTGCCCTTGACCTGACTTCATATTTCTTATGGATGAAATCTCTGCGTGATTTTTAAGCTTTTACTTTCTTAGCCTTAGAATCCATTCTTCACACACATAACACAAAATCATACAAGAAAGCTCAGTCTGCAAGGACACAAAAGTGGAGCAACTCTGATTGAGTGAAGGGAGGCGAGTGGGTAGAGGCCATGCACAGTCCTGTCCCCTCCCCAACTTCAGCTGAAGTGCTTCTTGAAAGGTTGTTTAGACCTTCCTGCCCAGGACCCAGTCAGGACTTCCTGTTTGTCTTCTGCAGGGCTGACCAGGACAGGAAGTTCCACCTTCTCATCCCCAGGACAGCTGTCAATCAGTAAACACAAGGAACGTTCCCAGTCCATAAAGACTGAGCCCCTAAATAAACAGCCACTAAGGTGTTTTCCACCTAGTGGGAATGTAAGTTGGCACAGCCACTGTGGAAAGTACTCTAGAGGTTCCTCAGAAAACTAAAAATAGAATTACCATATGAGCCAGCAATCCGACTTCTGGGCATATACCCGGACAAAACTATAATTCAAAAACATATATGCACCCTATGTTCATAACACCACTATTCACAACAGCCAGAACGTATGTCCATCAGCAAATGGATGGAAAAGAAGAGATAGTATACATATACAGTGGGATACTGCTCAACCTGCAAAAGAACAACATAATGCGATCTGCAGCAACATGGATGCAACTAGAGATTATCATATTAAGTGAAGTAAGTCAAGAAGAGAAAGACAAATACCATATGATATCACTTACATGGAGAATCTAGAATATGGCAGAAATGAACATATCTACAAAACAGAAACAGACTCACAAACATAGAGAACAGACTTGTGATTGCCAAGGAGGAGGAGGGAGGGAGAAGGATGAACTGGGAGTTTGAGGTTAGCGGATACAAGCTATTACATTTAGAATGGATAAACACAAGAGCCTACAGGGAACTATATCCAGTCTCCTGGGATAAACCATAATGGAAAAGATTATGAAAAAAGAATGTACACATACACGCACATAGGGAACTATATCTAGTCTCCTGGGATAAACCATAATGGAAAAGATTATGAAAAAAGAATGTACACATACACACACATAAGGGAACTATATCCAGTCTCCTGGGATAAACCATAATGGAAAAGATTATGAAAAAAGAATATACACATACACGCACATATATAAGTGAATCACTTTGCCATACAACAGAAATTAACACAACATTGTAAGTCAACTATATTTCAATTGTTTAAAAAGATATTTTTCATGTGGAAGATTATGATCCCTGTCCCCTCACCTGTCTCACAGGTGGCCTGACACCTGAACTTGTTATCTATGAGACAAATGTTCTTCCTGACCTGCCAAGGACAGTTTTAAATAGATTCAGAGTTGAAAGGAAGCGTATGATTACTTAGTCCAGCTCCCAACTCAGGAAAAAATTCACTATACATCCCCGCCAGACTCTCTTTGGACGCCTCCCATGATGGGAAGCTCACTATTTCATAAAGCAGGCATCTCCCTGTTTGGCAGCTCCTATTAAAACTCCAGTTGGTCTCCCTGTACCACTCCCCCAATGGCCCCGCATCTGGAGCTCAAAGAATAAGCTATGTAACCTTTACTAAGAGGAACATAGCTCACTCAGGCCAGTCTGTTCCTCTCCTACACCAGTCTCCTCAGAGACATCTGTATAGACTGTGCATTGGTGGCCCAAGAACCACGTCTCCCAGTATCCGTGGCCTGTATATCTTGTCTCACTGACTCTCAGATTGGCCATGTGACTTGCTTTGACCAATTGAGATATTAGCCACGTGAAGTTTGATTAGTGCTTGCAAATTGGGGCTTGTCTTCTTACAAAGTTCCTTCTTAGAAGCCAGCCACCACGCTGACAGAAGCACAGGATAGGTTATTGAATGACGCAAGGCCATGAGGATAGAAGTTCTGGAAGACAGGACACCACTTTGGATGTTCCAGCCACCGGCGGGCGTCCAGCTAAGTGCCGCCACATGAGTGACCTAAACAGTACGCATGGAGCAGCCCTGCCTAGCTGAGCTTAGCCACCCCACGGAACCGTGAGAAATAATAAATCATTCCTTTCAGCCACTGGGGCTTCCCTGGTGGCTCAGAGGTTAAAGTGTCTGCTTGCAATGAAGGAGACCTGAGTTCGATCCCTGGGTCAGGAAGATCCCATGGAGAAGGAAATGGCAACCCACTCCAGTATTCTTGCCTGGAGAATCCCATGGGCAGAGGAGCCTGGTGGGCTACGGTCCATGGGGTCGCAAAGGGTCGGACACGACTGAGCGACTTCACTTTTTCACTTTTTCAGCCACTACTTTTTGGAGCAGTTATGCAGTGAGAAGTAACTGAAAACCACCAATAGGCTTTTTCTGGGAGTCAGTTTCTGAGACAGAATAGCCAAGATTCTTCATCCCAGGTCAGACATTTACAAAGAACAGAGACCAGCTGGCTCAGCTACGAGATAACAAGCATCTTCACTGGGAATACTGGGAGTCCTGCCACTTGGAATTAAATTAGAAGGAACCGGTCAGAGGAGGGGAGGAAGTAGGAGCCTTTGGTTTGAGCAAGTCAGAGAGCCCTGGCTGGATGACAAATTATGCAGAACAGCTTGGCTTTCTGCACAAAATGGAATTATGTTTCGGCTCAAATTCTTTGCTACTTATAAATTGCTTTTCATTTTATTACCCTCCAAACCGCCAGCCAGCCAGGCTTAAATGTTGTTTTGGATACGCCAGTTTCTTTCCAAAGCTGTGAAGGTGCAAATCATGTGCCATCCCCAGTGGTTTGGGAAGAAATGCCTTCTCTTCCCAAAAAAGCAATTTGGGTACACGTTGTGGTAATGACTTAGAAGTAGAAAAAACAGCAAGATCAACTGGGGATTATAACAGCATTCTGAATAGGGGAAATCAGTGTAAAATGTTCTAGAATGAACGCATCCTCAACCTCCATGCATTCACCCCATAAGCATTTTTTGAGCACCTATAGTCCCTGCCTTCCCAGAGCTCTCTGTTCGAGGGGAAAGACTGACAGGTGAACCAGAAGATGCAATGTGGTGTGATAACAGGTGAGTTGCGGTTAGGGAAGCACCTAGAAGATGGCTAATGCCTAAAGAAGCTCTATCTAAGCTGAGAACAAAGGGTCAATAGGATAGCTGAACAAAGAGAAAGAATATTGAGTGGCAAAGATTACTAGCTCCTGTCCAATATCCATCTGTCACGTCCTTATGATTAGACTATCACCTTGTCATGGTGTGCAACGTGTCCAGCTAAAACACTCCCTTGTCACTAGTAATGAATAATGAGATATAAATGGAAGTTTATACAGATTCTTGGAAGGAATTCTGTCTCACTTAGGACCTGCCTAGAACATGTACCTGATGGCTGGAATCCCAGCAGCCATTTTTTACCATCAAGCAAACTTGAGGATGAAAACCAACTGCTGAGAATGGTAGAATGGAAAGTTAAAAGGAGTCTGGGTCACTGACAACTGTGAGGCAGCTGGGCCAGTCCTGGAGAACCTTCCATGAAGCCTCCCATGTACTTTCTTTCACATGCAAGAGAAATAAATGCCATATTCAGACTACTTCTTGGTTTTGTTGTTGCAGCATCACAAGTCCTAACAGATATGGAAGATGTAAGAGTCTGGACTCACTGAAATCACCCCTTTGATATGCACCCCTGCTATTTGGGGCCAGTATCCCATGATTTTCACATTCTGAGCTTCCTCGGGGCTTGCTGTGGGGAATGGCTGCAGTCTGATGGCTGCTAGATAGCAGGGCTTCTTTCCTTCCTGAGTTCCCCCCAGGGCTCACCAGCTCACCTTCTGTGGTGGCTGCAATTGCTGATGCACCCTTAGGGTCACAAAGAATCAGACGCGACTAAAGTGACTTAGCATGAATGCATGCATGTGACATCCTTTGTTTTCTGATATGGCAGGCAATGTTCCATTTCTCAGAAACAAAATGTCCTAAGTCAAAGAGTGTGTCTCAAAGTTGGAGACCTGGACACAGATGACTGCCCTCATGACTTCTAAGCTCCATTCAATGTAGCTCTGAGCCCCTTTTGCCTCCCTTTCCCAAGGAAAGGAAGCCAGCAAGAACTCTAGCCTTCCGTTGAGGTAGTGTATCTGAGATGCCCACTGCCAGGCTGGCATGGTCCATGGGCAGCTTCATCTCTGCCCAGCAAAGCCTGGGAACAAGGATGCTCATGGAGAAGCCTAGGTCCACAGCTCATTGTCAACAGCCTCTTGCAACCATGCACCTCCCCTGTAGAGGTTGACAGCGCCCAGACTCCAAGGGCCTTGCTCCCCGCCACCCTCAGAAATCCCCAAACACAGCCCCTCACCTTCCTTGGGGAAACTTCCTCACCTCCTTCTGTACCAACCCCTCCCAACATCAGCTCTGGCCCCTCCTCCAACCCAAAGGAATTCAGCTTGAATCTCCTGAGTAAGTTTCAATCTCAAAAGAGATTTTCTTCCCATCTTTCAATCCCTTCTCCCTGCCTCCCGGGGAAAGAATGTTGTAAGGAACTCTTTTGAAAACTCAATTAGACGCCTCCCACCATCACTGGCAGAAGAGGCCCCTGAAAATGATGCAGCCTTGAACAACAAAGACCACAAGAGCCAGGGCTGAAGGACTTGGAAGCCAGGCTGAAAGGCTGTCCCTGGCCAGAGACACAACAGTGTGTGTCAGTAAGGATAGTGACCTTGAGAGATTGAAACAGGTAAAATATATTTAAGTCTTTGAGTCTGTAGTGATATCTTTTTTAAAAGAGAAACTCATTGGTTATCCACTGAGGATGCTAATAAACTAATTCATTATTTTGAAACTGACAAACAAAAGGGAAAGCTCAAGGAGGAGATAAGGATAGAAAGAAACCACCTTGTTCTGAGTAAATATATCCCAGGATGCTAAAGAAGAAAGAGGAGGAGGAGGAGGGGGATGAAGAGGAGAAGTTTAGTCTGTGATGACTCTGATGTCATGGAAACAGGAAAAGCAGCAGTTTTCCACTCCGGCACTGGGAACCACAACTTATACTGTCCTTGCTGGTCAGCTGGGGGGGTCTCTGCGGGCCAGAGCAAGCAGGGCTTCTTAGGATATAGTCCTCCAGAAAAAACACCATGCTGAAGAGAGTGCGGGATGCATGGGAGAGGATAGCAGCAAGAATATTCCAGAAAGCATGTGGGCATGTTCTCGGAGTCCAACAAGCTCTTTTACACAATGCTGGGTGAGGCAAAGAAGATGCCACTTCCTTGGGAAGGATGACAACTGAGCAAAACCATTGGGTTTTGCAGTTTGCAGACTTTAAAAGACTTTGAATATCCTTCAAGGGAGTTAATTCAGGAAAGTCAGGTTGGTTGCTGGTTGTCAGTTACTCAATCATGTCTGATTCTTTGCGACCCTAGACTGTAGCCTGCAAGGCTCCTCTGTCCATGGGATTCTCCAGGCAAGAATACTGGAGTGGGTTGCCATATACTTCTCCAGAGGTCATGCTGCTGCTGCTAAGTTGCTTCAGTTGTGTCCGACTCTGTGTGACCTCGTAGACGGCAGCCCACCAGGCTCTGCCGCCCCTGGGATTCTCCAGGCAAGAATACTGGAGTGGGTTGCCATATACTTCTTCAGAGGTCATGGGTTGTCCCCATACTGCAAAGCCTGGAGGAGGGGAACTTCAGCCAGCCTCTGCTGAGAGAACTAGCAGGAAAGTCAGAGAAGGAAAGGTGACTCGAGGATGAAGCCCGGAAAGGGGAATTTCTTTTTAGCCATTTTTTTTTAAGCAGAGGCAAAGTATCATAGTGGTTAAGATCGTCAGTGCTGAAATCAGACAGCCTTGGTTGAATCCCAGCTCTGCCAATTACTAGTTGCAAGTTACTTAGTTTCTCTGTGCCTCAGTTTACTCAGCTATGAAACTGGATATAATAGTGGGAGAGGCTGGAGCAGCCAGTCATTACAGAGTGGACAAGACTTGAACAAGAGACAGCTGAGCAGTCATGATGTGAGAGGGAGGCCGTGAATTTCCAAGTTGGGGGCCACCCTGGTCCTCACCAGGGCCACTGGCCTTTGCTTTGCCAGTCTCTCTTGTGCGGGGTCTCCATGTGGGCTGGGGGATCCCCTGGGGCTGGAGAAATTGCTGAGCACCTGAGGGTGTCCCCTGGCTCATGTCTTCTCTGAAATCTTCCCCTCGGCTTCAGACATTGCTTTTATGCCTGGTGCTTTCTCATTGTCATCTTGTTAAGTCTCTGTCTAGACAAGATTGTGAAGTAGGTATTACCTGCTTTTTCTACAGAAGAAGAAGATACAGTGCTCAGAGGTCACACAGAGCCATGGTGAGACAGAGCAGCTCAAGTCCATCTCGGGCATCCTGGCTGTGTCTGCCTTTGCCCCCTGTCCCCGCCTTTGCCCCCTGTCCCCCAGACCCATGGCTCTTCGCTTCTCTTTCAGTCTCCATCCCCAAAACGGTCTTCAGATGTGTATAAGAGACAGGCCTAGAACATGTACCTGATGGCTGGAATCCCAGCAGCCATTTTTTACCATCAAGCAAACTTGAGGATGAAAACCAACTGCTGAGAATGGTAGAATGGAAAGTTAAAAGGAGTCTGGGTCACTGACAACTGTGAGGCAGCTGGGCCAGTCCTGGAGAACCTTCCATGAAGCCTCCCATGTACTTTCTTTCACATGCAAGAGAAATAAATGCCATATTCAGACTACTTCTTGGTTTTGTTGTTGCAGCATCACAAGTCCTAACAGATATGGAAGATGTAAGAGTCTGGACTCACTGAAATCACCCCTTTGATATGCACCCCTGCTATTTGGGGCCAGTATCCCATGATTTTCACATTCTGAGCTTCCTCGGGGCTTGCTGTGGGGAATGGCTGCAGTCTGATGGCTGCTAGATAGCAGGGCTTCTTTCCTTCCTGAGTTCCCCCCAGGGCTCACCAGCTCACCTTCTGTGGTGGCTGCAATTGCTGATGCACCCTTAGGGTCACAAAGAATCAGACGCGACTAAAGTGACTTAGCATGAATGCATGCATGTGACATCCTTTGTTTTCTGATATGGCAGGCAATGTTCCATTTCTCAGAAACAAAATGTCCTAAGTCAAAGAGTGTGTCTCAAAGTTGGAGACCTGGACACAGATGACTGCCCTCATGACTTCTAAGCTCCATTCAATGTAGCTCTGAGCCCCTTTTGCCTCCCTTTCCCAAGGAAAGGAAGCCAGCAAGAACTCTAGCCTTCCGTTGAGGTAGTGTATCTGAGATGCCCACTGCCAGGCTGGCATGGTCCATGGGCAGCTTCATCTCTGCCCAGCAAAGCCTGGGAACAAGGATGCTCATGGAGAAGCCTAGGTCCACAGCTCATTGTCAACAGCCTCTTGCAACCATGCACCTCCCCTGTAGAGGTTGACAGCGCCCAGACTCCAAGGGCCTTGCTCCCCGCCACCCTCAGAAATCCCCAAACACAGCCCCTCACCTTCCTTGGGGAAACTTCCTCACCTCCTTCTGTACCAACCCCTCCCAACATCAGCTCTGGCCCCTCCTCCAACCCAAAGGAATTCAGCTTGAATCTCCTGAGTAAGTTTCAATCTCAAAAGAGATTTTCTTCCCATCTTTCAATCCCTTCTCCCTGCCTCCCGGGGAAAGAATGTTGTAAGGAACTCTTTTGAAAACTCAATTAGACGCCTCCCACCATCACTGGCAGAAGAGGCCCCTGAAAATGATGCAGCCTTGAACAACAAAGACCACAAGAGCCAGGGCTGAAGGACTTGGAAGCCAGGCTGAANTCCCTGCCTCCCGGGGAAAGAATGTTGTAAGGAACTCTTTTGAAAACTCAATTAGACGCCTCCCACCATCACTGGCAGAAGAGGCCCCTGAAAATGATGCAGCCTTGAACAACAAAGACCACAAGAGCCAGGGCTGAAGGACTTGGAAGCCAGGCTGAAAGGCTGTCCCTGGCCAGAGACACAACAGTGTGTGTCAGTAAGGATAGTGACCTTGAGAGATTGAAACAGGTAAAATATATTTAAGTCTTTGAGTCTGTAGTGATATCTTTTTTAAAAGAGAAACTCATTGGTTATCCACTGAGGATGCTAATAAACTAATTCATTATTTTGAAACTGACAAACAAAAGGGAAAGCTCAAGGAGGAGATAAGGATAGAAAGAAACCACCTTGTTCTGAGTAAATATATCCCAGGATGCTAAAGAAGAAAGAGGAGGAGGAGGAGGGGGATGAAGAGGAGAAGTTTAGTCTGTGATGACTCTGATGTCATGGAAACAGGAAAAGCAGCAGTTTTCCACTCCGGCACTGGGAACCACAACTTATACTGTCCTTGCTGGTCAGCTGGGGGGGTCTCTGCGGGCCAGAGCAAGCAGGGCTTCTTAGGATATAGTCCTCCAGAAAAAACACCATGCTGAAGAGAGTGCGGGATGCATGGGAGAGGATAGCAGCAAGAATATTCCAGAAAGCATGTGGGCATGTTCTCGGAGTCCAACAAGCTCTTTTACACAATGCTGGGTGAGGCAAAGAAGATGCCACTTCCTTGGGAAGGATGACAACTGAGCAAAACCATTGGGTTTTGCAGTTTGCAGACTTTAAAAGACTTTGAATATCCTTCAAGGGAGTTAATTCAGGAAAGTCAGGTTGGTTGCTGGTTGTCAGTTACTCAATCATGTCTGATTCTTTGCGACCCTAGACTGTAGCCTGCAAGGCTCCTCTGTCCATGGGATTCTCCAGGCAAGAATACTGGAGTGGGTTGCTATATACTTCTCCAGAGGTCATGCTGCTGCTGCTAAGTTGCTTCAGTTGTGTCCGACTCTGTGTGACCTCGTAGACGGCAGCCCACCAGGCTCTGCCGCCCCTGGGATTCTCCAGGCAAGAATACTGGAGTGGGTTGCCATATACTTCTTCAGAGGTCATGGGTTGTCCCCATACTGCAAAGCCTGGAGGAGGGGAACTTCAGCCAGCCTCTGCTGAGAGAACTAGCAGGAAAGTCAGAGAAGGAAAGGTGACTCGAGGATGAAGCCCGGAAAGGGGAATTTCTTTTTAGCCATTTTTTTTTAAGCAGAGGCAAAGTATCATAGTGGTTAAGATCGTCAGTGCTGAAATCAGACAGCCTTGGTTGAATCCCAGCTCTGCCAATTACTAGTTGCAAGTTACTTAGTTTCTCTGTGCCTCAGTTTACTCAGCTATGAAACTGGATATAATAGTGGGAGAGGCTGGAGCAGCCAGTCATTACAGAGTGGACAAGACTTGAACAAGAGACAGCTGAGCAGTCATGATGTGAGAGGGAGGCCGTGAATTTCCAAGTTGGGGGCCACCCTGGTCCTCACCAGGGCCACTGGCCTTTGCTTTGCCAGTCTCTCTTGTGCGGGGTCTCCATGTGGGCTGGGGGATCCCCTGGGGCTGGAGAAATTGCTGAGCACCTGAGGGTGTCCCCTGGCTCATGTCTTCTCTGAAATCTTCCCCTCGGCTTCAGACATTGCTTTTATGCCTGGTGCTTTCTCATTGTCATCTTGTTAAGTCTCTGTCTAGACAAGATTGTGAAGTAGGTATTACCTGCTTTTTCTACAGAAGAAGAAGATACAGTGCTCAGAGGTCACACAGAGCCATGGTGAGACAGAGCAGCTCAAGTCCATCTCGGGCATCCTGGCTGTGTCTGCCTTTGCCCCCTGTCCCCGCCTTTGCCCCCTGTCCCCCAGACCCATGGCTCTTCGCTTCTCTTTCAGTCTCCATCCCCAAAACGGTCTTCAAGGGGGGCTTCCTGGCCCTTGGGGGGTGGGGGCGGGTGGGCAGGGTGGCCTGAGACGTGCTCTTCCACCAAAGCTTTAAAGCCACCTGTAAAGGGGATGCCAAATAGTGAGAACTCCTGTCCACTGAGTGCCAGGCTCCATTCCCTAGCCCTGAGCTGGCACCCAATAAGCAACATTGCATTTAATCTTCTTAGACCTCATAAGGCAGGAACTGAAAGCAACCAGACTCACAGGGCAAACATCCCTGAGAGAGGGCTGCTGAGCTGGCCCCTGCAGAATTTATGACCAGCAAGAGAGCCTGCAGGCAGGGCACATTGTGACAGGAGATGGTGGGGAAAGACAAGAGAAAGAGGCGTAATTGAGTTGGGGTTGAGGGGCGGGCACCTTGAGAGATTTCTTAATAATTTGGTGGGCAGCATGGCCAGGTACCAGCCTGGTCTGTTCACTGTCCTCCCTTACCCTCTTCTTCATTTGAGGACGGACTAGGGTCTAAACACCCAGGTGAAAGACGAAGAGACTCCCAGGATCTCACTCCTGAGAGACTGGGAGGTCAGTGGGCAGAACTGGAAGGTCTGGGCCACCTGGAGCCAGTAGGATAGGAAAGGGAGATGGGAAGGAAGGATGGGCATGGGGAAGCGGGGAGAGGAAGAGCAGGGAGGAGGGTGGGGAGGAAGGGAGGTAGAGAGGGAGCTGGCAGACACGGAAATACAGTGTAATTGCAATTTACTAACATTGCATCTGACACTTTCAGGGTTCAGATGAGACCGTTCAGACCCCAAAGGGCCAGTTCTTATCCACAGAGCTCACTCGTGTTCCAGAGGGGTGGGCTAGAGGTGAGAAACATGTGAAAATTATGTTGACACGTCTCCCTGCGATCACATCACAGAAGAAAAGGCTGAACGACCCCTGGCTCCATCCGGGTCACATGGTGTTGAAGGTGGCTCTGGAGCAAGAGCCCAGGAGTCTAGGGTATATGGAGGCACGCCTGTCTCTCCAGGTTAGTGCCACCCTTTCCCAGGCTCTCGACTCTGGAGGGACGTTCACGGTCTTAACTGCTGTTCAGTGTGTGGAGTAGGAGAAAAGAGACTTGGAAACATGTGAACACCTGCCCTAGTGGAGAGGACAGGGGGCCCTTGTTATCACAGGTGGGACTCAGCCCTGCTCCAGGGAGGCAGGCTGCTCCAACTCAGCAAGGACTGCCGTCACCATGGAAACTTCCCTGTAAAGGACTGAATGGCCTGCATTTTGAGTTTCATCTCCCGACATAGGATTTTAGAATGCAGAGAGCAGGGATGAATTTTCTCTGTTTCGGCGCCAGCTGAGCAGCGTATGTAGCCCAGGAGACAGCTGCTGAGCTGCTCTGGAGTATGAATGAGATGGGGGCATCTCCCTGAACCAGCCTCTCCCACTGGCCACTCTGCTTCACTCATAGAGGTTCCAGGCGTGCTGCGTCAGGTGCCAGGGACATGAGGATGAGCAAGGGACAAATCGTGACCCTCATATGAAGCGGGGGCGATAACACCGCTCTCCGGATCCCTGTGGGCTCGTCCGAGGTCTTCCTCACACACTGCCCCATTTGTCTCCCCAGAACACCCAGGAGAGGGGAGTGCTGTGCCCAACATTAGTAGCCTTGGCTGGGAACCCTTGCCAGTTCCAGGCTGAGTGTGAACATAGAGCCATGACTGAACACTGACTCTAGAATGTAGTCAATGTGTGTCGTCACGCTAAATAAGGGAATGAGAATTCTTCAAGTAAGTAAGAGAAAGCACGGCCTGCAGGAGGGAAGGTGAAGGCTTTTCCCCGGTTGAACTAGCCTAGGCTCTCTCCTGGTCAGGCGGCTGGCAGTCTTTTCAGGTGCTGAACAGGCACCTGTCAAGCCATTTCCTGCTGGGGGAATGACTAGCACGCCAAAAGGGGTATTTAAAGGAGATTTAAGTCTCCTCTTTCTAGAGAGCCATGTTGACAAGGGTTTCTTCACCCCCTCCCCAGCTCCCTGACTGCAGCTGGAAGAATGACCCTCTCCCTCAGTGCCATGGGCCCCCTCAGGCACCCAGCGTCCTGCTGGGAGGAAAGCAGGAAGAGCCAAGTCCTCGGGTCCGCCTTGGCACAGGAAAGATGGGACTAGTGGGATCAGCCTTAGCAGTGGGCCTGGAGGACTTGGCTTTCAATCTCAGTCCTACCACTTTCTACTGTGTGACCTTGGGCAGCTCAATCAGCCACTCTGAGCTTTGGTCTCCTGTCTAGTAAGACAGACAACATAGGATTGAGGTTGAAGGCCAAGGGCGAGAACCATACCTCTAGAATCCAAATCCTGATTTGCCACTTACAAGCTAGTGAATACGGAGAAGGCAGTGGCGACCCACTCCAGTATTCTTGCCTGGAAAATCCCATGGATGGAGGGGCCTGGTAGGCTGCAGTCCATGGGGTTGCAAAGAGTCAGACACAACTGAGCAACTTCACTTTCACTTTTCACTTTCATGCATTGGAGAAGAAAATGGCACCCCACTCCAATGTTCTTGCCTGGAGAATCCCAGGGACGGGGAAGCCTGGTGGGCTGCCGTCTATGGGGTCACACAGAGTCGGACACGACTGAAGCGACTTAGCAGCAGCAGCAGCAGCTAGTAAGTAAGTGGCAGAACTGCATCCTCCCCAGTTGTTTTTTTTTTTTAATTGGAAAGTAACTGCTTTAAAATGTTACATTGGTTGGACTTCCCAGGTGCTGCTAGTGGTAAAGAACCCGCCTGCCAATGCAGGAGGCATAAGAGACGTGGGTTCAATCCCTGGGTTGGGATGATCCCCTGGAGAAGGGCCTGGCAACTCACTCCAGTATTTTAGCCTGGAGATTCCCATGGACAGAGGAGCTTGGTGGGCTATAGTCCATGGGGTTGCAGAGTCGGACACGACTGAAGCAACTTAGCACACAGGCATGCTGTGTTGGTCCGTCCTGTTTTGAAGCCCGGCCTTGCAGGCACTCCAAATGGCCAGTGACTGTGTGACCTCCCCTTGGCCACTCAGGGCCTATCTGTTCCAGCTGGGTCACCAGGTGCTGAGGAGGAGGGACTATCTAACCCACACATGTGTCCCCCAGCCCTGCCGTTCCTGATTCTCCATGGGCTGTGTGTGACCAGCACCGCCCTCCTTTTTCTGTCTCCAGCCCCTCACATGATGAGCCTGGCATTCTTGTCTGCATTTGGATCCCATATCCCATCAAAACCTCCTAAAGGCCCTCTTCCTGATTTTCACCTCTTTGGTCCCATTTAGCCACATGCTTCATGTGCCGGAGCAGTTCATGCCCCCTTCCTTCCCAGGATAACTGACCAGCTCTTTCACAGTCTGCTCGCACTGCCTGCCCAGAACGTCTGCCACAAACTGCCTTATCTGTAAGGCAACCAGGTTATTTAGGGTAAATGTTTCCAGAGTTTTGTCATCATTTTTAACTGCTTTGTAGAAATATCATTTACATTGTATTCAATGGCTTTGAGTAACAATTGTGCAACTGTCACCACGACTGGATTTTAGGTCATTGTCCTTACCTGGAAAAGATCCCTGTGAGCAACTGCAAGTCACTCTCTGTTCTAAGTCCCAGACCCAGGCATGTTATGATATTTTTACTAAAAAAATAAGAGTTAAATTTTTTTTTCCAAGTGCTTTGCTTTTGAAACATCAAAAGCATGTTTTTGCTTCAAAAACATCTTCACAGGAAAACTGTAACAGCCATCTATGCTCATTTCTCATGGACTCACTGATGGTGCAAGGAAGGGCCGAGTAGCTGAGGGGACATAGGAGTGGATGAGCACCCTCCTAAGACCACAGTTGTAGCTGTTCAGTTGCCAAGTCTTGTCTGACTCTTTGCAACCCCATGGACTGCAGCATGCCAGGCTCCTCTCTCCACCATCTCCCAGAGTTTGGTCAAATTCATGTCCATTGAGTCAGTGATGCTATCTAACCAGCTTATCCTCTGCCAACTCCTTCTCCTTTTGCCTTCAATCTTTCCCAGCATGAGGGTCTTTTCCAACTAGTGGGCTCTTCGCATCTGGTGGCCACAGAGTCCACAGCAAAGCCGGGACTGGAACCCTCCAGCTTTCCACATCCAGCGATAGCCACAGCAGTAACACTTCTAAAGCCCCTCTAATGACGGCTATCCTAGTTAACTGATCCTAATTAACTTAATTCCCCCCCCCACCACCACCACCATTTTTCTCACTTTCCCTTCAACCAGCAGAAAGATTAACTGGAACTGAATGTCTCAGAAACAAACAGCAAAGACGTGCCTGCAAGCTTAGTCGTGTCTGACTCTTTGAGACCCTTTGGGCTGTACCCCACCAGGCTCCTCTGTCCTTGGGATTTTCCAGGCAAGAATACTGGAGTGGGTTTCCATCTCATTCTCCAGGGGGACCTTCCTGACCCAGGGATCGAATCCACATCTCCTGTATCTCCTGCATAGCAGGCAAATTCTTTACCTGATGAGCCATCAGGGAAGCCGATGGAAACAGCAAAGAGGGAGGTAGAAAAGAAAGGGCTATAAAATCATAGGTCATTCTCTGAACTTCTCAAGCAAGACAGGAGGCTTCTCCTTGACTTTCCCACCTTCACCTGGGTCTCCAGTCTCTGAGAGCTCCCTACTGACAATCTCTGTATGTCTTTTTTTCTCATTATAGGCCAGCACAAGATAGTGAGTATAGTTCCCTGTGCTTTACAGTAGGTCCTTGTTGTTTATCTACTATATATATAGTAGTGTGTATCTGCTAATCCCGAACTCCTAATTTATCCCTCCCTGCCCCATTTCCCCTTTAGCAATCATAAGTTTGTTTTCTGTCTATGAATCTATTTCTGTGCTGTAAGTATACCATTTTTCAGTACCATTTTAAAAAATTCCACATGTAGATGATATCATATGATATTTGTCTTTCTGTCTAACTCCACTTAATTTGATAATCTCTAGGTCCACTCATGTTACTGCAAGTAGCATTATTTCATTCTTTTTTATGGTTGAGTAATATTCCATTATATATAGGACTGTTTCCTTCTGCTGTGAACTGTACTATTTCCCCAGCATATTTCCCTGTCCCTTTTAGGGACAATGCATCCCCACTCCATAGATGCAGATGGTCCTTAACCAGATGCACATTTTTAAAAAATTCAGATGGTGGGACTTCCCTGGTAGTCCAATGGTTAAGAATCCACCTTGTTAGGCAGAGGATGGGAGCTGGATCCCTGGTCTGGAAAGATTCCACATGCCTCAAAGCAACTCAGCCTGCAGACCACAACTAGAGAGTCCACGTACCACAGCAAAAGAGCTGAGATGATGCAGCAAGACCCCACGGACTGCAACTAAGACCCAATGGAGCCAAGTAAGTAAACAAAATAAAATGAAATTTTTTAAAGTTCAGATGGCAATGCAGAGGAGAGAGTGTAAAGGCAGAAACTAGAGGCCAGGAAGTCTGGTAAGGGATCAGGCAACAATCCAGGTAAAAGATGATACAGCCCGAGTAGGAGGGGCAAGGGGTCGAAGCTGGGGGGGGCAGCTCTGAGAGATGTTTAAGAAGTGAACTCAGTGACTTTGCTATACAGCCAAAATTAATGCGTCATGAATCAGCAGTACTTCAATTTAAAAGGAAGTGCTTCTTATATTTCCTATATTAGGATTCTATCTGTTTAGTTTTCATGGATATTTATTTCCAGGAAAAAAATTGTCTTTAGTTTAGAAACAGTTTTTAACATGAAAGTGCTCAAAAAAAAAAAAAAAGAAATTGCTCAAATTCATCAAAACTAAATCTATTGCACCCCTTGAGATGATTAGATGGTTTTTCTCTTTTAATCTGTTAATATAATAAATTGTATATGCCATGTTCTAGTAAAAAAGACATCCCTAACATCTGGGATTATACCCAACTAAATGTGGCATTTTTTTTTAATGCCCTGCTGGTATTTTATTTGTCAATATTTTGTTTAGTGTTCTCGTATCTGTATTCATGAGTGAACTGGGCCCATGATTTTCATTCCTGATAAAATCCTTGGTTTTGGTATCAGTTTTGGAAAAGGAAGATGCTGTAATCTGGCTTTAATATCTTTACACAGAAATCTTTGAAAGCTTATTTTTATTAATTAGTGGTACTTAGAGAGGACTGATTTTTACCCACTAAGTACTTTAAAAAAAATCAACCAGCTTAGCAATATTTGGTAGCATTTTCTTGTGCCTTGACATCGTATTCAATGTAGATGTTAAAATCCATCTTTTTCCCTTTAAAAAGAGCTGGATGGGTTTGCCCAGCTCCACTCCTCCAGCACCTTCCTTGCTTGCTTTCATTCCCCAGAGTCCATGGACCACAGTGGCCCCAGCACACCTGTGCTCCTGCAACCCTGCCTCACGACCTGGACCTCGGCGCCTCCAGCATACCTGTGCTGCCACAACCTTGCCTCACGACCCAGGATGTGGCTCCCGAGAGGCCCGAGCCAGCAGGTGTGTGACACGTGCTTTCTACACAGCCCAAGAGGTTCCCAAGTTTGTTATAAAAATTTTACATCAAAGACATCATGAGTTGTGGACTCCTGGTGAGTGCACTCATGTTGTCATTCAAACAGAACTTTCTAGATTTGCTTCTGGGCAGGCAGCCCAATGTGAGAGCCCCTGGTGGCCAGGCAGCACCACTCAGGAGCAAGGCATCACTGTCACGGCTGGCAGGAGCATCTCGTGGCCAGCTTTCCCCTCTGGCAGGGCCTCGCCTCCATCAGCGTGCTCTGCTCATCCTCCCAGCCCAGCTCCTCCATTGCTCCCGGCAGTGAGCAGGTGGGCTCCAGGAGCCCCTCGGGGCAGAGTGAGGTCCAGCTGCAAAGTTCAAAAGTAAGAAATCCTGTGTACCTGGTGCCTCCCAGCACAGCATCCCTGCCTTTGCTCCTTTCCTGTTCTGGCTGCACAGGCCTGAGCCAGACAGGCTGCCTCGCCATCACATGGGGCCCCTCCTGGCTCCCACGTGGAAAGTCACGGAGGCCCCTTCTGCTGGACAGACCAGCCAGGTCCTGCTCTGGATTAAACACAGGGAAGCTCTCTCGACAAGACCCTAAGGGATGTCTGAGCACCGGGTCAGAGGGATCGTAAGGTTAGGTGGCCACTTCCCTACAGAGAAAGGGTTTGTGCTTTGTCCGCTTGCCCATTCTCTTTCCCCCTTTCCCTCCTTCCCCACTAGAAAGAAAAGAGAAAGGGAGAAAGGGAAGTGGGAACAGGGGAAAGAGGGAGGGAAAGAACAAAGGCAGGGAGAAAATGTCAAGCAAATAAAACCCCGCATCTTGAATTCCTGTGAAAACAGGAAGTAGATTCAGGTGTCAGGGTAGTTTGAGGAAACTGAGACAGCTCCGAGGGTGGTGAAGGGAAGCTGGCTGCGGGGGTCGAAGCCAGTTAATGTTTGGCAGCTCAGTGGACATGCCATGCCCTGGCCGCGGGCTGCCCTGAGCTGCCACAAAGCAAGGGGCCCTGGACACCCTCCCTGGGATGGCCAAGGCTGTTTAGAGCTGGATCAGCGCGACTAGCTCCCTCCATGAAAGCATCCGTCACAGCCCTGGTTTCCTGACCAGGATTCGCCGTCACCACAGCCACCCTTTGCCCTGGAGTTTTATGATACGCTGTGGGCCAGGTTCTATCTGTGGTTCTCTTAGCAGACTTCATCAGCACAAAAGAATGGGGAAGGGAATGGTCCCATCAGTCAGAAAACACATCTGTGATGTTTATTTTATTCCCTTATGAAAGAAGGAAATACTCAGAGAAAGCATGGAAAAGTACAGGAAAGTTTTAAAAAAGAAAGAATTTACCCATAGTTTGACTACTCAGAGAAAACTGACATTAATATTTTGGGGAACACATATGCCCCACTTAACATCTTTTGCTTTCTTTTGCTTTAAGAGGATAGAGGTAAATAGATGTTAAGTAAAATGGCAAGTATCACAACACAGAGATATTCTCAGTAAAAGAACTGTCCTTCTTAACCTCCCAGCTAAGTTTTCCCTGAAATTCATTCTCTTGAACTATTATCATATGGTGAGGGGAGAGGCTCTCACTCTCTCTTCCCATGCTTTCCAAATCAATTCTTTATTTATTATTTGACTTCTTTCCCATCATAATCATATTACTTTGAGAGATTACAATTTCATTCTCTAATATCTCTAATAGCCTCACAAAAAACAGGTCTTATGCAAATGTGCAAGTCTAAATCCAATATGGCAGACTGAAGATGGTCACAAACTCTTGGACAGATTTTTATGTGCCCCCAAAATTCACCTGTTGAATTCCTAACCTCCAGTTTCCCAGAAAGTTGGAGGCCCTGTGTTGGAGGCAGGGCCATTAAAGTGGTGATTCAGTTAAAATGAGGTCATTAGTTTAAGCCCGAATCCCATATGACTGATGTCCTCGTAAGAAGAGGAGGTTTGGACACACACTGACACCAGGGATGTGCCCACGTACAGGAAAGACCATGGGAAAAGCAGCCATCTGCAAGGCAAGGGGAGAGTACTCAGGAGAAAGCAAGCCTGCTGACACCTCAGGCTTGGCTTCCAACCTCTGGAACAGTGAGAAAATAAATTGCTGTTGGTTAGTCACCCAGGCTGCTGGGTATTTTGTCATGGCAGCCCTAGCAAACTAATACAATAGCTGTTCAGCCTTGGGCAAGTCATTCACCCTTGTGGAACCTCAGCTCTCCATACACAGGCTGAGTCATCACAAAGATAAGAATCACTGTAAGTGATACATAGTGATAATCTAGCATTCACTGGGCTTCCCAGGTGGCTCAGTGGTAAAGAACCCACCTGCCAGTGCAGGAGATGCGGGATTGATCTCTGGGCTGGGAAGATCCCCTGGAGAAGGGAATGGCAACCCACTCCAGTATTCTTGCCTGGGAAATCCCATGGACAGAGGAGCCTGGTGGGATACAGTCCATGGGCATCACAAAGAGTCAGACATAAGTGAGCATGCATGCACAGCATTCAGTAAGTGGTTAAATCAAGGTGCAAAGTAGCATAGCTAGAATGCTTCCTCTGTGTGAAAAAGATATTTTAGTTACCTACTCAGTTCAGTTCAGTTCATTTCAGTCACTCAGTCGTGTCTGCCTCTTTGTGACCCCATGGACTGCAGCACACCAGGCCTCCCTGTCCATCACCAACTCCTGGAGTTTACCCAAACTCATGTCCATTGAGTTGGTGATGCCATCCAACCATCTCATCCTCCATTGTCCCCTTCTCCTCCTGCCTTCAAACTTTCCCAGCATCAGGGTCTTTTCAAATGAGTCTGCTCTTCGCATCAGGTGGTCAAAGTATTGGAGTTTCAGCTTCAGCATCAGTCCTTCAAATGAACATTCAGGACTGATCTCCTTTAGGATGGACTGGTTGGATCTCCTTGCAGTCCAAGGGATTCTCAACAGTCTTCTCCAACACCACAGTTCAAAAGCATCAATTCTTCGGCATTCAGCTTTCTTTATGGTCCAACTCTCACATCCATACATGACTACTGGAAAAACCACAGCCTTGACTATTCGGACCTTTTTTGGCAAAGTAATGTCTCTGCTTTTTAATATGCTGTCTAGGTCGGTCATAACTTTCCTTCCAAGGAGGTTATCTACTAATGTACAACAAAGCCTCCCAAAACTTAACACATCAACAAATATTAGATTATCTCTCATGAATCTGTGAGTTCACTGAGCAATTCTTCTGTATTTTTTTCCTGGGTGGGGGGTGTGGAGGGGAGGGAGGTAGATTCCCCTGCTGCCACAGTCAAATGGTTGCTGAGCTGAATGGTCCAAGATGTCCCGTACTCATATGTCTGGTGTGTTGGAGGGATGGATGAGGGGCTTGGATTTCTCTATCTCCACATGACTGGCTTGGACTTTTATTTTGCCAACTGAATCCTAAATCCCAAGGGTGAAAGTGCCAAAGAGGAAATGAAAGCTGCCAGTCCTCATAGGCCTAGAACTGGCATAGGGTCACTTCCCCTGTATTCTGTTGGTTAAGGCAGTCAGAGGATCAACTCAAGTTCAAGGGGAGTGGGAGGACACTTCATCTCTCAAGAGGGAGAGCAACAAAGAATTTGTTGCCTCTCTAATCCATCACAGAGCTTCCCCGGTGACTCAGATGGTAAAGTCTGCCTGCAATGCAGGAGACCCGGGTTCAATCCCTGAGTCAAAAAGATCCCCTGGAGGAGGGCATGGCTACTCACTCCAGTATTCTTGGGCTTCCCTAGTGGCTCAGATAGTAAAGAATCCGCCTGCAATGCAGAAGACCTGCGTTTGATCTCTGGGTTGGGAAGATCCCCTGGAAAAGGGAAGAGCTACCCAGTCCAGTATTCTGACCTGGAGAATTCCATGCACAGAGGAGTCTGGCAGGTTACTGTCCATGGGATCACAAGGAGTCAGACACAACTAAGCCACTAACACTTTCACTTTCAAGGCACCAACTCCTTACTCAGATAACTGACTGAAAGGAGAGAAGTCCTTCTTTATAGAAGGTAATAATTAGATAATAAATCAGAAGAGATGATGAAATTGAAAAGTCACTACTTCACAACCCTTACAAATAATGACTCTGAGCTGCTACAACAATCAGGTTGCACCACTTGAACACACTTGGTAACAGAAAGAAACAAACCAGACCCGATGCCTAAATGCAGTCATGCAATTTTAAGTGTAGAGCACCACCTTTGAAATATTCTTGCCTAAAAAAAGGAATCCAGTGGCCTGTCAAAGAAGAGGTTGGGAGAGGCAAGTGTCCACCTGTGTGCAATGTTACTTTGAAGAGAATTTTAAACCAATAATAAAACCAACTAAAAGTCAGTCTGCTTTTTGTTACTGCCAGACACCAGGAATTTGAAACAATGTCAGTGATAAAATATCCCTTTCCTCCAAGCTGTCTGTTCCTAATGGTTCTCTGTCCTTGATACACCATTGCCTGAAACAAATCAAGTTTCTAGAATAAATAACAGTTTACAGAAAATACAGAATAAGGCAGACAAATTAAATGACATCACAAGGAAGCATTTATCCCAGTCTAGAATGAGGAGCGTTCTACTCGACAAATCACCCAGGTTCTCTAGCAAATCAAAAGTATGGAAGGGAGGGAAGGGGGGCTGTTACAGACAGAGGAATGGAGGCATCTAAGGAGACTTAACTAAATGAATGAATATGCAGACCATGTGGCTCCTGATTTGGACAAACCAACTGGTTAAAGATAATTGTAGAAAGGTAATTAGCTATGCTAGCTGTGATAAGGACATGATGGATATATTTTTATATGTATATATAAAGTCTCATATATATAATGATCTCTTTCAGAAAACTAAGATCATGGTATCTGGTCCTATCACTTCATGGCAAATGCAAAGAGAAAAAGTGGAAGCAGTGACAGCTTTGATTTTCTTGAGCTCCGAAATAACTGGATGGTGACTGCAGCCATGAAATTAAAAGACGCTATGGGAGGAAAGCTATGACAAACCTAGACAGCATATTAAAAAGCAAAGACATCACTTTGTTGACAAAGGTCCATATCGTCAAAGCTATGCTTTTTCCATAGTCATGTACAGATGTGAGAATTAGACCACAAGGAAAGCTGAGCACTGAAGAACTGATGCTTTCAAATTGTGGTGCTGGAGAAGACTGTTGAAAGTCCCTTGGACTGCAAGGAGGTCAAGCCAGTCAATCTTAAAGGAGATCAACCTCGAATATTCATTGGAAGGACTGATGCTGAAGCTGAAGCTCCAATACTTTGGCCACCTGATGCAAAGAGATGACTCATTGGAAAAGATTCTGATGCTGGGAAAGATTGAAGGCAAGAGGAGAAGGGGGCAGCAGAGGATGAGATGTTTAGATAGCATCACTGACTCAATGGACATGAATTTGAGCAAACTGTGGGAGACAGTGGAGGACAGGGAAGCCAGGCATGCTGCAGTCCATAGGGTCACAAGAGTCAGACACAACTTGGTGTCTGAACAAAAATAAAGTCAGTTCAAAATGACCAAAATTATTTATGACTGAAATGTCATGACACCTAGGATCTGTTTTAAAACATGTCAGTAAACAAATGAGGAAGCAACCAAAGTCAATAGAATAAAAACAAGATTATCCATGAGTTGGTGACTGTTGAAGTTAGGTAATGGACACACGGCTGTTTGCTACTAGTCTCTCTCTTTTGAATTTTTTTAATAAGAGAATGAAAAAAGAATCGATGTATGCACAGTGGTAGTTGCCATCGTCATCATCAGACCCAAGTTGCAGACTCAGGCATGAGGAAGGTGGCATCTAATTCTCCAGGAAGGAAGGGCTCACAAAAGCTGGATCAGGTACCAACCAAGAGGACTGGACTAGGCCCAGTGGTCAAAGCACAGGCAGAGAAAAGAAGCCCAGCTCAGCTGCTGAGCACAGAGAAGAGGCCAGGCAAGCAGGCATATCCCCCAAAACTGAAGATAATGTCACTGCAAACAGGTGTAGGTGAACAGGCATGGGGCTGCCTCCAAGAGGTAAGGCAACATTCAGACATCCTTAGGGAAGAAACCTGTCCTCCACTGGCAACAGGGTCTCAGGACTGAGGAGGGGGCAGGAGGGGTGTTTAAAGATTAAACAAGGGACTGGCAATAGTGAAGAAAGGCTTCCTCCCATTCAAAAGTGAGGGAACATATGTGTACTTATAGCTGATTCATGTTGAGGTTTGACAGAAAACAACAAAATTCTATAAAGCAATTAACCTTCAATTAAAAGATAAATTAGTTAAAAAAAAAAAAACAAAACAGAAAGGCTTCTGCCCTGGGACTGCCACACAACAAGGTCATCAGACAATTTCATCAATAATGAAAATTAACTACTAACTCATCTTACAAGAGACCCCTGAGCTCAGGAACAGCAGGGGCGTGTTCCAGAACCCGGATCCAATTTGGAGGGGGATCCCTGCACTGGCATCCAAGCTCTGGACACACCCAAACCCAGGACAAGACAGATCAAGCCCAGAGGGTAGGGCATGACAGGAGCCTGTGAAGGAGACTAAATGACCCCTAAGCTGAGGGTTAAAGTACTGAACTAAACACATGAAATTTTCTATTACGCTCACACACACACACACACACACACACACACACACACACATCATTGAATACATATTAGAATAGTGTTGTTGCATTGCTTTTGTCCCATTTAATAATACAGTAGCCAGTTATTCCACCAGGAAAAATGAGCTTATTCACAAACAGCCAGAGGAACTGCAACTTGGATGTACAAACTATGGTGGACCATAGAAAAATCCAGAGAACAAGGAAGGAGAGCTTGCTTTTATACAGAAACCAGAAGGAGTTTAGAAGAGACTGTAAGAACCAAAGAGTCCATTGGAGGAGCCAGGAGTCCAAAGTATGGAGGATTCTCATTGGTTGGACTGCTGCAGTCTCTGATTGGCTTGACTGTCCTCCAGTGAAGACAAATTGTCTTCTTTCTGCTAGAAAGTAAAGTAGGCAAGACCTTCCTTTGTGACATATAAGTGTACATCTCTTCCTGTTTGGAGTAATTGAGGATGCATGGTGGGATGTGAGAGCGTCCCCTACAGACTTGTCCCAACCCTAGTTTTAACCAGGGTTTTTTATTACCTTTGTATTTATTTAAAATGTATGTATTAATCTGTATTTATTACGTTTGTAATCTGTAATCTCTTATGATTTATTCACATAGCTTCTCGCACATGCTGCTGCTGCTGCTGCTAAGTCGCTTCAGTCGTGTCCGACTCTGCGCGACCCCATAGATGGCAGCCCACCAGGCTCCCCCATCCCTGGGATTCTCCAGGCAAGAACACTGGACTGGGTTGCCATTTCCTTCTCCAATGCATGAAAGTGAAAAGTGAAAGGGAAATCGCTCAGTCATGTCCGACTCGTAGCGACCCCATGGACTGGAGCCCACCAGGCTCCTCCGTCCATGGGATTTTCCAGGCAAGAGTACTGGAGTGGGTTGCCATTGCCTTCTCCTCTCGCACATGCAGCATCACTATATACTCCCAGGTTTTTTAAAGAGTAGAGATGCCCTCCAGTCAGCCCGGAAGAGATTTGGCACGCCTCACCTGAGCAATAAGGCTGGCTGCTTAAGTACTGCGGGATCTGTATTTGTAAGATGAGAAGCTGTTTGGAACTCCCATGCTGACAGTATTCTAAGAGATGAAATAATTGGCGGGGATTATTTCTCACCTGGCTGCAAGATGAGAGAAAGTGGGGGTAATTCTAAATGAGGTGATTCCCCTTCCCTTTTCAAATTCTGGGGCCACCAATGACCTGAACCCTAAAGGTGGTGACAGGCAACACTCAGCCCAGCCACCCCCCCCAACTCCCCCACCCTGTCCTTGGCTTTGAGACACCTACAGTGTCATGATAATGAGGGAAATGCCTCAGGCTCTCCCAGCCGAAGAAAACTACCTAAACCCAAACCTTTCTTTAGACTTCAATTGAAAAATAAATCTCTAATTAAAAACTAAATGCCAAAAATATTAAAATGCAAACAGGCAAGCTATTTTTCAATGCACAAGTCATGTTTTCAGTTGATTAAGCCTCACTTGTTCAGCACTCAACATACAATATTAACTTCCTATATATGAACCTTCAAGGTGAGAACTTTCAAAGATGCATGTCCAATCAAGTAAGTTAGTTCATGTGTCTGGCGTACATTGTCACATATATGCATCCTCTACAAGTGGCTGTGCTTTTGTGTACTTTACTATACAGCATTGTATAGAGTACAGTATCTTTATTTCAAGCCTAGGATGTCTGGAAGCAAGCATAAAGGCATCAGTGATGTAACTGGTACTGTACTGTACTTCTCAAGGTGCTGTGCTGTAAAATTTAAAATGTTTTCTTCATTTTTTGTGTTTGTTTTTATGTATTATTTGTGTGAAAATGATTATAAACCTATTACAGTACCATCAGTTCAGTTCAGTTCAGTCGCTCAGTCGTGTCCGACTCTTTGCGACCCCATGAATCGCAGCACGCCAGGCCTCCCTGTTCATCACCATCTCTCGGAGTTCACCCAGACTCACATCCATCGAGTCAGTGATGCCATCCAGCCATCTCATCCTCGGTCGTCCCCTTCTCCTCCTGCCCCCAATCCCTCCCAGCATCAGAGTCTTTTCCAATGAGTCAACTCTTCGCAAAGGTAACTTTGTTGGACTTACAAACAAGTTGGACTCAGATGGGAACTTGTTCGAATGTAGAGGGCTTACTTCAGCTCTCCACGGCCAATTCTTCCCCAGAGAGACTGCAAATGGCTTCAGGGCAGCTCTCTTTTACCCAGCTCTTAGCAGGCCAGCCTAGAAGACTCTTGATGTTTGCCACCTACAGTCATATTTCAAAAGCACTGATAAAGAGGCCACATTTGCTGTGTTTTTAGAGCTTGCGTGACTGTTGAGGAACGAGTGTTTATCCCGTCATACTGCCTTCCATCCTCCTCCCATCTGTCTTTTCTCGCACTCCTCCCTTCCCCCTCTCTGTATCTGAGTACATGCGCGTGTGCACACCCGTGTATGCAGTGTGTGCACAGCTGCGTGTGTGTGCGTGTTGGAGTGCTAGTGAGTCGGGGCGGGAGGATGTGGTCTCACACACACCCTGTCCTTTCATTGTCCTGGCCTCTTCCTTTATCCCATTCCCACTGTTATGCCTTTAACTAATTATGTATTTAGAGGCCCTGCCCTGTTCCTGCCCCACAGCCTCTTCCTGTCTGGGTTGCTGGGGCAGGAGCCGGTAGGAAAGAACATGAGCTGCACCTCTGTCCACAGTGGAGACAGAATCTCGGGCTCCTGCTCCCTCTTCTCTGTACCCCGCAAGACCAGGGTCCTGAGAGCACAGTCCTGGGGTGAGATAAAGAGAAAGAAGGGCTGAGTGAGCTGGCCGACTTCATCCTGTCCTCCCAGAGCAGAGGCGGTGTGAGGCTCTGCTGTCGGCCTCCGCCTCCCCATGTCATTTATGAGTAGGGCCGACTGCCCTCCTCAACAGCGACTTGATTCATTGTTTCGTCCCCTGGTCGCTCACAACCCCAGGGCTGCTGGGGTGTGAACGGAAGCCCACTTAGGAACCACATCTTGGTTTCTCTTCCCCACTCACACCCCAGCTGCCTACACTGGCCAGCGAGGTCCTCTTCTTGGGGACAGAGAGGTCTCCGCAACAGCACCACTCGCCTCAGATACACTGGTACAACGCACTAAGGATAATTCTTAGGGAAACCTTGCCATCTCCATTGCGTTAATTAGTTCCAGAGCTGCTAATTAAAGCCCTGAGCTGCTGCACACGAGGACTGTCTGCGTGCGGGGGTGAGGCCACAATGAGAAGCAGGGATAAAGCCGGAGGCGCAGCTGGGCCCACGGTGACAGGACTCTCCAATGACAGGCCTAAGATGTAAACGACCCTTCAAAGGCCCTTTAAGTTTGGCATTCAGTTTTCTGGCTGTTTTGATAAGGAAGGACTGAGACCTTGTCATGATTCGCTGGGCCCCTCGCGTGTGGGTGAGGGACAGGCTCCAGATCTCGACTGAACCCTGCTCGCTCCAGGGTGAGCTTCTGTCTTACATTAATGGAAGGCTAATGAATGTCTCAAAGGAGAGGCTTTGTGACTTTCATGTGGATTGAAGGATCACCCCAGTGGGCAGCTACGACATCAGTGACCGCCTACCTTTGGCCTGTGGCAGCATTAATAAGGCCCTTCAGTTCAGTTCAGCTCAGTTCAGTCGCTCACTCGTGTCCGACTCTTTGTGACCCCATGAGCCACAGCACGCCAGGCCTCCCTGTCCATCACCAACTCTCGAAGTTCACCCAAACTCATGTCCATTGAGTCGGTGATGCCATCCAGCCATCTCATCCTCGGTCGTCCCCTTCTCCTCCTGCCCCCAATCCCTCCCAGCATCAGAGTCTTTTCCAAAGAGTCAACTCTTCACATGAGGTGGCCAAAGTATTGGAGTTTCAGCTTCAGCATCAGTCCTTCCAAAGAACACCCAGGACTGATCTCCTTTAGAATGGACCGGTTGGATCTCCTTGCAGTCTAAGGGACTCTCAAGAGTCTTCTCCAACACCACAGTTCAAAAGCATCAATTCTTCGGCCCTTCAAGGCACCGGCAGTTTCTACCAGAGTCGGTCCTCTGTTCAATGGCCCCCGTGGGAGTTAATAAAGAGAAAAAGTCCAATCCTCTACCTGCCGGGAATATTCACACCCCTGGAACTCTGTACCATTCCTGCAGGGCTGCAGACTCACCAGGGACAGGCTCCTCCTGGGCCCAGGATGGGGCTGGCATTTCCTAGTAGAACTTCCCCTTAGAAAAGTCCCAGAATCTGGGAGTTTCCTCACAGAGGGGCCAGGGGAATCCAGTCACGTGTTGGACCCACCATACCATACCCATGGGCCCTCAGGTAGGAAATACAGGAAGGGGCTTTAGAGAGAAGAGGAAAAGGCAAGAATTAAGGAAGGCAAAGGGCAGAGGGCAGGTGACCGGGGAAGGTCCTCTTGTCCAATGGGGAAGCTCACCCCAAGCAATGCCAAGCTGTACCCGCATCCAGAACTGTCCCCAGGCCCCAGGACAGCCACTTCCCTCCCTCACCACCTTCTTAAGATGAGCCAGACCAGCAGCATCTTTCTTCCTACCCCCGGGGCAAAGGCAGCTCTCTGAGCCAGTGGCCTTGAGTGAGTCACTTCCCTTCTCTGGGTTCAGTTCGCTCCTCCATTAAATAGTGGTGGGCTCATTGGATGCTCTCATAGACGGACACCTCTGGGCTGACTTGGAGGGTTTGGGTGGAATAAAGTAACAGTTCCTTCACAGAGTAGAGGGCTCATCCAAACACCTGGCATTACCCTCCCTGGCCTGTGGGTAACATCAGTAAGGACCCCACACTGCCTGTCAAACCCATAAGTCTCCAGTCTATATCCCATTCCCAGAACTACAGCCTGCTAACCGCCCCCTCCCCTGTCCTCCAAGCACCTTGCTAGTCTGGCAGCCCCCTTCAGGCCTGCCACTATTTCTGCCACCTCCAAGCCAGCTTCCTACTCCCTCTCTCTCCCATTACCTTCTTTTATTTTTCTTCAAAGCCCACTTCACCACCAGACACCACCAAGTCTATGAGTTTGCCATCCGCCTGTCTCCCCTCTCAGATGGCAGGATCAGGGTCCACCCTGACCATTGCAATACACAGAGAGTCCTCCACACATAACCCCGTGCCTCAGTGCTCATGGCTCCGCCGTTACCTCCACCTCCCTGCAAGATCCGAGATCATCACCCCCTCCGGTCTCCCCTCACCTGCCTCTGGAGGCCTCCCCAGCTCTGAGCCCCCCTTCACTCTAATGTCTGCAGGACCAGGCTTCAGCCACTGGCTTCCCTTTGGGACACAGCAGCAGCATTGCTGGGGACTAAGATGTACACAGAATGTCAGCCCCAGGGCCAGAGGTTCAGACGTGATGGTTCAGACAAAGAAAACCAAACGCCACACACATAATTGGCATAGAGGTAAAAATCTCCTTCTCAAAGCCTCCAGCCCACAGAACTTCACTCGTCCCTTCCGGGCACCACAGATGCTTAGTGAAGGCTGAGATCTGTCTCTGAGAATCAAGAACCAAGAGAGTATTTCTGGCCCAATTAAGCTTTAGTGCTTAACAAGTAGAAAATGCAGCCTCATCTATTTACATCCCTCATGGGAGAAGCAGGCCGGCTCTGTGTGCATGTGGACCATCTTGCTTGCCTTCCTGCAGGTGCACCATACCAAGGACACAGGTGGGCAAGCAGGCTGTGATGAGGGCGTCTCTAAAATGATGTGTCGACTTGTGACATCCGCCTCAGGCAATGGGTACAAATATTGTTTTACAAATTATCAGTGTTAGAAAATCAAGTCATTATCTCCATTTCAAAGGTACGAGAAGCCTTCTCATCCTTATTACCAACAACAACGTTGAGCTTATAAATGCAGTGCTGCCAGCCATATGGTTTTTATTCTTTCAGACGTGGCAGATCGTACCCTGTCAGTTTCATCAGGGTGACCAGATCTGAGTCGTGATCCCTCCTTGAACCTTAGATAGGTAGGTAGATGGGAAGAAGGATGAGATGGTCCACTAAAGTGCATTTGAAAAACTCTTTAAAAAGAGAAAAATCAACTCTAACATAAGTGTCCATTTGAAACAGCTTCCCCCATGACTCAGCGGGTAAAGAATCTGCCTGCAATGCAGGAGACACAGAAAATACCGGTTTGATCCCCAGCTTGGGAAGATCTCCTGAAGGAGTAAATGGCAACCCACTCCAGTATTCTTGCCTGGAGAATCCCATGGACAGAGCCTGTTCCATGAAGTGAGTGTCTGGCTGTCACCCAAAGAACCATAGACCTCTTGTCCTCAGGGCAGAGAGAGCCTGCTCACCCCCACCCCCAGGCTAGCCCCCACTCTACCCAAATACTAGGGGCCTGTCCTTGGATTGTGCTCAGGAACCCTGCTGTACCACCCCCTGCCTCAGCCGTGAAGAGCCCTCTCCCCAAGGATGGTCACCTTCGAGGAGGGTCAAAGCCCCCTCTGTGCCGACAGCCCCTTGCCTTTTTGTGTAGGCACCAGCCCTGTGTGACATGGGCCCTCCTCCCTCTCGGCTTCTATGTGCGAACAAGGATCATAAACCATAATAGGTAGGGGTATCCCAATGCAAGATAGCAGTGGGGTTGGTGTGAGGGGAGGAAGGGATGAACGGCCAGTACCTCGTTCATTTATTTAAGCTCCGCATAGCACTTAGTATGTAACCTGTAGTGTTCATTTCTGAAGCCTATGTTCTAGCACAGTGCATGTCACGTGGCAAGCTCCCAGGAGTTGCTGGGCCTGAATATAGGCATGATCAGGTGGGCAAGGGGTAAACTGTCAGCTTGATCCATCAGAGTCCTATTAATAACAATAGTGTTAGTTACTGGGCTTGCCTGGTGGTCCAGTGGTTAAGAATTGGCCTGCCAATGCAGAAGACATGAGTTCAGTCCCTGGTATGGGAAGATCTCACGTGCCTCGGGGCAACTAAGCCCGTGCTCCACAGCAGGAGAAGCCGCTGCAGCGGGAAACCACCATGCAACAACAAAGAGTAGCCCCTGCTCGCCACAGCTAGAGAAAGCTTGCACACAGCAACAAAGACTGCAGCCAGAAATAAATGAAAAAAATTTAAAATAATATTAGTTCCCATTAATCAAGCACTGACACCATACCAACTTTTAACATGATGAACCCTTATGGACCCACTAGGGAGAGAAGTGTTCTAAGTCTCACGTTTTAGACTCAGAGGGGTTAAGCAACTTTCCCAAGGTCACACAGCTTATGATATAGCTGTCAAACCCAGGATAGTCTGACCCGAGAACCTGAGTTTTTGACTCTGCTGTACCTCTCCCTTCACACCCCCACCCTTCTCAGAAAAGACAAACAGGGGTAAGACCAAAAAATTGAGGTCAGCAACATAACCATTCCCTGGGGAAGCCTTGAGGGAATGTGGCTCCAAGGGAGCCTTCAGACAAAGCATCTGCCTCCACAAAGGAGTCATAATTGAGACCTGTTTTGGGGCTTCCCTGGTGGCTCAGAGGTTAAAGCATCTGCCTGGAATGCTGGAGACCCGGGTTCAATCCCTGGGTCGGGAAGATCCCCTGGAGAAGAAAATGGCAACCCACTCCAGTACTCTTGCCTGGAGAATCCCATGGAGGGAGGAGCCTGGTAGGCTACAGTCTATGGGGTCGCAAAGAGTCGGACACGACTGAGCGACTTCACTCACTCACTCTTTCTACCCAACTGTCATTCAGCAAAAGCAACCAGGACTGCTAACTAGCTGGTATGCACCGGTACAGCTGTACCTGTTGGTAAAATGTTGAAATACATTCACACATGTTGGCAAATAGCTTCTGTGCTGATGTCTTCTGCCTGGGCCCCAACACCCTGATGGTTCAGGAGCCCCTATGGGAATCCGGGAGCTTCCCCTGATCCCACAACCCCAGGGTTAATGCCTGGCCTTGCATGGGGCCTCCAGGTCCTACTCCAGGGGAGGACTGGGGCTTGGTCAATGCTGAGTCCATTCCTGTGCATACCACTTTTCATCATGTGGGAATTCTCCTTTGGATTCTGTCCTCTTATGGGGACTGCTGGTCTGAGAGGGCATCTCCAGCATCTCCTAGGCCCCTGGAATAAAACAGTCCTTCTTACCCAGACCCCCTAGGGAAGCTGCATTTGGTGGGGGATGGCAGGTGTCAGGCTCTGCCAACACAGAAGGGTGGCCCCCAAGGCAAAGAGTTGACCAAAGCAGCCATCACTCCTTCAGAGACCCCCATAACCAGGTTGGGCAACAGTCAAGCATGCCTGAACCAACTGCGGGATTCTGGACCAGGAAGGTTGGAAGAATCGTCCAGGGAAGAAGCCTATGGTGGCCCAGAAGGGACCAAACACTCAGGAAGTCAGAGCTGGAGCATCAGCTATGAGTGTGGGTCTGTGGGTGTGGAGCAAGGCCAGACAGAGAAACGAGCCTCAAAGACAGAAGCTGGAAGAGGAAGGACAATCTGGTTAGGGGCTTGGGAGGTGGGTCAGAGCACGTGCTCTTGTCACTGTTGTTCAGTGGCTCAGTCGTATCTGACTGCAACCCTGTTGACCGCAGCATGCCAGCCTTCCCTGTCCTTCACCATCTCCTGGAGTTTGCTCAAACTCATGTGCATTGAGTCAGTGATGACATCCAACCATCTCTTCCTCTGTCACCCGCTTCTCTTCCTCCCCTTAATCTCTCCCAGTATCAGAGTCTCTTCCAATCAGTCGGCTCTTCACATCAGGTGGCCAAAGTATTGGAGTTTCAGCTTCAGCATCAGTCCTTCCAATGAATATTCAGGTGTGATTTCCTTTAAGATTGACTGGCTTGATCTCCTTGCTGTCCAAGGGGCTCTCAAGAGCATATAATTTCAGTCTAAAGAGATCAGTATTTTAAGGGGCCTGAGGCTTGTTTCACAGGGCACTGGTATGTGGCCTGCAGGCTGGGTGGAGGCCCAGGACCTGGACACAGCCAAGCTGTAAGGAGGGGAGCTGTGACTGAGGAAAAAGACAACACTTTGCTATCAGCAAGGTCCTGGAAGGTCTCTCCCCTTCCCCCGCCCCAAGCCCCCAGCTTGTACTGAGTGCGTCTCCCATCCTCGCATTCTGAGTCAAAGTGTGATCAGACTTCATGTGCTCTGCACCAGAGCGTATACAGATGACAAAGCCCCTGGATTCCTCTCTGCTCATTACCACTCTCCCCGGCCTGCTGTTTGCCTCCCAGCCTCATATTGTGTTCGTGTGCAGTTCAATAGATTTTTTATTACAGTTGGAATTAAATAAGTGAAAGATGGATCCAGTGGGCTGAGGGAAAACAGAAGTTTAATCAAAGGAAATAACAGAGCCGGTCTGGTTCTCGAATTGCAGGATGTACTGAAACGCCCAGCAGGGCCTGGTGAGGACGTTCCTCTCAGTCTTTCCCTTTGAGGCTTCCTCCCCCAGCTCGTGCCCATGAGGGGGCTTCAGAGGCGACTCATCCCCCCACCCCCACGGGTAGGAGACGTGGTGGGTTGGGCCAGGGCCAGGCTCTCAGGACCACCGCTGAGGAAAGCTGAAGCCCAGGGTCTCCCTCCCATCATCCAAGCATCGCTGAAGGGGATCATCCCTTTACTTTTCTGTTGCTCTGAGGTCCTAAGGGCAGCGAAACCTGCTGAAAGGGATTATAAACGATGGCTTGGGGGTCCTGCAGTCATGGATGTCGCCAGGACTCATGCGGTAATAGGGAAGGGTCTATGGGGAGAGGGAGACAGAGTGAGATAGTGGCACTCAGCTGGGCTCAGCCCCATAACTGGGGCAGCTGGTGGGTGGCAGGACCTGGGTGGGACCACCCCCGGGGGTGCAGTGGGGAGGGGCAAGGCTCAAGCCCACCCCAGGGGGGCCCCATGGAGCTTGCTCAAGGGGGTGACAGGCAGAGGAAGGTGTGTCTCCCACCTGTTTGCTCTGCTGCAGAGCTAATGAGAGGTCCAAGTCTGCTCCCACTTGGAGAATGATCTGCTGCAAGGAGCAATTCGATTGCATCCAGGTCCTGCTGGTGAATGAGACTCCTCTGTAATTACTGGCTCCCATGGCCTTGTGCCCACCTGACGTCACCTCCAGGGTGACAGACATGTGCTCAGGAATGGTCTGTCCCAAGGAGACCTGATTGTCTGGCTTGCAGTTATTTCAGCTCGGATTCCAGGACCCTCATCCCTTGTTCCCTTGTCCCCTTTTCCCTCCCCTTCCTATAACTTCAGTCTCAAGAATTGTCCCCTCTGTTAACACAATCTGCCTCAGCATCCATGCCTTGAGCCATCCCCTGGGAACAGGCATCCCACTTCACCCAACTCTAACCTCAGTCCTCCAGCTAAAGCTGGTTCCCAGAGGTTGGACCTCCTCAGGAACAACTGTTTGTCAGCCCAAATGGCTGGCCCTGCCTGATACCGTATGTGCCTGACTCAGTACCAAGTGCCTGCTGTCTGGGACCCCTGCCTCCCCATGAAAGCTGAGTGTCTGAGGGCCGTCAGCTTCCTGCCTCTCCAGCCTCACTACCACCTGCTGCCAGGATCCCTCACATCACCTGCTCTGGGGCCATCTTCCCCTGTCCAGCTCCACCTGCCACCCTAAGCCCAGGCTAGGATATTCCTGAGCAAGCTTGTCATTGCCATGGGACAAAAGGGTACCTAAAAGTGGCCCTGACAGAGAAAGGCTTCTGGCTTCTGCTAAACAGTGTCACGATGTCCCCAGGGTGGGAGCAGAGGTGGTATTTTATTTCTTCCAGGTTCTAACTTTCTGATGTGAGACTCTAAAGACA
Organism: Cephalophus harveyi; assembly: GCA_006410635.1. NCBI lineage: Eukaryota > Metazoa > Chordata > Mammalia > Artiodactyla > Bovidae > Cephalophus > Cephalophus harveyi. The sequence goes on from SJYT01000295.1 coordinate 272,082, forward strand.
GGATACCATCCAGAAGGCAACTCTGGTCCTGGGCCAGCAGCTATCCTGACTCCCCAAGAGCTCAGCTACAAGGAGTTGACAGAGAAGCCCTGGAACCCAGGCCAAGGAACAAGAAATGTGTTTCCTCCCAAACACGACTACAAATATTTATCCTGTCTTTCTCTGAAAACCCCACCGAAATGAAAGCAAATGCATTTTTTGAAAGTATAAACCCAAAGACTTAGAGGATTCGAGAGGAGACAATTATAGACAGATTTTTGACAAAGTTTAGAAGACAGAAAGCAGATGGAGAAGGAAAATTAGCAGAAGGAGGTAGAAGCTGAGATGCCTGCAAAGGAGGTTCCAGATGAGAAGTGAACACATTTGCCCAGCAGAAAACTGGGGATGCTTAGCATGTGGAAAAACAGACACAGAAAACTGTGGACAAGAGTGGGGTTGGGAAGAGGAGGTTGGTGTGGGCGTCTACACTGAGCAAGACTCTCCAGATACCCTCCTTTGCCCCGGACAACTGGGCAGGTCGCATGATTTGTTCACCCCTGCCCGAGCAAGATGTCCAAGCCTTGTTCTCTGGTGAAGCAGAGGGAAATTTCCAAATTTGGGCAAACCAGGCAAAGCGAGGGTGGAGAGAGGCTCAGAACTGCAGTCTAAACACTGCACAGTGGGCTTCTGGGTCCATTTTCAGGTCCTGCTACACACATCTTGCTCCCAGGCAAGCGATTAGAGGATTCTCCTCCTGAGTAGCTGAACTACCCCAGAGAAAAAGATCTCTAAATACTGACACTTGACAATTTCCAATGTAAAAAGCCCCACTGGTCTTCACGCTCCACCCAAGCATTTAGAACTTTCAATCCACTTTATAGAGCCTTTTGGAAATATGAACAGATAATCAAGGATTAGTGGAGGAAAGAGTTGAGGAAAGACTCTAACATGAAAAAGGGATCAAAACAAAAGCAGGCTAGGGTAGGTATCAGAGCATCTCAGAGATGAGGCAAGGACCAGAGGGCAATTTCAAAACTAATTCTAGTGAAAATTCTGAAAAGCAAGAGCAGACATTGCCCTTATGGGAAAGGAAATAAGCAGAAAACAAGAAAGAGTTCTTGGAGATTAAAAATATACATAGTAGTTGAAATTAAAATTCAATGAAGGGAAACTTTCCAGAAAAGAAAACTAAAAGACAAAGAGAGAAAATTGGACAAATGAGACTTTTTAAAAATTTAAAGAATCAAAGAAGTGATAAAGAAGATAAGTGGGAGGAAGTAATTTTAAAATATCTATACAAATACTCCTAGAACAGAAGGGCATGAATTTCCATACTGAAAGGGCCAAATGAGAGTTTATCATGACAAGTGAAAACAATACCTACAACCAATTTTGAAATGTCAGAACACCAAAGATAAAGAGAAGATCCAAAAAGTTTGGACATGAAAGCTGAAATAGGACACAATAATAAGAGATACGGGAATCATAGTGGCACCCATTTTTCAGCAGCACTGGTGGCTCAGAGGTTAAAGCGTCTGCCTCTGATGCGGGAGACCCGGGTTCGATCCCTGGGTTGGGAAGATCCCCTGGAGAAGGAAATGGCAATCCACTCCAGTATTCTTGCCTGGAGAATCCCATGGACAGAGAAGCCTAGTAGGTTACAGTCCACGGGGTCGCAAACAGTCGGAGACGACTGAGCGACTTCACCTCACCTCAGAAACCAGGAGATAAGGAAACAATGCCTTTAGCATCCTCAGGGTGAAAAGATTATTTTCAACCTGGATTCTATGTTCAGCCACTCTCAGGGAGTGGGAGGGCAGGAAAAAAAGATTTTCCAGATGTAAACAGACTCAACCAAATTGGCCTCCCATGTACCCTGTCATAAGAAGCTGCTGGAGAATGTACTCCACCAAAACTAGGCTATAAATCAAGAGAGAAGGTATGGGCCCAAGGAAACAGCAGAGCTGGGACTGAGAAGAGCAATGAATGCAAGGCCCTGGATGACAGCTGTGCAGCAGGCTGGAGAGCAAGCTTATGGTTTGGAGTAGGAGGAAGAGGGGCTCCAGGAGGGAGACCACGAGGGGAAAAATGGGATCGAATCATTAAATGATAGGTCTCACCAGTCAGAAATTATGCTGTTAAGCATTTGCCAGAACTGAAGGAGCAAGGTGCATAGAAAAGTAGGTGAATTTTTTTTAGGGGGTGGATAATAAAGCAGGGATATTTTAATAGAGGCAGACAGCTAATTTACACTCAATTTATACATTTTCCATCCAATTTCATTCCACAGATTCAAGTTTCTTCACAGCCATGGTGAATGCTTCTTCATCAAAATGGACATTTTTACCTGATAATATTGTCCTAAGCATTTACATGTCCAGAATGGGAGAAAGAAGGTAAATGAAAATTTTTTTATAAGGGAAAAGATAAATATATAAACAGGAACCCCACTTGTAATCTAAGGTGGTTTAGACCAGTGCTTATCCAAGTTCAATATGCATATGAAACAATTAGCATGAAACGTAGCCTCTGATTTGGTAGCTTTGGGACTTTGTAAACAAGTCCCCCGGTAGACGCTGCTGTCTATGGGTCATACTTTGAGTAGCAGGTATTTATACAAAGCTAAATGGCATTGAAAACATCTGTTGAACTATAATAATAATATCTACTGCCTGCTGTATGTCAAGCGCTATACTACTTTGCATACATTGGCAAGTATTATCTCAATTTATTCCTCTAAATCCTTTTTAGTTATTGTTATCCTTGTTTTACAAAAAGAATTGTGACTAAGAGGAGAATTGGCCCAAGCTCTGACAAATACTCACTGACAAATACTAGTTGGTAGAGCTGGGATTTGAGTAAGATTTATGTCACCTCAAAGGCCAGATTTTTTCCCCTAGAATTACAGCTTCAATCTCCCCTGCAATGTAAGGAGACAGAAATAAAGGAAAACACATTTTGTGTTTGGGCATTGAAAAACTTCATACTATTAAAATGTCCTTACTGCCCAAAGTGATTCAATAATATCTCCATCAAAAATCATACTGGCAATTTTTTCAGATATTAAAAAATGAATGTTAAAACTCATATAAAACCATAAAAGACCCAGAACACACAATGTGATATTCAGAAAGAAGAATACAGCAGGAGGAATCATACTTCTTGATTTCAAAATATAGTTACAAAAATAAAGTTATTTTAATAATATAGTATTTTATAAGTGGGATTGTTTTCTTAATTTCTCTGTCTGATAGTTCATTGTTAGAGTAGTGAACTACAACAGGTGGCAGTACAGTTTAAACTACAGTACACTATTGAACTACAACTATGTACATTAATTCTGTATCCTACAACTTTACCAAATTAATTGAGGAGTTCTAGTAATTTTTTGGTGGTGTCTCTAGGATTTTCTGTATATAATATGCCACCTGCAAACAGTGACAGTTCTACTTCTTCCCTTCCAGTTTAGATTCCCTTTATTTCTTTCTCTTGGCTGATTGCTGTGACTATGACTTTCAACATGATGTTGAATAAAAGCGATGAGAGCAGGCATCTGTGTCTTGTTCCTGATCTTAAAGAAAATGCCTTCAGCTGTTCACCTTTGAGTATGGTAGTCACTGTGCGCTGGTCTTATACAGACTTTATTATGTTGAGGTATTTCCCTCTGTATGCATGTTATTGAGAATTTTTATTACAAATTGATGTTAATTTTGTCAAAAGCTTTTTATACGTTTCATGAGATGTTCATATGTTTTTTATTCTTCAGTTTGTTAACATGGCATATTACATTGATTAATTGGTGTATGCTAAACTATCCTGATGCTAGGAAAGGCTGAGGGCAGGAAGAGAAGGGGGCGATAGAGGATGAAATGGTTGGATCATCGACTCAATGGGCGTGAGTCTGAGCAAACTCCAGGAGATAGTGAAGCACAGGGAAGGCAACTGTGCTGCAGTTGACAGGGAAACCTGGCATGCTGCAGACTTTGGTGTCGCAAAGAATCGGACATGACTGAGTGACTGAGCAACACCGACAAAGTCTCCTTGTGTCCCAGAGATAAATCTCAGTTGCTCCCCATGGCAGGATTCGGGCTAGCAGAATGCAGCTATATTCAGGGGCTAACTATAGCCAAGTGTGGCAATATAGGCCAGTGACAGGAAACAGGGCTTTCCTGAGTTAGGGTTGTACATTTTACTGTGCTGCTTTTTAAAAACATACTTTTAAATTTCTTTAACAACCTTGCTTCGTCAAATCACCTTTGGGAATAAAGCAAAACTGTTCTGCCACCTGAAACTACTGTCTGTACTTTTGACTTTAAAGGTTCACTGTCTTTTTCCAATAAGAATGGCCTGAAAGCGTTCCATTTTTCTAAGCCATGATGAATGAATATCCATTAAACATAGTTTCTCACCTCCAAGCAACCCACAGAGCAGTTGCCAAGCCAAGGCACTTCTTGCTGTAGCGCCTGGAGCGGCCATTCCATCGAAAAAAGCACTAGGTAAACATTTTAAATGAGATAATTTTTAATCCCAGGATAAACAAAGGAAGACAAGAAATATAATCAATGCATATTACTTGATCTGCTATAAACAATATTTACACAGTACAATAATTAAACACTGACTACCGATATTAACTGAAAGTATCAAAGCCATTATCCTGCAAGGGGAAGGGGAAGGAAGGGCATGAGAAGAGAAGAAATCTTTGCCATATCAGAACATCAGTGGATAAATTTTAAATTTGGTAGATCAAGGAAAGAAAAATAAGCGCATTACTTAGATATATGAAGATAAATACCAGAAGAAACAGTTCAAAGAGTATATTTGTTTTCTATTGCTGCATAACAAATCACCATAAACTTAACAGTTTAAAACAGCATGTTTGTTAACTCACAATTCCCCTGGGTCAGGAGTCTGGGCATGAATCTTCTATAGAGTCTCACTAAGCTGGAAATCAAGGCATCAGCTGGAACTGTGTTTTATCTGAAACTTGACTAAGAGAGAATCATCTTCCAGACTCATTCAGGTTGCTGGCAGGATTAATTTCCTTGTGGTTGTATGACCGAAAACCCCTGCTTTCTATTGGCTCTTAGCTGGCAGTCATCCTCAGGCTTCTAGGCCACCGAAAGTCCCTAGAGGCCACAGTTCCTTACCGTGAGGGCTTCTCCAACATGGCCACTGACTCTATCAAACCCATAAAGAGAGACTCTGACTCCAGACTGCCAAGAAAGAGTCTTCTATAACACAGCACAATCACGGGAGTAATCTCCCATCACCTTGCCACGGGGGGCAGGAGATGTGAACTCCAGCAGGCTGGGACCATTGGGATCACCCTAAATTCTATCCACCACAAAGAGGTCCTTAAATGTTTTTTGATAAGTAAGTCATATAAATTACATAAAAGAGGATGAATGAATGCCTCCCACCCGTTTCCTAGCCAACACGATCTCTTCCCTGGGAGGCAAAAAATATAACCAATTTCACTCATAACCTAACAAATGATTCTGTGTCTATAATACATGCACACATGCACACTTTATTCTTCACTCTCTCAGCTCTCTACTCAAATGTACCAGGTCTTTCCTAAGCATTCTATAAAAATGATGATACATATATATCTTTTTTTTCCCTTTTTTGCATAACTGGTAGCATGCTATACAAACACACCTGTATCTCTTTTTATGCTTCATATATCCTGAGATTATGAATTGGTACATTAAGAGGTTCTTCATTGTTTTTTCTGCTGTGGTATAGCATTCGTTGACCCTTTGATGGACGGTTAGGTCATTTCCAATGCTTTTCTATTGTGAAGTGAGATATTTCTAATGCTGCAAGAAATATCTCTGAGGGCTGGACTTCCCCGGTGGTTCAGTGGCTAGGAATCCACCTGCCAATACAGGGGACACAGGTTCGATCCCTGGTCTGAGACGACCCCACATGCTGAGGGGCAACTGAGCTCTTGTGTCACCACTACTGAGATTTCGTGCTGCAACTGCTGAAGCCCACGCGCTCTAGAGCCCGGGCTGAGCAGTAAGAGAAGCCACCACACTAAGCCCACGCATCGCGACTAGAGGAAGCCCGAGCACAGCCACAAAGACCTAGCACAGCCAAAAGTTAACTAAAAAATAGCAATGATTCAGTTCAGTTCAGTTCAGCCGCTCAGTCGTGTCCGACTCTTTGCGACCCCATGGACCGCAGCACGCCAGGCCTCCCTGTCCATCACCAACTCCCGGAGTCTACTCAAACTCATGTCCACTGAGTCGGTGATGCCATCCAACCATCTCATCCTCTGTCGTCCCCTTCTCCTCCTGCCTTCAATCTTTCCCAGCATCAGGGTCTTTTCCAATGAGTCAGTTCTTTGCATCAGGTGGCCAGAGTATTGGAGTTTCAGCTTCAACAGCAGTCCTTTCAATGAATATTCAGGACTGATTTCCTTTCAGATGGACTGCTTGGATATCCTTGCAGTCCAAGGGACTCCTAAATATTTTAAAAAATATTTTTAAAAATATTTTTAAAAATCTCTGAGGGGAAGTCATTTTACTATAGTGTTGCCTCTGGGGAGTGGGGAGTGGGACAGGAAAGGGCAGGAATCTATTGCTCTCATGATAAGCTTTGTGTACCACTTGATCTTTTTAACCATGTGCGCATAATACGTGGATAACTATAAGAGGGCTGTGTGATCTGTTCGAGGGGTGAGGCTGGCTCCATGCAAGGCTCCTCCTGCCCTCGCCACCTTCAGAACAGGCTTCCAAGTCCCTCTGAGCTGTTAGTACTCACTCCCACTCAAGCTTCATTCTTTTCCTTTCTCAGCACTTATTGAGCATCTGCTGCATACCAAGAACCTAGAGACTGGAGCTCCAGAGAAAAATTCCACTTCTCACTCCAGGCAAAATATTCTACTTACCCCTCCTAATATATGAGAGTAAACAGGCACACAGTTCTCCTGGGCTCTCAGGAGACAAACGGGCTTCCAGCCCCTTCAGCCAGAGCCACAGCTGCTCCCAGACTGCAGGAAGTACACCGGCAGCAGCCACCTCCACGCTCAGGAGCTTGGGAATTGTTTGGTGTTGAAGTTCTACATTCCAGTGGGTGTGAGGGGCAGTGCCCGCAGCTTCCCTTGTCACAGTCACCCACTCCTTCCCCTGCAGCCCCAGCAGTCACTTAGTAGAGCAGGTCTTCAGATAGATATTTTCAGGAACTGATTTCATGATCCTGATCCTTGCATCTCTTCATATCTAGAAAAGCGGTGAAGCCCTTCATGGTGACATCAGCTCCTCGTGACTAGCAGAAAATCTATTGTCAAGCGATTGAGTGCATTGAACTCCCCCTTCACCAAAATCTTGCATTTTGACCTTCCTCCACTGCTTCTTTGGAGCAGTCTCTCAGAGCTATCTGAGGTGCTGTCTCCCAGGCTGCAGTCTTCATTTTGCCAAATAAAACTGAGCTCGCAACTCTCACATTTTGCATCTTTATAGTCAACACCACCTTCCCCTGTCCCCTTCCTCTTCTAACTCCAGTTTGTTTTCCTTCATCACAATTGTTTCTCCTTTTCTTTTCCTCATCCAGGGACTATCTTGGCTTCAGCCGAATCCCTGAGTGTCCACGGGGGGCTGAGACCCTATGTTCTTTCACCTGCCATCTCCCTTTGATCCAGGAGACAACAGAGTCTAGTGTTTGCCCGTGAGAAGGGCACATGCCTGTTTTAACTGGGGAAAACCATTTGGCCTTCATACTTCATTTCTCCGTAACAATGCACCATGATGAACTTGATCTCCATCAGAGTGATAGTTACTGGCAGTCTCCTGCCTATAAATATACATAGACTGCCTTGATGGCTCAGATGAAAAAGAATCTGCCTGCAATATATATATGATTCACTTTGCTGTACACCTACCTGAAACTAACACAACATTATAAGTCAACTATATTCCAATTAAAAAAAAAAATTTTTTTTTAATCCACTTAGTCCACCATCAACTTGCCCACATTTCTTCAGCTTGGCTGTAAGGACTTGAGGCATTTCATCAGATGCTTTGCAGAAATCAAGGCTACATTTCAACATGAAATTTCATCAAGACTTTACCTTCCAAGGCCCCCTGAAGTAATAAACCAACACCCGGCAAGCCCTCCGCCACCTCTCTGAGTCTTCTGGTGCTGTTATATCTAACAAGTTGACATGGCCCTGATCAAGGTGCTCCTCCACCCTCCTGAGAACCAAATCAAAAAGGCTGCTGGCATTTGGAAGCAACAGTGGGCAGTGGGACGAGGTAGTGTGAAGTGTGATGGCTGCTGCCAAGTGGCAGAAATGAGATTAAAATGGACCTGGAAAGGGGCTGGTGCAGCGGTAAAGAGATACACTCTCCCATTAGCCCAGGGTGGCAGCCGGAAAGATTCACCAGAGTCCCAGGCTCCTCCCTCCAAGCTCTTCCTCCTCCGCTGGAACAGGGCTGCAAACTGAATCCTGTAGGCATCAGGCCAAAACCCTAAATAGGCAAAGTTGGTCCTGGGGGACGTGATAAATGAATTGCATGCAAAGTATGCCTGGCACATCAGCAGAGCTCCCCAAGTGTTAGTTGTTGTTATTATTATATTGTTATCAGCATTATTATCACTATTATTAGAGAAGCAGTTGTGACTCAACCCCAGACAACCACTGTCCTTCAACAAGGCGGATGTAATGATGCTAGACTTACCAGTTTGTCAAAAAAGCTGCAAATCTGGAGTTTTGTTAAAAATCTCTCCTTTTTTCCATTTGGCAACTAATGCAATTAGAGCAAAAACCAATGGCTGCATGGACCAGACGAAATCAGTCCATGGGCCACCCTCAGGCCTGCGTGCTCAGCCCTGGAGATTGCAGCGGAAGCTCTGTGCCAGGGAACCTGTGGCCTCTGGGGATTAGGAACATGGTTGTGACAGTCTTCCAAACCTCCTTGTGTCCTGCAGCCCTACACACACACACACACACACATACACACACACACACACGACTCTGGAAGCACTCCAGGGACTTTACAAGAGCCGTTGAGCCCGACAAAGGTCCAGCTGTCCTCACCTGGCAAGGATCAGTGCGGGGAGAACAGTGGCCAGCCAGGGAGAGAAGGGTTCACACAGAAGTCTTCAAGGAAGACACCAGGGTCCATGCTCGCACACAGCACTGGGGGCTCAGCCTCCGCTTGGTGGAGGGANGTCCAGATTTTTACTGGACTCAACTTGTTTTGTGCTGAGGTGGAACACTCTTCCCGAGCCTATCAATAGAGCGAGGCGGAAGGGTGACCACGCGGCAGATGGCACGCGTGGGTGGAGCGGCTCCTCTGTCGTGTTTCGCGGTGGTGAGAGACTCCGGCTGTGGACGCCGCCACTTCCCTTCCCCTCCATCCCTCAGCCCACTGCCTCTGAGCGTCTTCATTCACGGTCTGCCTTTTCTGAGTTCCAGGAGATCCCGCAAAGGCCTCTGGGAGTGAGGCTGCAGGTCTAATAAGCACAGGATTCTCAGGCCCCCATCTGAGAATCCTGAGGGCCACCTTCTGCCTTGTGCCCCCAAAAGCCACCCCTCCAAGTTCCCTGCAAAAAGCCAGGAATCACTGCCACTGGGGCCTGCACATCCTACCCTGCCTGACTCTTCCGGAAATGGAGTAAAGGTTTAAAACTTGCAAAATTGTGCAGTGTATTATTTAGAGGTATGTGTATTTACTACGATGATAAAGAAGAGCCAAAGAATTGCACGCTCAAAATCAGGATGGAAGTCATACCTGTTAGAATGGATGTTAAAAAAAGCACACAGAGAAAAACAAACGTTGGCTGTGGAGAAATTGGGACCCTTGTGTGTTGCTGGTGAAAGTGTAAAATAGCGCAATCACTACAGAAAACCATACAGCAATTCCTCAAAATATTGAACATAGAATAACATTTAATCCAGCAATTCTCAGTTCTGGGTATATACATACAAAAAAGCAGAGACTCAACTATTTGTGTACTAGTGTTCATAACAGCATTATTTACTATAGCAAAAGATGAAAACAACCCAGACATCCATCGATGGATGAATAGATAAATAAATAGTAAAATGCTATGTAAACATGCAATAGAATATTATTCAGCCTTTAAAAAGTAGAAAATTATGACACAGGCTACAACAAGATTGAACCTGGATGACATTTTGCTGAGTAAAAGTAAACCAGTCACCAAAGGACAAACATTGTATGAATCTACTTATGTCAAATACCTAGAGTAGCCAAATTTATAGAGAAAGAAAGTAAAACAGTGGTTGCCGGGGCTGGGGAAGAGAAGAATGAGGGGTATTGTTTAACTCAGCTTATTTAACTTGAGTTTGGGAGTATGAAAAAGTCCTGGAGACGGATACTGGTAAGAGTTGCACAACAACGTGAATGCTTTTAATGCCACTGAATTGCACGTTTAAAAATGATTAGAATGGAGACTTTTATGTTATGTATATTGTACCACATTACAAAACAAAAAAAACAAAAGGCAAGATGGTGCCCACTACAGGAGGAGAAAAAAGAAAGGGCTAGGAAGGGCTACAACTGTACCAAGGGTGAGTACCCAGGTACTCAGACTATTACACTTGTTTAGTACATTGCCTATATCCCGCCTGCCTATATATACCTATATACACTGCCTATATATGCCTGCCTCCTCTGCAACCACACATGTATACTATGTACCTTATTTCACGGGTTCTAAGGCACACATCTTAAAAAATTTAATCTCTCTGAAATTGAAGTACATCTCACAATCAGTGTGGTAAGAAAAATATCCTTGTGCCATAGTTTACGTGGTAGGCTGTTATCTTTCTCTGTGGTGTGTAAAACAATAATGCTTCTGGGACTTCCCTGGATGTCCAGTGGTTAAGACTCCATGCTTCTACTTCAGGGGGTATGGGTTCAATCCCAGGTCAGGGAACTAAGATCCTGTCCAGGGAACTAAGATCCTGCATGTGACACAGCACGATCAATTAAAAAAAAAAGATACTTCTGATAATGGTGCCTAAGAGTAAATGAAATACAGGGTATGAAAACAAAAATATTTCATAATAAATTTTTATTTAATTTTTAATGAAGTATAGTTGATTTACGACATGTTAGTTTCAGGTGTACAACAAAGTGATATATATATATACATATTCTTTTCCATTATAGTTTATTACAAGATATTGAATACAGTTGCCTGTGCTACACAGTAGGTCCTTGTTGTATCTGCTAATCCCGAACTCCTGATTTATTCTTAATCACTCACCTTTGGCAAGCATAAATCTATTTTCTATCTCTGTAAGTCTGTTTCTGTTTTGTAAAAAGGCTCATCTGTATCGTATTTTAGATTCCACATGTAAGTGATATCATATGATATTTGTTTTATTCTGCCTGACTTACTTAGTGTGATAATCTCTAGATCCATCGATGTTGCTGCATTTGGCATTATTTCATTTTTTATGGTATATATAAATATATATATCACATCTTCTTTATCCATTCATCTATCGATGAACATGATAGCTTATGGTGAACGGTGTTGGATTCGTGATCTCCAAAGAAGACTTAGCTTTGGGACCAGGGACCAGGCTTGATCACTCAAGAGCTTTTGTGTAGCAGAATTTTATTAAAGTATGAAAAGAAACAGAGAAAACTTCTGACATAGACATCAGAAGGGGGACGGAGAGTGCCCCCCTGCTAGTCTTTAGCAAGCTGTTTTATGTCTGTTAGAAAGCTATTAATCAGATAAGAGAGACACCTCAAGGCTGATGGAGTTTCACCAGGCCCCTCTCCCACAACATGCATTTTTGAGATAAGATGGCACGAGGTGTGTCATCCCCAGCCATAAAACAATTGATATGAATACTGGTTTGTTGAGCTATTACCAGCCCAAGGTTTGAGAAAAGAAAAAAAGTTAATCTTAGGTGGAACCATTTTGAAGAAAGACAAATTCCAAAGCAAATACATAGTTTGATTAACATAGCTTAAGAAAAACATTTCCATAGAGAAACGTCCTTTTAATTTTGTATGGAGAAGGAAAAAAAAAAAATCTGACACTTGTAGTTTGTTTCCTCCTGCCGCTTAAGGGAGAGAGAAAAAATGTCTGACACTTGCGGCCTATTTCCTCTGTTTGGAGACCCCCTAGCAAATAGTGCTGATATGAACACTGAGGTGCATGTATCTTTTCTAAGTAGAGTCTTCTCCAGATACAGACCCAGAAGTGGGAATGCTGGATCATATGGTAACTCTCTATTTTAAGTTTTTTAAGGAATCTCTGTACTGTTTTCCACAGTGGCTGGACTGATAGTGTAGGGGGGTTCCCTTTTCTCCACACCCTTTCCAGTATTTATTATTTGTAGACATTTTGATGATGGCCATTCTGATCAGTGTGAAATTACCTCACTGTAGTTTTGATTTGCATTTCTCTAATGGTGATGTTGAGCATCTTTTCGTGTGCCTACTGGCCATCTGTATGTCTTCTTTGGAAAAATGTCTATTTAGGTCTTCTGCCCATTTTTTGATTGGCTTGCTCTGTTTTTTGATATTCAGTTATATGAGCATAGCATGTTTTAAAATAGCATCTCTGCTGACATATAATTCACATACAATACATTCACCTATTTGAAGTATACAATTCAATGGTATATTCACAGAGACGTGCAATCATACAATTTATAGTCTTTTCTAACTGACATTTTTCACGTAGCATGTTTTCAAGTTTCATCTGTGTTGTAGCATTATACACTGAGTTTTTAAAGTGATCCATCATCATCCCTCAACTCCCTGGAATTTGGCTTCTAAATCTACCACTTTATTAAAACGTCTTGTGTTGGTTACAAGTTTTTCCTCATTATACAGTCTAGCAGCCATTTCTCAGGCTTCACTTTGACCTCATTCAGCACAAACATGGGTTGAGTGTTAAGTAAATGCCAGTTTCCATGGGCATCACTCACCTTCTCCCTGACATGCGCCTTCCTTAGATTCCACACCTCGTGTTCATTCTCCTGTTTCCCTGTCTGGGCTATCTCTGTCTGCTTCTTTCATTCTCCCTTCCCCTCTCCAAGGGTTGTCGTTGGCCTTTGTCCCCTTCTCTGACATTCTTCCAGTGATATCAGCAGACTGGTGTCCTCCACGATTAGGCCCTCAATCTGATAGAACATAATCAGGTTGTGTCTTAGATAATATCATCAACTCAATGGACATGAATTTGAGCAAACTCTGGGAGACAGTGGAGGACAGAGGAGCCTGGTGTGTTGCAATCCACGGGGTCACAAAGAATCAGACACAGCAACTGAACAGCAACAACAAATCTTCAACTCTAATCTCTGTTTCTCCAACTGTCTGCTAGGACTTTCCTCCTGGGTGTTGCACAGCTACCTGACGTGCCACACTATGTACAGTCTCTCTTCTGCATAGCTCAGCACTTCTCTTAAGTCACTTAAATTCTGCCATGTACTCTTTCATTCAACAAAAGTTATTGACTCCACTAGATGATTGGTCTTCCCTCACAGCTAAGTTGGTAAAGAATCTGCCTGCAATGCAGGAGACCCCAGTTCGACCCCTGGGTTGGGAAGATTCCCTGGAGAAGGGAAAGGCTACCCACTCCAGTATTCTGGCCTGGGAAATTCCAAGGACTGTAAAGTCCATGGGGTTGCAAAAAGTCGGACACGACTGAGCAACTTTCACTTTCAGATGATTGGTCAGGCCAAATAGCATCTTCGTTTGATTCCCTTTCTCATATTTACTGAAGCAGGAGGTACTGGAGCAGAAGCAGATGTCCTGGGCCTGGAATTGGTCAATCTAGATGTCTGCTGGGACAGAAAGAATAACCCAGAACCCTGGAACAAACTGGGTCCCAGTGATCAATACAAGTTCCACCCAATGAATGTAGATTACAGCAACCTGAAGATAGAAGGTCCAGATTCCTAAATGAAATGTTTCACTATAAAGCTGCTTAGAATGAAGGTCTTCCAGAAGCCATCTGCACAATTTATTGCTTAGCCAGGAAATATACCCCCTTAAATGCACAAAATAATGTTGGTGTATTGTGTTGGGGTTTACACTGATTAATAAATAATCTGAATTAAAAAAAAAAAAGGGTTATTGAGAATCTGCTAGCTGTTCAATGTACTAAAGACTTGGTAGAAAAGAAATCAAAATCCCTTCTCTCCAAGAGCTTCCCTTCTAGTGAGAGAGCCAGGGAGGGGTCAACGTGAGCCTGCAATATGGCAGGTGGTGATGAGTTTCTTAAAACAATTAGAGCAGGATAGGAGGACCAACAGAGAAGGCAATGGCACCCCACTCCAGTACTCTTGCCTGGAGAATCCCATGGATGAAAGAGCCTGGTGGGCTGCAGTCCATGGGGTCCCTAGGAGTCAGACATGACTGAGCAACTTCACTTTCACTTTTCACTTTCATGCATTGGAGAAGGAAATGGCAACCCACTCCAGTGTTCTTGCCTGGAGAATCCCAGGGACGGGGGAGCCTGGTGGGCTGCTGTCTCTGGGGTCGCACAGAGTTGGACATGACTGAAGCGACTTAGCAGCAGCAGCAGCAGCAGGATCAATGGATTTCCCAGGTGGTACTAGTGGCAAAGAGCCCGCCTGCCAATGCGGGGACACAGGTTCAATTCCTGGGTTGGGAAGATTCCCTGGAGGAGGGCATGACAACACACTCCAATATTCTTGCCTGGAGAATCCCATGGACAGAGAAGCCTGGCAGGCTGCAATCTATAGGGTCACAAGGAGTCGGACATGACTGAATCGACTTAGCACGCACACATACATACAAGAGGATCAAAAGTGACAGCGGGGGATGTCCCTGGTGGTCTAGTGGTTAAGAATCCAACTTCCAATGCAAGGGATGCAGGTTCTTTCTATCCCTGACTGGGGAAATAAGATTCCACATGCCATGGGGCAACTAAGCCCATGCGATGCAACTAGAGAAGCCCCTTCGCCCCACAATGAAGACCCCCCACAGCCAAATTTTTTTTAAGTGACAGCCGGGATGCGCTGCTTATTCTCTGTTTGCTGCCCCTTCCTCCCATGCAATTCCTGCACCACCCTCCCTCCCAGCCCTGTTCCATGCCCCAGGGACTGGCCCATAGGGATTCTTTCACCCAAGCTCCCCCACCCTCTGCCTTCCTGTTGGCTTAGGCAGAAAAAGGAGATGAGAAAGCAGGAGGCAGTGGAGTGCTAGCAAATGTTTATCAGCCAGCTCACCAAAGAAAAACATCCTGATTTGTGGCATTTGACCATTTCTGTGGTGCAAATACCCCACCTTGAGAGATTTCAAACTAGCTTAATGTTAGAGCTTAAAATAGTTGAATACAGTGGGCCCTGAAATAGTAACTGGATTCAACACACCACTGATGGGAGCAGAGGGAAGGGTGAGAGCATCTTCTTAGCTTCTTCTTGTCCTCAGCCCTGGCAGGGGCCGCACCATGCCCTACAGGACTGCAGCTCAGGACAACAGCGCCTCTCGGGCCACTCCAGCTCCAGTGAGATGCTGATACTCTCATTCTTTCCTACCACCGCTTCAGGCCTGGGATTGGGAACTGCTTCTCAGTGATGTTTGTTCCTGGGTGCCTCACTGTCACTAGTTAGTTCCCTTTCCCTGCTCCTAACTCTTCATTAATGCTCTTCAAAATCCCTATGGAATGTATCTCCTGTTTCCCAGGCCACCCAGACTCATACAGGGGAGTTGCCCTTTTTCCATAGAGTGCACAGGAAGGCTTTTCTGATAAAGCACAGAATGAGGGAGTAGAAAGCAATTTATATGTTGGTCCTGCTGCCCCCTCTCCAGTTTCCCCACCCCAGCCTGGTAACCATCTCTCTTGTATTTGATTTCCTGCAGTGCCAATCCTAGTTCTTTGCATGTATCCAAAACACATGTGTTGACTCATACGCAATCAGGGCCATCTATTGCTTTTCTTCTGCTCTCTACAAAGTGTTCCCTTGTTCTGATGAATTTCACTAATGCTCTTTCATTCTTCCTTTGAATCTTTCTTGGGTCCATGCCCAGTGAGCCAGTGCTAACAGAAGCTGGTAAAAAATCCTCCTACAAAAATTACAGTCCTCAAAAAAGAAAAACAAAAAACCCCACCAGAGTCCTCTCATAAAGATCGCTGGATTTGAGGCCAGAGTAGATAATTTACATAGATTGAGAATATGTATTCAAAATCCATTAAATCTAAGCCTGTGAAATAGAAATCAGCATAATTTGCTACAATTGAACTTAAATGCAACATGAAGGCCAAATGGTAAAACAGCATACTGAAGTCACACCACTCTGTACAGCAAATACTTCCTATGTTCATGCTGCCTGGTGGGCCTGGATCTGAGAACATAACATTCCTGCTGTGGTTCTGCCCACCTCCCTTCACCACTGGCTGTTAATAACCCCCTGTGCCAAGGCGGGCTGGCTGCATGAGGCCGGTGGTGTCCCCACCCACTCCACCCACCTGGTGGGCCCCTTGAGTCTGGCCATCCAGCCTATTGCAGAGACAGTCAGCTTGGCAGGGAGAATGGACTCTTTACAGAAGAGATAGGAGATTAGGGTTAGGGCTGGAATGTGGGTTGAAGTTTGTGATGGTTAATTTTATGTGTTAACTCGGCTGGGTGGTGGTGCCCAGGTATGCGGTCAGACATTACCCTGAATGTGTCTGTAAGGGTGTTTTTGCATTAGATTGACGTTTAAATCAGGGGCTTTTAGTAAAACAGATTGCCCTTCATAATGTGGATGTATTGTATCATATGTACATTGTGCTTAGTCACTAACTCGTGTCTCACTCTCTGCAGCCTCATGGACTGTAGCCCACCAGGCTTCTCTGCCCATGAGATTCTCCAGGGAAAAGTACTGGAGTAGGGTGCCACTTCCTACTTCAGAGGATCTTTCTGACCCAGGGATCGAAGGCACATTGTCAGGCAGATTCTTTACCACTGGGCCACCTGGGAAGCACCAGTGTGGGTGGGGCTCATCTAATCAGTCTGTCCAGAACAAGACTGACCTCCCCTGAGCCACAGAGAATTTTGCCAACAGACAGCCTTTGGACTTGAGCTGCAACATCAGCTCTTCCTGGGTCTGCAGCCTGCAGATGTTGGACTTGCCAACCTCCATAATCATGTGAACAATTCCTGAAAATTCCTTTATATATATACACTCAATTGGCTGTTTCTCTGGAGAACCTAATACAAGGTTAAAGTTGTGATTGGGTTTCAGGTTAAAATTAGAGTTAATACTAGGGCAGGGTTAGAGTTAAAGGTTGAGATTAGGGTTAAGAGGAAGATGGGGTTAGAGTTCGAGTTCAGGTTGAGTTTGAGATAGGGGTAGGGTTAGCATGAAGGATACTCTTAGGATTCAGATCAGAGTAGGAATAGGGTTAGGGTTGGGTTCAAGTTAGTATTAGAAGTAGGGTTAAGTTTAGGATAGGAATCAAGTCAGTTAAGATTAAGTTTAGTTTTTAAACGATGACTGGGGTTAAGTAAACTTAAGCTGTGAACTGGGGCTTAACAGCTGATGATACATTCTGTTACCCTGGACTGCCTAGCTCAAGATTGCTTCTGTAGTAAGAGAGAAATAAATTTTCTGAGCCCCTATTATTTTCTATACAGTAAATCCCCTTCACCTTCAAGTTTTTAACTTTCAAAGATATGACTATGCGCTCTGTCAGTGTCAGGTATGAGTGAAATTGCACCTTGATCCCCTGCAGAAGGAAATAAATAGCAGCCCACTCCAGTATTTTTTCTTGGAAAATCCCATGGACAGAGGAACCTGGCGGGCTACAGTCCATGGGGTCACAAAGAGTCAGACAAGACTTAGCAACTGAACAACAACAATTCCAGTTGTGTTAGTTGGGTACCTTGGCTCACTTTGCTGGACTTAAGAACACGCTCTCTCGGAGCAGAACTCACTCATATGTAGGGATTCACTGTATTATTGTTTTATGCAGGTGAACCAGACCCTGCTTTATACACCCTGCCCCAGAATGGGGTTATCTACTTTCCTAGATGCATGCCAAGCACCCATGCCTCTGCCATCAGCATACTGAGATCACGGTCCTGTGAGTACTTATCCATATCTTCTTGTCTGTATTCTATGTGACGATGAGGTACAGGAAAGCAGTTCAAGGTCCCAGCACGTGTATAGTGCCTAGGTCAGTACCCTGCATAGGAACCTTAGTGCCCCTATCTTTATTATTAACCATGGAATCCTGGCCCCCTTGGCTATATGTCTGGCCTCAAGCACCTCTATACAAGAAGCCTGGAGGACGGGGCTGCCCTCTGCCCATGCACTATGTCTGCAGAGGGCTGAGCAGGCAGGATGGAAACAATAGTATGGGCAAATCCTGCCCATGACACGGACTCCTTCTAAATGCAGTGACCGATTACTTGCCATGAGCAAGCCCCTGAGAAGCTACTGAGACAAGAGGCAAGCTGGACAGACTTCCTGCAGAGCTGGGATTGAGGGTAAAATGAGGAAGAGCTGCCTCATTCTTCGGTGGCTGGCTGAAGACTGTATGCCCAAGCAATGTTCATACTCTGATTCCCAATTGCTTGTTCAGAGACAGTAAATAAGAATAGTGATTATTCTGATTCTTCTTATTATTGAGGCTTACGATATGACAGACTATTCTAAATGCTGGATCTGGATCATCTCATCTAATTCTTACGTAGCCCAAAAAAGTAGATAACAATTCCCCTCTTTTACAGATGAGAAACAGAGGCACAGAGATGTTAAATAATGCACTCAAGGTCTCAGAGCTGGTAGGTGGTACAGTTGGGACCAGAACTCAAGAGTCTGAGGCCGCAGTCCATGCACTTAAGCACCCCGCTCCACTTTCCTCCTCAACAGCCCACTCATTCAGCAAATAATAATAGTTACTGTCTATTGAGCACTTTCTATGAGTCTGAAATGAATCCTTTTTAAAAGTTTTCATTTCTTTATTTTCTTTTTGGCTGCACTGGGTCTTCGCTGCCGCGCAGGCTTTTCTCTAGTTGTGGAGAGCGGGGGGTTACCCCCTAGAGGTGGTACGTGGGCTTCTCATTGCGGGGGCTTCTCTAGCTGCGGAGCATGAGCTCTAGGGCACCCAGGCTTCAGTAGTTGTGGCTCCTGGGCTCAGTAGTTGTCACGCACTGGCTTAGTGGCCCCAGATCATGTGGGATCTTCCCGAACCAGGGATCGAACGCATGTCCCCTGCATCAGCAAGTGGATTCCCACCTGACCACCAGGGAAGTTCGGGAGACATTTTCGGCTTTCACCACGGTGTGAGAGTTGCTATAGCACTGAGGATGTAAAGCTTAGGGATGCTGCTACACATCCTGGAATGCCCAGCACTGCCCCACAATACGGAATTAGCCAGCCCAAAATGTCAATAGTGCCAAGATTGGGAAGCTCTGCTCTACCCTAAAAAATTTATATTTTCTAATTTAATTCTCACAACAATCCTGTGAGACGGCGAAAAACCCATTTTGCAGGTGAAAAACTAAGATTTATACTGAGATTAAGTAATCTACCCAAAGTCACATAGCAAGTAGATGGGGAGATAATTCAAACCAAGATCTATTGGATTCCTAAGCACTCTCTGTGTCCAAGCACTGTGCTATTTGATTTACATATTGTACAAAGTTTTCTGTGGCTAGGTGGCCCTAGCGGTAAAGAATCTGCCCTGCGAATGCAGGAGACACAAGAGATGAGGGTTCAGTCCCTGGATCGGGAAGATCCCATGGAGGAGGCATGGAAACCCACTCCAGTATTCTTGCCTGGAGAATCCCATGGAGCCTGGGGGGCTACAATCTATAAGATCGAAAAGAATTGGACACAACTAAAGCGACTTTGCATGCACAAGCACACCTCACCATAGAAAATATACAGATGGCAAAGGAGCATATAAAAAGATGTTCTACCTCACATGCCATCAGGGGAGCATAAATTAAACCAATAATGAGACAGCACTCCATACCTATTAGAAGGGCCAATATCTGAAACTCTGACAACATCAAATACTGGTGAGAATATAAAAACAACAGGAATGATCTCATTCATCGCTGGTGGGAATGCAAAGTGGTACAGCCACTTTGGAAGACAGCTTGGCAGTTTCTTACAAAACTAAACATACTCTTACCATATGATCTAGCAATTGCACTCCTTGGTATTTACCCAAATGAGTTGAAAACTTATGCCCATACAGAAACTTGCACATTGTTTATAGCACTGTAAAACTGCTTATAGCAGCTTTATTTATAATTGTCAAAACCTGGAAGCAACAAAGATGCCCTTCAGTAGGTGAATGCATAAATAAACATCCAGACAATGGAATATTATTCAACACTTAAAAAAAAGGAGCTATCAGCTGTGAAAGGACACAAAGAAACTTTAACTGTAAAGAGTCAATCTGAAAAGGCTACATACTATATGATTCGAACTCGCTGACATTCTGGGAAAGGCAAAAGTGTGGAGACAGTAAGAAGACCAGTAGTGGTCAGGGGTTAGGAGCAGTAAGACGCAGAGTACAGAGAATTTTTAAGGCAATGAAAATAGTCTTTATGATGCTATACAGATGGGTATTTGTCATTACACATTGGTTCAAACCCATAGGATATACAAAACCAAGACTGAACCTTAATGTAAACTATGGACTATGGGTGATGATGATGTGTCTATGTAGGTTCAACAGTTGTTTGCAACAAATGTACCACTCTGCGGGCGATATTGACAAAGAGGTGGGAGGTGGCTAAGCCTATTGGGCGGCAGACATATATGGGAATGCTCCGTATCTTTCTCTCATTTTGCTGTGCACCTAAAACTGCCCTTAAAAAAGAAAAAATTAAGTCCTTTTTAAAACACACACCCAGGTGACCTAGGAACTTCTCTGGTGTTCCTGAGACCCTTTCATGTATTCATTCATGGGCCGGTGTTAGCTGAGAATCTAGCACTATGGAGATGCAGTGGGAAGCAAAACCATCCCTGGTCCCTGCTTTGATGCTGCTCATGCACAAGCGGGAGTAGACCTTGCACAATGAGAAGCAGAAAGGAAAGGAAGGTGGCTGTATGAGACTGGTGGCCCCCAGAACTGAGCTTCCTTTAAGACACTCACAGCACCACTGACTCCACAGGCTCCTGTGCAAGTCACTCTCTGACGTCCAGGGATCTCTAGCAAGTCAGCACCCCCACATCCTCCATAACTGCAGTGAATCAGAGCTCTCTCATCCAACACACTCAATCCTGGAAGCCAGTGTGTTAATCAAAACAGTCAAAGAGTGAAATTATTTAAAATGAATTGTCCTTAAACCTTTTATTTTTACGTAAATCACATAAATATTCCTCCATTTTTTTTTTTACCGTGGAGTCAGGGCAGTGCTTGTAGATCTGCCCTTGGGAGTTATGAGTCTTCTTTCCCACAGGAAGCATATCTATAATTCATCCCTGAGGATTTTCAGTCTCCACTTCTTTAAAGTGAGAAGTGGTAAAGATGCTTGTGAGGCTATCTGAGTTCAGAATCCTGGCTCTTCAATATCTTTCCCCCTATCTTTTTTCTCATCTCCATCTTAAATTGTTTCATATGATTTGCCTTTATTAAATCCTTCCAAAGCATTTAGGTTAGCTTTCCAAGAAAATCTTTTGCACTTAGGTTTTATCAGTTTATATAATAATCAAATTCCATAATTATGTGGTTCTAGAGAAGACTCTTGAGAGTCCCTTGGACTGCAAGGAGATCAAACCAGTCAATCCTAAAGGAAATCAACTCTGAATATCCATTGGAAGGACTGATACTGAAACTAAAGCTCCAATACTTTGGCCACCTAATGTGAAGAGCCAACTCGTTGGAAAAGACCCTGATGTTGAGAAAGATTGAGGGCAGGAGGAGAAGGGGGCAACAGAGGATGAGATGGTTGGATGGCATCACTGACTCAATGGACATGAATTTGAGTTTGAGCACGCTCTGAGAGATAGTGAAGATTAGGGAAGTCTGGTGTGCTGCAGTCCATGAGGTTGCAAAGAGTTGGACAGGACTTAGTGATTGAACAACAGCAAAGTGCCACAACAAGTCACAGTCAGGTTTGGGCACAACTAATTTTGTGTAAAATTACATGTCAACTATGAAAGTGTTGCAGGAAGGCCTTTCCAGGGCCTGAAAGTGGGCTCTTGCCTAATGCTTGGAAATGAATTGTCCAAGGAGACACATGTGCTGACAAAGCAAGATAATTTATTGGGAAGGGGCATCCAGGTGGGAACAGCAGGATAAGGGAACCCACAAGAACTGCTCTGCCACATGACTTGCAATCTCGGGGATGGGATTAGCTTCTGGATTGTCTCTGGCCAATCATTCTGACTCAAGGTCCTTCTTGGTGGTGCACACATTGCTCGGCCAAGATGGATTCCAGCAGGAAGGATTCTGGGAGGACATATGAACTGGCATCTCCTTTTGACCTTTCCTGAATTCTTTGAGTTGATGGTGGCTTGTTAGTTCCATGGACCTCCTATTGTAGGATAACTCTTGCAAATAGTTACTGTGGTGCCTGGCCAGGGTGGATGGTTTCAGTCAGTGGTTCCCCTTGCAGAAGCAAAAGTGTGCAGGGTGCTGATGGGTTGTGGGTGACTACATTTTACAGAGGGTATGGAGAGTGGTGGTCAGTTGGGTGGGTGGACTAAGCAGAGGATGGCAAGAGGGCCTCTAAAAATCCTCACCTTGGAAGCATGCCTGAGGCAGTTGTAGGATCCAGCCAGTGTAGCTGGGGCATTAGGGCCCACAGGCTGGGGGCCCTACAGAAGGCTCTCCCGGGGCTGTATTGTGTTTCAGAGGCTGGGGGTTAACTAGAATGGATAAAAATCAGGAGACCAGGGTTGGTAGGAGAGAAGTGAAAAAAGTGAAAGAGAAAAGTGAAAAAGAAGTGGAGGCTGCAGCTGTCACTTGAGCCTCCAAATGTTCCACTGGTAGATTCCCCTGGTGGCTCAATGGTAAAAAAATTGCCTGCCAATGCAGGAGACATGGGTTCAGTCCCTGGTCTGGGAAGATCCCACAGGCCTCAGAGCAACTAAATCCTTGTGCCACAACTTTTGAGCTTGTGCCCTAGGGCCAGGAGCTGAAACTACTGAAGCCCTTGTGCCCTAGAGCCCATGCTCTGAAACGAGAGAAGTCATCGCAATGAAACGCTTTTGCACCACAACTAGAGAGTAGCCCCCCACTCGCCACAACTAGAGAAAAGCCCACATAGCAACAAAGACCCAGCACAGTTTTCCAGGCAAGAACACTGGAGTGGGTTGCCATTTTCCCCTCCAGGGGATCTGTCTGACTCAGGGATCTATCCTGAATCTCTGGGTCTCCTGCATTGGCAGACAGATTCTTTGCCACTGTGCCAGCTGGAAAGCTCAAAATTGATCCAGCACAGCCACAGAAAAAATAAATTATAAAATTATTATTTTTTTAAATGTCCACTGGCAGCTCTCAAGATGATCAAAACTAAATTACTGAGGGCTTGTTCTTTGTCTTTGCAATCTGCTCTAACCATGGAAGAAAAAGTCACTTACTGCCCATCTCTCAGCAAAAAATATAAATAAATAAACTCCCCTGCTGCACTCCCCTCTTGCTTTATAGCTCTGGCTCACTGCTGTTCAGGCCAGTTGAGCATGCAAAGAGCCTCAGATCAGGAGAGTCCAAAGAGCTGGAATGAAGTCACAGCCCCATCACTTCTGAGCCAGGAAACTGGGCTGATCCCTCCAGTCTGTTTACAAGAGAGGGATCACACTTTGCCCAGGGAGCCCCTAGGGTAGGGATCACCAGGCCTATCTCCCTCACGTCTCAACAGCAGGGAGCATCCCCCAGGTTGGCCTGAAGTTAGCTGGGGGTGTCCCTGTCTCTCCAATGACAGGATCATCTGGTGCCTCTGTTTCACTCTAAGGACAATCAGTTAACATGTTGTTTTTATATTGGTGTCAACACAGGCTTAGTATGGAATGGAATGAGAAATCTCCAGATGATTTAAGATGATATCAGACTTCTGAGAGAGATGCTGGGGTGGGGGCTGGTCCATGCCCTGCCCGGGAGAGCAGCTGTTGGAGGCTGAGGGATAAGAGATGTGTATCCCTGCAGGTCCCCCAGGGCTGCAGAGGATGAACATGGTCATGCAGTGGGCGTGACCAATGGGTTCAGGGAGGAGCTGAGGCCACGCTGTCAGAGGAAAGTGATCCAGAACAGCTGTATTTATTCCGTGGAGCAACTAAGCCTTGCGCCACAACTACTGAGCCAGAGCTTCAGAGCCCGCTAGCGGCAACTACTGAAGCCTGCATACTCTAGCCCTCAAGCCACAATTAATGAGCTCTTGTGTGCACCTACTGAAGCCCCTGTGCCTAGAGCTTGTGGTCCCCAACAAGAGAGACCATTGCAATGAGAAGCTCTTGCACTGCAACTAGAGAGGAGCCCCCACCCCCTCCGCAACAAGAGAAAGCCCGCACAGAGCAACGAAAGATCCAATGCAGCCCAAAGCAAATAAATAAATATAAATAAAGCAGTATGTGTATGTCCAAAATTAAAAAAAAATTAAAATAAAGAAAAGAACACCTGTGTTTGAGGGCCGTTGATCGAGATCAGCAAAAGAGTTGCTATGACATGTGGATAACTGTGTCCAGATGGTGACCACAAGCCACTCTTGACAGCCGCAGGCTTAGAAGGAAAGGAGAGGAGGAGGACAGACAGAACTCCCATGAGGAGGGGCATCTTTTGTCCCCAGGACAGGGCAGGTGATGTGAGAGGGAGTAGGAGTTTAGCACTGGGAACTATACTCGGTACCTTGTAACAAACACAGTGGAAAAGAATATGAAAAAGAAAAACAAAATTATATATATATACATATATATGTAACTGAGTCACTCTGTTATATCTATGAAACTAACACAGCATTATAAAGAAAGAAAGAGGAAGAAAGGGACAAGTCAATCCTCAAATCATCTTCCCTCCAGCCCGTACCCAGCTGTGACCCACTCTTTTTCAGTCCATTCTGAAGTAGATCAGCCCTGGGATTTCTTTGGAAGGAATGATGCTAAAGCTGAAACTCCAGTACTTTGGCCACCTCATGCGAAGAGTGGAAGGAAAGGAAAAAAGGCTGCAGTAGCCCAGGAGACAGAGAACACAGCCACCCCCTCACAGAGCAGCCACCACGGTCCCTCCACAGAGGCATCAGGGACGTCACACCATCACGAGGAGCCTGCAAGTTCCGCAAGAAAGAGATCTATCGGGTTGCTTCCCTGTCTGGGCTATTATAAACAGTGCTGCAATGAACATTGGGGTACAAGTATCCTTTCAAGTTATGGTTTTCTCCAGCTGCATGCCAGGAGTTGGATTGCTGGATCATATGGTAATTCTGTAGCAATTTACATTTCCACCAACAGGGAACTCTGCTCCAATACTCATTAACTGTAATAACCTACGTGGGAAAAGAATCTAAAAAAGAGTGGATATGTGTATGTGTATAACTGATTAACTTTACTGTCCTGAAGAAACTAACACAACATTGTAAGTCAACTGTACTCCAATAAATTTTTTTTAAAGGAGATCCATCAGGGTTAGCTCTTTCTTAGGAACTTCAGACCCAAACAGTATTCCCAGAACGTGATACAGAGGTGATGTCATGGCTAAGGTAGTGGAAAAAGCAGCCCAGAAGCCATGAGGGAGACACGTACGGCAGCGAGGGCTGGAGATCTCGGTACTGTGACATCTGAGACAGAGGACACAGTGACCTCTGCCACCAGAGCAGGAGGCCGAAGAGGGGACCAGGGCTCAAACAAGTGTCCCTGAAGAACACATTCCCACTCTCTCATCTCTCATCTCATCTTGCTATTTAGCTTAAATAAACAGCAAGCAATGGGATGCTGTCTTCTGTTTGAAATCCCCTGTTCCCCAGCCTAGTGTGCCCTCAGAGTGGATTCTGTGCTGTCGGCTGGGTCTGAGACCCCAAAGTCCAATGTGAAGCGGAGCCCACCTCACCCTGCTCAGCAGAACCACAGGAGTGTCCCCCTGGCCTCAACTCCTTTCTGGCTTTGATTCCCCAGGGCTAGGGCTGACCCCTCCTTTTCCTTTCCTTCTCTGTGAAAGTCCCTGAACCTAGACATTCAATCCACAGATTTAGCAAGAACAGAACTCATGTTCCCTCAGGATATTCAGGGCAGGAAGGAAGAACCAGCAGCCTTTGCTGGCAATAGAAGGAGGAAGTCTATCTAGACAGCTGCTCCTCCAATACAGCAGTCACGAGCCATCAATGGCTATTTAAATCTAAATGAATTAAAATTAGATAAAGTTTCAAATTCAAATGCTCAGTTTCACAAACCACATTTTGAGTGTTCAAAAGTCACATGTGGCAACCAGTCACTGAGACTCAAACGCTTCCATCATTATGGAAGATTCTGTGCTGTGTGCTTAACTGTTCAGTCATATCTGATTCTTTGCAATCCCATGGACTGTAGCCCACCAGGCTCCTCTGTCTATGGGATTCTCCAGGCAAGAATACTTGAGTGGGTTGCCATGCCCTCCTCCAGGGGATCTTTCTAACTCAGGAACTGAACCAAAGTCTCCTGCATTGCAGGCAGATTATTTACCAGCTGAGCTATCAGGGAAGCCCATGGAAGGTTCTATCTGCCGCAGTTCCACTCCTGGGATTATACCCTGGAGACGCCTTTACATATGTGCTCCAGGAGAAACTACAAGAAACTTTATAGCAAAATAATCTGTAATAGCAAAGCACTGAGAAGAGCTTCAGTGGTCATCTAATGCACAGAGAATATAGGCTACAGTGGAAATTAATAGCAGCTTTTACACATTTGTGTGGACAAATCTTACATGATGTTCAATTTTTTTAATTTATTTTTTTATTGAAGGATAATTGCTTTACAGAATTTTGTTGTTTTCTGTCAAGCCTCAACATGAATCAGCCATATTCTGTCTCTTTTGAACCTCCCTCCTATCTCCCACCCCATCCCACCCCCATAGGTTGATACAGAGCCCCTGTTTGAGTTTCCTGAGCCATACAGCAAATTCCCATTAGCTCTCTATTTTGCATATAGTAATATAAGTTTGCATGTACTCTTTCCCTACATCTCACCCTCTCCTCCCCTCTCCCCATGTCCATAAGTCTATTCTTTATGTCTGTTTCTCCATTGCTGCCCTGTAAGTAAATTCTTCAGTACCAGTTTTCTAGATTCTGTATATATGCATTAGAATACGATATTTATCTTTCTCTTTCTGACTCACTTTACTCTGTATAATAGGTTCTAGGTTCATCCACTTAATCAGAACTGACTCAAATGTGTTCCTTTTTGTGGCTAAGTGATATTCCATTGTGTATATATACCACAGCTTCTTTATCCATTCATCTGTTGATGGACATCTAGGTTGCATCCAAGTTCTAGCTTTTGTAAATAGTGCTGCAATGGGATACATGTGTCTTTTTCAATTTTGGTTTCCTCAAGGTGTATGCCTAGGAGTAGGATTGCTGGGTCATATGGTGGTTTTGTTCCCAGTTTTTTAAGGAATCTCTATATTGTCTTCCATAGTGGTTATATCAATGTATATTCCCACCAACATTGCAAGAGTGTTCCCTTTTCTCCACATCTTCTCCAGCATTTATTGTTTATAGATTTCTGATGAGGGCCATTCTGACTGGTGTGAGGTGATATCTCATTGTAGTTTTGATTTGCATTTCTCTAATAATGAGCGATGTTGAGCATCTTTTCATGTGTTTGTTAGCCATCTGTATGTCTTCTTTGGGGAAATGTCTGTTTAAGTCTTTTTCCTACTTTTTGATTGCATTGTTTGTTTTTCTGGCATTGAGTTGTATGAGCTGATTGTATATTTTGGAAATTAATCCTTTGTCAGTTGTTCCATTATCTATTATTTTCTTCCATTCTGAGGGTTGTCTTTTCATCTTGCTTATAGTTTCCTTTGCTATGCAAAAGCTTTTAAGTTTAATCAGGTCCCACTTGTTTACTTTTGTTTTTATTTCCGTTAACCTAGGAGGTAGGTCATAGAGGATCTGTGTCCTTGATTTATGTAGTTGAGTGTTCTGCTTATGTTTTCCTCTAAGAGTTTTATAGTTTTTGGTCTTAAATTTAGGTCCTTTAATCCATTTTCAGTTTATCTTTGTGTATGGTGTTAGAAAGTGTTCTAATTTCACTCTTTTACATGTGGCTGTCCAGTTTTCCCAGCACCATTTATTGAAGAGGCTGTCTTTGTCCCATTGTGTATTCTTGCCTCCTTTGTCGAAAAGAAGGTACCCATAGGAGCATGGGTTTATTTCTGGGCTTTCTATCTTGTTCCATTGATCTATATTTCTGTTTTTGTGCCAGAGCCATACTGTCTTGATAACTGTAGCTTTGTAGCATAATCTGAAGTCAGGAAGCTTGATTTCTCCAGCTCCATTCTTCTTTCTCAAGACTGCTTTGGCTATTCAGGGTCTTTTGTGTTTCCTTATGAATTGTGAAATTTTGGGTTCTAGCTCTGTGAAAAATGCCATTGGTAATTTGATAGAGATTGCATTGAATCTGTAGATTACATTTGGTAGTATAGTCATTTTCACAGTATTGATTCTTCCTACCCAGGAACATGGAATATCTCTCCATCTGTTTATGTCATCTTTGATTTCTTTCATTAGTGTCTTATAATTTCTGTGTACAGTTCTTTTTTCTCCTCAGGTAAGTTTATTCCTAGATATTTAATTATTTTTGTTGCAGTGGGGAATGGGATTGATTGCTTAATTTCTCTTTCTGATTTTTCATTGTTAGAATATAGAAATGCAAGTGATTTCTGTGTATTGATTTTGTATCCTACAACTTTGCTAAATTCACTGATTAACTCTTGTAATTTTCTGATACTATCTTTAGGGTTTTCTACGTACAGTATCATGTAATTTGCAAACAGTGAGAACTTTATTTCTTCATTTCCGATCTGGATTCCTTTTATTTCTTTTTATTCTCTGATTGCTGTAGCTAGGACTTCCAGAACTATGTTGAATAATAGTGGTGAAAGTGGACACCCTTGTCTTGTTCCTGATCTTAGGGGGAAAGCTTTCAGTTTTTCACCATTGAGAATAATGTTTTCTGTAGGCTTATCATATGAGGCCTTTAATATGTTGAGGTAGGTTCCTTCTATGCCTATTTTTTGAAGAGTTTTAATCATAAATGGGTTCTGAATTTTGTCAAAGGCTTTTTCTGCTTCTATTGAGATTATCATATGGTTTTTATCTTTCAATTTGTTAATATAGTGTATCACATTGATTGATTTGCATATATTGAAGAATCTTTGCATTCCTGGAATAAACCCAACTTGATCATGGTGTATGAACTTTTTGATGTGTTGCTGAATTCTGTTTGCTAAAACTTTGTTGAGGATTTTTGTGTCTATGTTCATCAGTGATATTGGCCTGTAGTGTTCTTTTTTTGTGTTGTCTTTGTCTGGTTTGGGTATCAGGGTGATGGTGGCCTAATAGAATGAGTTCGGAGGTGTTCCTTCCTCTGCAATTTTTTGAAAGAGTTTCACAAGGATAGGCATTAGCTCTTCTCTAAATGTTTGATAGAACTCTCCTGTGAAGCCATATGGTCCTGGGCTTTTGTGTTTTTTGGGAGATTTTTTTTTATCACAGCTTCAATTTCAGTGCTTATAATTGGGTTGTTCATAATTTCTATTTCTTCCTGGTTCAGTCTTGAAAGATTGAACTTTTCTAAGAATCTGTCCATTTCTTCCAGGATGATGTTCAATTTGAAAAAGCAAGCCTTTGTCATTGGACAAATAGATTTTTTAAATGTGGCATATCCATACCATGAAATATTATTTTGTGGTAAAAAGGAATGAGGTACTGCCATGATATGGATGCATGTTGGAAACATCACACTAAGTGAAAGAAGTCAGTTATGAAAGACTTCATGTTCTATGACTTCATTCATATGAAAGGCCAGAATAAGCAAATCCTATGTTTTTTCTGTCTTAGAGATGAAAAGTAGATTAGTGGTTGCTTAGGGCTGAGGCTGGGTCTGGGGAGAAAGGAAAGCAATAACTAGAGCTTAATTCTGAGGTGATGAAAATACTCTAAAACTGATTGTGGTGATGGATGCATATTTCTATGAATATACTAAAAATTATTTTTTTGTAAGTGAAAG
Source organism: Cephalophus harveyi (assembly GCA_006410635.1). Lineage (NCBI taxonomy): Eukaryota > Metazoa > Chordata > Mammalia > Artiodactyla > Bovidae > Cephalophus > Cephalophus harveyi. Next base: position 302,183 of record SJYT01000295.1, read on the forward strand.
TGTTAGTTGCTTAGTCTTGCCCAATTCTTTGCGACACCATGGACAGTAGCCCACCATGCTCCTCTGTCCATGGAATTCTCCAGGCAAGAATACTGGAATGGGTAGCCATTCCCTTCCCCAGGGATATTCCCAAACCAGGGCTCAAAACTGGGTCTCCTTGTGTACACTTTAAATGGGTGAATTGTGTATGTGGTATGTGAATGACATCTTAAGGCTGTTTCAAAATGAAATGAAACAGCAAGTCACTGAAGAATATATATAATTTGAAGCAGATCAAAAACAAGACCAAACAATGCATTGTGTTCAGTTCGGTTCAGTTCAGTCGCTCAGTCGTGTCCGACTCTTTGCGACCCCATGAGTCGCAGCACGCCAGGCCTTCCTGTTCATTACCATCTCTCGGAGTTCACTCAGACTCACATCCATCGAGTCCATGATGCCATCCAGCCATCTCATCCTCAGTCGTCCCCTTCTCCTCCTGCCCCCAATCCTTCCCAGCATCAGAGTCTTTTCCAATGAGTCAACTCTTCGCATGAGGTGGCCAAAGTACTGGAGTTTCAGCTTTAGCATCATTCCTTCCAAAGAAATCCCAGGGTTGATCTCCTTCAGAATGGACTCGTTGGATCTCCTTGCAGTCCAAGAGACTCTCAAGAGTCTTCTCCAACACCACACTTCAAAAGCATCAATTCTTCGGC
>SJYT01000308.1:0-10819 GCA_006410635.1 Cephalophus harveyi
CTTTTGCATTCCAGTCCCCTATAATGAAAAGGATATCTTTTTTGGGTGTTAGTTCTAAAAGGTCTTGTAGGTCTTCATAGAACCATTCAACTTCAGCTTCTTCAGCATTACTGGTTGGGGCATAGACTTGGATTACTGTGATATTGAATGGTTTGCCTTGGAAACGAACAGAGATCATATTGTCGTTTTTGAGATTGCATCCAAGTACTTCATTTTGGACTCTTTTGTTGACCATGATGGCTACTCCATTTCTTCTGAGGGATTCCTTCCCACAGTAGTAGATACAATAGTCATCTGAGTTAAATTCACCCATTCCAGTCCATTTTAGTTTGCTGATTCCTAAGAATGTCGACGTTCACTATTGCCATCTCCTGTTTGACCACTTCCAATTTGCCTTGATTCATGGACCTGATATTCCTGGTTCCTATGCAATATTGCTCTTTACAGCATTCGACCTTGCTTCTATCACCAGTCACATCCACAACTGGGTATTGTTTTTGCTTTGACTCCATCCCTTCATTCTTTCTGGAGTTATTTCTCCAGTGATCTCCAGTAGCATATTGGGCACTTACCGACCTGGGGAGTTACTCTTTCAGTATCTTATCATTTTGCCTTTTCCTACTGTTCATGGGGTTCTGAAGGCAAGAATACTGAAGTGGTTTGCCATTCCCTTCTCAAGTGGACCACATTCTGTCAGACCTCTCCACCATGACCCGCCCATCTTGGGTGGCCCCACACGACATGGTTTAGTTTCATTGAGTTAGACAAGGCTGTGGTCCATGTGATCAGATTAGCTAGTTTTCTGTGAGTATGGTTTCAATGTGTCTGCCCTCTGATGCCCTCTCTCAACATCTACCATCTTACTTGGGTTACTCTTACCTTGGACGTTGGGTATCTCTTCTCGGCTGCTCCAGCAAAGCTCAGCAGCTGCTCCTTACTTTGGACGAGGGGTATCTCCTCACTGCCGCCCCCCCGACCTTGGAAGTGGAGTAGCTCCTCTCCACCCTCCTGCGCTCCCGCAGCCACCCTCGTGGTAGCTCCTCTCGGCCACTGCCTCTGACCTCCTGTGTGGGGTAGCTCCTCTCGGCTGCCGCCCCTGACCTTGGATGTGGAGTAGCTCCTCTCAGCCACGCTTCTGCGTGGTCCGTCACAGCTGGAGCACCTAGGGTTTGACATTTTTTGTGGTCAAGAGTTGGAGCCTAGGGTTTTGTGGGTTCACACTTTATTGATGAATTTGCAACATAAGATAAGGTGGTGTGGGGGCAAGTGGCCCAAATGGTCAGTTACTTAAACTGTTAACTGTCCAAGTTAACAGTCCATGGAATTCTCCAAGCCAGAATACTGGAGTGGGTAGACTTGCCCTTCTCCAGAGGATCTTCCCAACCCAGAAATCGAACCAGGGTCTCCTGGATTGCAGGCGGATTCTTTACCAACCGAGCTATCAGGGAAGCCCTTAAATGAGCCAGGAGCTCTAAATCCAAGAAGCCTCAGTAGAGGAAGACAGTCTGGCTTTTTATCTAGCTTGTGGAACTGGCAATGTGCTTATTCTAGATAGCCATCTTTGAAGTGGGTGCCTCTGGCAGTCAAAACTTAAGCCAGGTGCTTAGATCACAGAAAGACACACAAAAAAATAAAACCCACCATCAGGGTTTACACAGCATACAGCCACTCTGGTGGGTGTGAAGTGATGTTGTGGTTTTGATTTACATTCCCTAATTACTAATGAAACAGTGGAAACAGTGTCAGGCTTTATTTTTGGGGGGGCTCCAAAATAACTGCAGATGTTGATTGCAGCCATGAAATTAAAAGATGCTTACTCCTTGGAAGGAAAGTTATGACCAACCTAGATAACATATTCAAAAGCAGAGACATTACTTTGCCAACAAAGGTCCATCTAGTCAAGGTTATGGTTTTTCCAGTAGTCATGTATGGATGTGAGAGTTGGACTGTGAAGAAAGCTGAGTGCCAAAGAATTGATGCTTTTGATCTTGAGAGTCCCTTGGACTGCAAGGAGATCCAACCAGTCCATTCTAAAGATCAGTCCTGGGTGTTCTTTGGAAGGACTGATGCTGAGGCTGAAACTCCAGTACTTTGGCCACCTCATGCGAGGAGTTGACTCATTGGAAAAGACTCTGATGCTGGGAGGGATTGAGAATAGGAGGAGAAGGGGACGACAGAGGATGAGATGGCTGGATGGCATCACTGACTCGTTTGAGTCAGTTTGAGTGAACTCTGGGAGTTGGTGATGGACAGGGAGGCCTGGCGTGCTGCAGTTCATGGGGTCGCAAAGAGTTGGACACGACTGAGCAACTGAACTGAACTGAACTGAATTACTAATGAATCATGTTGAGCTCAGGAGTGGGAGATTGGACCAAGGTAAGTTAAGATTCAGCCTTTTTTGTTGTTGTTGTTGATTAAGCACTTTCCTGCCTCCAAAGCTTTTGGTTCATTTCCAGGGTCCCAAAAATGTTGTTGCTGAGAGTTTTCCAATATCTTTAAAGAGGGGGAAATTTTGGAGTTCTTTACCTTCCATTTTCACTAATGACATCCACTTTGTATGTTTTGAGTGGTTTTAAATTCATGGAGGCTTGTTTTGTGGCTTAGAATGTGGTTTATCAGCAAATGTTTCATGTGTACTCACATTAATTTGGCCTACTGTAACACAATACCATAGACTGGGTGGCTTGAATAACAGCTATTTATTTCTCACACTGTTGGAGGCTGAGAGGTCCAAGATCATTGGCAGATCAGTTCCTGGCAAGGATCCTCTTCCTCACTTGGAGATGGTCACCATCTTGCTATGTCCTCAGGTGATGCAGAGCGTGCTCTGGACTCTATTCCTCTTCTTGTAAGGACACTAGGCCCATTATGGGAGCCCAACCCTCATGACCTCATTAACGCCTAATTACCTCCCAAAAGCCCAACTCCAAATACCATTGCATTGAGGGTTAGAATTTCAACTTATGAATATAGGAGGTGGGGATTCATTCAGTCTATAACAGTACTTGAAAAGAATATTTATTCTAGTGTGGTGAGTGTTCTGTGATAGTCAATTGCATCAAGTTGATTGAAGTGTTATTCAAGTCCCCTACATATTTATTTTCTTTCTACCTGTTCTGTCAATTTTTGAAAGTGAGTTTTTGAAGTTTCTCCTTATAATTGTGAATGTGTCTATCATTTTATTTCTATCAGTTTTTGCTTCATGTACTCTGAACTCTGTTGTATAAGGAGCAGAAACCTCTACAGTTATTATGCACTCCTAGTTTATAAATGGCAACCCACTCTAGTGTTCTTGCCTGGAGAATCCCAGGGACAGGGGAGCCTGGTGGGCTGCTGTCTATGGGGTAGCACAGAGTCGGACATGACTGAAGCGACTTAGCAGCAGCAGCAGCAGCAGCTTATTGAGTACCAACTATGTGATGTCGACTAAAAAAGATGCACAACTTGAGAGTTGTGAGTTAAGTTTTATTTGGGGCAAAATGAGGACTGCAGCCCAGGAGGCCCCATCTCAGATAGCTCTGAGAGCCTGCTCCAGAGCAGCAGTGGGGGAAGGTCAATATATAAGGTTTTGGTGATGGGGGAGTTCAGTACCTTAAGCACTTGCTTTATAAAAGGGTTTTTTGTTAGTCATGAGGCTCTGATGTCACCAAGAAGGGATTTAGAGCTTCTCTAGATATGAGGAGATGCAAGGATTGAGATAATAGAATCTGTTCCTAAAAAATCCAACTGTCTAAAGACCTATGCCACCAGTTTCCCTGGAGCACAGAGTGCCTCACTCCACCCTGAACTCTCTCAAGGGCTGTTGAAAGTCAACAGCTATAACAGCATAGGGTTCAATCTCCATAGAGGCAGATGGAAAATGCCTGTGTTGTGCAGCCATTGGCAATGCTCTTGGTAAGTGCCAATTTGTAGTCGACAGCAACAAGCATTCTCTAACCAGGTTTCCTCAGCTCCATTGGTTTTTAATATTTCTTTCTTTATTTTTGGCTGTGCTGGGTCTTCCTTAGTACATGTGGCCTTCCTTTAGTTGTGACTGGGGGCTACTCTCTGGCTGTGGTGCGCAGGCTTCTCATTGTGGAGGCTTCTCTGTTGCCATGTGTGGAGTGAGTCACGCTGCAACACGCAGAATCCTCTTAGACCAGGCACCGAACCTGTGTCTCCTGCATTGGCAGATGAAGTCCCAATTACTGGACCACCAGGGAAGTGCTCCTTTGTTGGTAAAAGTCCAGCCAAGAATCAGTATCTGAGTTTTAGAGAGGAGGATGCTGACACCCAAAGTGGTGAAGAACTTTGCACAAAATTTTACATAGTGGGATAAAACCCCAGCCAGTTAGATCCCAGAGTCCTCAGTTTTAACTATTCTGTTGTTTTAGGTGTGGAGTGGGGATTTGAACTTTGGGCAAGGTCAGGGTAAGGAATCTGATTGTACTGTAGCCTCCCTCAATATTTTGGCCTTTTGTTGTAGTTGTTGATCTGGCTCAAATCTTGGCATATCATGCACACCTGTCATCAGATGAGAAACATTTCCTAACAAAACAGAAGTAATTTATGTTGGAGCCAACTTTCAAATTCCACGTGTTTCTATTCCTGTCTTCTTTTTTGTCTCTGTGGCCTGAAAGCTGATCTCTCTCTTTGTTCCTGGATTGTACAAAAGTAGTCTGAAAACAGCCAATGAAAAAAGATGGAGGCACCTTAAATAGACTTGGGCAAGTCCATGAAACCTGTTGACAAAGGAGCTCAGTAGCCAACCTCACTTTCCCAGCAGAGCTTCCTTCAAGTGCCTCCTACAACCCTCTTTTTTAATGCTTTAATCACTATAAGATAGGGAAATTGTACTTTTAAAGAAAAAAATGGATTTGAGTTTTGGCTTTCCCACTTACTAATTTTGTGTTTTTGGGAAAATGACTTAACTAATCTCTAAAATGGGTCTACTCATAGTGCATAGTATTTTAATAGAAATACATAAAACACTACTTAACTGTGGGTCATTATTATTATAATGATCTCTCTCTATAAGCAAAGGAGGCCTATTTCCTCCAGTATCTGCTTGGCAATCTGAGTCAGTACTAATAGTTGTTAGTAACTGAGTCTCTTCTATGGATCAGGCACTTTAATCTACATGATCTTATCTTATTAATCAAACAACTTTGTAGAATCTTTTTGTTATCAGATTTTTCAGAGGAGGAAATCAAGACTCATAGAGGTTACATTACTTGCCCACGATTGGGCCCAGAGTGTATGTGGAAATTGGACACACATTCAGTCTGTAAACCTCTTTCTTCCCCACATTTCTCCTCTCCTCTCTTCCTCAAATGAGAGACAGGCTCTCCTAGGTCATCCATGTACTATCATGCAGGCTGTGTACTGAACAAGTTCAGAGAGTGACTTTTTCATTGATATCAATGTGCATGGTGCCTTCCTCCCCAAGGTATGCAATGCACACTTTGCAGACATGTATGAGGAATCCGTGGAGCAGCTAATCGGTTTTATTTGATATAGAGAGAAGATTTTGCTTAAGACCACCCATACATTCCTCCTGCAAATCATTCTTGGAGGTGCTTTCCATGTTTTTTTGATTCTGAGCAAATGACCTGAAGGTACTTGATCATATTACCTCTTACCACGTGGTGTGATTCCTCATTTTTATGCCTGGATCATATCCTTCGAGTATTCACTTTCCACATGACCCTACATGTCTGCAACCTTCAAAAAAAATTGCTGTGAAAGAAACTGCCTGGCTACATTTGGCAGTGTGATGCTAAAATATAAGCCTAAGTGAGCTATTTTCTATGAGTTCACCTTATATTTATTTCATGTATTTGTGGGTGCTGAAGCCACTAGAAGTCTGAGAGGCAGACTTTCATGAAATAAACCCTTTTATGTCTCATTTTCCAGAAAATTGCTCTGTTCTTTTGGCTGTGAGATACGCCTCTATCCATGAATCAGTGAACATCTGAGTTTAGGGATAAGTTAAAGGAAGAATAACTTTCACTAGAGCATGTTTTCTTCTTCTCTAGGCTAACTTCTTAAATACTATGGTCCCTAGAGATATTTCCTTCAAGCAAAGCTTTAACAATGATGTTTACACTCAGGGCAGCTGGAGTCAGTGGAAACACTATCTTTCAGTGGATCTGAGAAGGGTCTGCAAACTGGGCTGGGCCCAGTGAGTTACTTCATTTAATTACCTCAGTAACAGTTACAAAAAAAATTAGAATACTTTTCTTACATTTTGTCTCTGCTTTCATGTTCAGTCATTTCCAACTCTTTGTGACTGTCAGTCAGTCAGTTCAGTCGCTCAGTCAGGTCTGACTTTTTGTGACCCCATAAACCGCAGCATGCCAGGCCTCCCTGTCCATCACCAACTCCTGGAGTTTACCCAAACTCATGTCCATCGAGTCACTGATGCCATCCAGCCATCTCATCCTCTGTCGTCCCCTTCTCCTCCTGCCCCCAATCCCTCCCAGCATCAGGGTCTTTTCCAATGAGTCAACTCTTCTCATGAGGTGGCCAAAGTATTGGTGTTTCAGCTTCAGCATCAGTCCTTCCAATAAACACCCAGGACTGATCTCATTTAGAATGGACTGGTTGGATCTCCTTGCAGTCCATGAGACTCTCAAGAGTCTTCTCCAACACCACGGTTCAAAAGCATCAATTCTTCAGTGCTCAGCTTTCTTTATAGTCCAATCTAACATCCATACATGACCACTGGAAAAACCAGAACCTTGACTAGACGGACCTTAGTCGGCAAAGTAATGTCTCTGCTTTTGGATATGCTATCTAGGTTGGTCATAACTTTCCTTCCAAGGAGTAAGTGTCTTTTAATTTCATGGCTGCAATCACCATCTGCAGTGATTTTGGAGCCCCCCAAAAAAGTCTGACACTGTTTCCACTGTTTCCTCATCTATTTTCCTTGAAGTGATGGGACCAGATGCCATGATCATAGTTTTCTGAATGTTGAGTTTTAAGCCAATTTTTTCACTCTCCTCTTTCAGTTTCATCAAGAGGCTTTTTAGTTCCTCTTCACTTTCTGCCATAAGGGTGGTGTCATCTGCATTCTCGCATAGTCAATAAAGCAGAAAAAGATGTTTTTCTGGAGCTCTCTTGCTTTTTCCATGATCCAGTGGATGTTGGCAATTTGATCTCTGGTTCCTCTGCCTTTTCTAAAACCAGCTTGAACATCGGGAAGTTCACGGTTCACATATTGCTAAACCCTGGTTTGGAGAATTTTGAGCATTACTTTACTAGCATGTGAGATGAGTGCAATTGTGTGGCAGTTTGAGCATTCTTTGGCATTGTCTTTCTTTGGGATTGGAATGAAAACAGACATTTTCCAGTCCTGTGGCCACTGCTGAGTTTCCCAAATTTGCTGGCATATTGAGTTCAGCACTTTTACAGCATCATCTTTCAGGATTTGAAATAGCTCAATTTCTAGTGGAATTCCATCACCTCCACTAGAAACCCAAGTAAGATGGTAGGTGTTGCGAGAGGGCATCAGAGGGCAGACACACTGAAACCATAATCACAGAAAACTAGCTAATATGATCACACGGACCCTAGCCTTGTCTAACTCAATGACACTAAGCCATGCCGTGTGGGGCCACCCAAGACAGACGGGTCATGGTGGAGTGGTCTGACAGAATGTGGTCCACTGGAGAAGGGAATGGCAAACCACTTCAGTATTTCTGCCTTGAGAAACCCATAAACAGTATGAAAAGGCAAAATGATAGGATACTGAAAGAATAACTCCCCAGCTTGATAAGTGCCCAATATGCCCAATATGGAGATCAGTGGAGAAATAACTCCAGAAAGAATGAAGGGATGGAGCCAAAGCAAAAACAGTATCCAGTTGTGGATATGACTAGAGATAGAAGCAAAGTCTAATGCTATGGACTACAGCCTGCCAGAATTCTCTGTCCTTGGGATTTTTCCAGAGAGAATACTGGAGTGGGTTGCCATTTCCTTCTCCAGGGGATCTTCCCAACCCAGGGATCAAACTTGTGTAGCTGCGTCTCCTACATTGCAGGTAAATTCTATATTTCTGAGCCACAGGGGAAGCCTCCCTTACATTTATATAGGGTTTAATAAAGAGCTTTCACAATCAGAAACTGTATTATTTCAGTTTTATTATTCCAATCCCACAATCAGATCTGTATTCTAACCTTGTAAAGCTGGAGAGATAACTTTTTGTCTCATAAAAGAGGAAACAGGAAGAAGAAGCTAGAGATGTCAAACCAAAGGTCCAAGTTCACAAATCAATTAAGGCTCTGGTCCCTTTTGAGCTTTCCTTCTAAGGATGGCTATAGCAATCACTGAACCCATTCAAAGGTCACAGAGACCTACAGTCTTTGCTTTTCTCAATTCACTGGAACAATGTGGAGAACATTAAAGTGAGTGATTAACTCACTAACAAGTTATAGTGATTTTAAACTAGAGTTGAGTGAGTATTCTAGTAGAATCAGTTCAGTTCAGTTCAGTCGCTCAGTCGTGTCCGACTCTTTGCGACCCCATGAATCGCAGCACGCCAGGCCTCCCTGTTCATTACCATCTCTCGGAGTTCACTCAGACTCACATCCATCGAGTCCGTGATGCCATTCAGCCATCTCATCCTCTGTCATCCCCTTCTCCTCCTGCCCCCAATCCCTCCCAGCATCAGAGTCTTTTCCAATGAGTCAACTCTTCGCATGAGGTGGCCAAAGCACTGGAGTTTCAGCTTTAACATCATTCCTTCCAGAGAAATCCCAGGGTTGATCTCCTTCAGAATGGACTGGTTGGATCTCCTTGCAGTCCAAGGGACTCTCAAGAGTCTTCTCCAACACCACAGTACAAAACCATCAATTCTTCGGCGCTCAGCCTCCTTCACAGTCCAACTCTCACATCCATACATGACCACAGGAAAAACCATAGCCTTGACTAGACGGACCTTAGTTGGCAAAGTAATGTCTCTGCTTTTGAAAATGCTATCTAGGTTGGACATAACTTTTCTTCTAAGGAGTAAACGTCTTCTAATTTCATGGCTGCAGTCACCATCAGCAGTGATTTTGGAGCCCAAAAAAATAAAGTCTGAAACTGTTTCCACTGTTTCCCCATCTATTTCCCATGAAGTGATCCTTGTTTTTATAAATTTTCTCATCCAGAAATAACCCTTTACATAATCCTTTATCTCATCTACAAGTGCCAACATAAACAGTAAAGGGCAGAATGGTAGTTGTTGTCTATTAAGAATTGCTTCAACAAGAACTGCCCCAAGGCCAGCAGTACTCATACCCAAAAGTGAAGTGTGGTCCCTGTTGTCTTACAGAGTCAGAGGGAGGTGGAGTGTGGACAGCCCAGCCTACTGAATAGGATGCGCTACTCTTCTCAAGGGCTTAAAAACAACTTTATTCTCTAAGAAATCTGTGCCTACACCTGTCAAGCAGTCTCCTGTATTACTTTGTCTTCAAATAAGGTCTCCAATGGACAGAAGTCATTTGTGTCTATATGTGTATGTTGGTGGAAACACATGCATTGCTGTACATCAACTGATGGCTGAAAATGAAGTTCTTCTTGTTTACTTTCACCATCTGGTTTCTTGGGAACAACTGAACAAACTTAGTAGGATCTTGATGTGAATGGAAAATTTTCTGAAAAGTGGAAGTATCTTTTGAGTCGGTGGAAGTCCTTGCTGATCTACAGCTTGGGGTGGAGTTTAGCCAAGAGATTAGCCTAGATCAAGATTAGAGTAGGTTGGAATGAGAGAGAAAACTTAGAAAATGGAAGTTAAGCTTTGTGATTCCAAATTTCCTTGTGTTTACTTGACAGGGTTCCAAAAACTTCCTCTTCCAAGTGAAATACCAAAGCTGTAGTTCTACTGAAAGTTTAGTATTTCTAACTACCTCCAGTTCCCTTGAGGGCAAACACTTTTTATCAAGCCTTAGCTGGTGGGGAAAGAGTTTATGACATGTAACACGGGTAGATGTGTTCCCTCTGACTAACCAGAAACATCAAAGAAGACAAGAAGGGCAGAAAATAATGTTAGAAACTCTTTGTTGGAGAGAAATCCTCGACAACGTATGTATTCTAGGGTGATATTTTACAAATTTTCTTTCTTGTCTTAACTGAAATTTCATGTGGACATTTAATACAAAAAATGTAGAGAAAACTGGAGCTGTTATGGTCGAATGGAAGATAGTTATATGGAGCCTACTTGACGTGCCATCCACACATATCCTCTGGGGAACTGAGGGACTTCAGGTCTTTAAGGAACACAGTGAAAAACCAGTGGACTAGGGAATTTCTAGAATTTCTTTGTGGGAAATGAAATGGTTGTTCTGTAGTAATTGCTAGAGATAGCCAGGAAGAAAAGATTGGACTCTGAACTCATTGTCAGGAAGGATCCTAACTTATTTATTTTTATATTGTTGATGACAAGCACAAGGCCTGGTTCATGGCAGGTGCTAAGTAAATTTACAATTTGTTAAATAAATGGCTCTATTTTAAGAAATCTGTATTTGAGCAACAAAAGCACGGTACCGAAAACCAAGTGAGATCAAGAAAGTAAATGAATGTGGGTCTTACGTGCCTTGATGTCCTCATAATCACCTATGTGGGGAGGTACCTCTTACTATGTTTTCATAATGAGGAATGAAATACATCACACCAACCAATCTCCCAGCTTAATGAAACTTGACACTGATATATTATCAGATCTAGTTCATATACACCCTGGAAGTCAGATTTAAGAACCTGAAAAACTATAGCTCTTAAATTTTAGAACCCACGAGATTCTCTCCAGGAAACTAAAAACAGATTCCTCGGTTGTATTTATAGGAGAGCAAAACTT
>SJYT01000311.1:5439-108407 GCA_006410635.1 Cephalophus harveyi
AATAGGTTAATAACCCAGTTAACATCTTCATTTTGTTGAAGTAACAAGGATAGTATAATTACATGTGTCAGAAAAAAATAAAATGAGTATTTCTTTACCCTATTAGATAAAAAATAATTGCAATTCATACACAAAGATATAAAGTCTATTACACCTATTTTACCTACTAAAATGTAGTTTAGACAGTAAGATTGCCATTTTCTATGTGAAAATGGAAATTTTTGGAAAACAATCATTTTATTATTCTCAAGTCAAGTGACACATTTTACTTCTAGGAATCAATGCATAAAAAATCACATTTTCATGTTTGTTAAGTAAATCAAAGGTGCCGGTTATCAACTGACTGATACCAGCCTATGGGAAACAAAATTGCTCTCAAATTTGATCTTCAATTTAAAGAAATAAAATAGTATTGGAATATTAAATAATAATTGAAAATATTACATGTTTGTATCTGGTTTTGATATTTTCTCATTTCATAAAAAGAAAAATTAAAGCAATAACAAATATAAATTGTGCTTTATTAATAAGAAATTATAGCTCAAATATATTTTATTTTCATCTTTATTCATGAGTAGGAAAGGCTTTAACATCTCTCCCTTAGAACTATTTGCTTAAAAGTATAGCTCTCTTTAGAAATTTTACTTTATTTTACTTTACAATACCGTATTGGTTTTGCCATACATTGACATGAATCCACCATGGGTGTATAGAGTATAGACATTAGCATGTTTTACATCAATTAAAAAAAAAAACACTAACTAGGAAATCTAGATTTTGCATTAACGTGGACGCTCTCAAGTGAACAATTACTCAGCTTCTGTGATGTTCCATGGTTTCTGCCCTTTTCCTTCTCTTTCCATCTTGCTTATCTATTGGAGAGGAACATAGCCAAGTTCAATTCATCACAGCTACACGCAGCTTCCCTGCCACGCTGCCAATGGCGCCCACTCCCTCCATCTGGCCTTAGTCTGAGCATGGTTTCCTCTACAACTACTGCCAGTCTGTTGCCATAGCAGCCGCTAAGAGGGCTTTGACAGTATGGGGAAAGAAGGAAAGCACATTTTATCCCATGCTCCTTGGTGAGACTGAAATGGTTCCAAGGACCCACTGAAAATGTGACAGGGAAAAAACAAAACAAAACAAACAAACAAAAAAAAAACTGCTCTACAAAAGATATCCACGATAGAGAAACACCTTTTCCAAAGGGAACTAAACGTGTACTAGTGAGAAATGTTGTAATCCTGCAAACTGAGAGTTAAGGAAAACTCTCACATGTTCAAAATGGGAACCATGGATTATATGATGAAGGGGTAAAAGTAATAAAGGAGGGTTTTTAAGCATTTATTAATGGAAGAATAGAAAGACAAGCTACAAGCAAAGGTGTCAGATCAATGTTTGGAAATCTCTTTTAAACTAAAAATCATGCACTGACTTTTCAAATTGCTATGTCAAAATCTGAATAATATAAGGTAAACACTTTCTAGCTACTATAGTTCCATGTTAAAAATCACTATCACCAATATTTAACTCCTGGTTTTAAAGGAGAAATAGTACAGCCTCAGTTTCCAGAAAATTATGTCTTACCAGAATTTCACCAAAAATCTACTTTTACTCTAAGGGTAGTTAAAGGAATATACAAACATTGTGTGCAGAAAGGTAACATGTCATAAAAACCAAGCACTGAAAACTAAAAGGACAATAAAGATCAATGAATTCTAATCTTAGCTTTAAAAAACTTTGCTGTGAAAGCTTTTGACAAGTAGGAATATTACTAACACTTAGGTTCATGTGATGATTACTGAGTTGGAAATATGTCTTGAAAGGTCATCTTGTCTATCTCCTCCCTCCAAAAGACTACAGAAAAACCCCAGAAAAGGTCTTCCTGTTCTACTTCTGAAAGTACAGGGAGTCAGATTATGCCACCTGTTTTACAACCAGTATTATTCTTCATGTTTGCAATTTTCACACTTTCTGTAATTTAAATAACAGAAGATAGATGGCTAATTTGTCCTTAGACAGCCAACATTACTTCTGTTTCTATAATCAAACCTGAGCATTGTCATTTCTGGGAAGAATCAGAAAAAGAGAAAGATATGGACCTTGTGGTATAATCGAAGACTCACAGCACTGACTGAACAGCTCCAGTCCACAGGGCAGCCTCAATGAAAAGACTGACATTTTCAAGCATTCTCATTAAAGGTCAGACTTTCCTATATAGATTTACTATTAGCCAATAATGTAACTTTACTAACAAAAGAAGTAATGGTTTTACTGACAATGAGTAAATTTGAGACATTCAGACAATACAAGTGGGCTGAATTACAGTAATAGATGGAGAAACTAACAGATAAGCCACAGAGCTCACTTAAAATGCTAAAGTATTTCCTTCCAGATTTAAGCCTTTCAAAAGTCAGAGTCAAAGTTCCTACATCTGGTGAACAAATAATTTATATCCTCATCTCATTGGATATAATTTTATCTGAGTGTTCAGCCTGCTTTTTTTTTTAAATGCCACTACTCTGTCAGTCCTGCAAAATATTCACTAAATGTCCATCCTGCCTAAGGCAACTGGATAAAAAAGAAAATTTCCTTACTTTCAAGGTCTGAAAACATTATCAACACACATTTCTTTCTTGAGTCTTATAAATTACTATCAATGCTAGTATTTAACATGTCCTTAACACTGTGTCATTTTCTGCTAAATTGATCTTTTACATTTGTAACTATGAGGGTACCTCCACACAAACAAGAACCACCAATGGGATTACCACTCAATAAATGTAATATCGCAGAAATTAAAATAACCCAAGTGATTTGAATTGGTTGTTCTGGGGAGTGAGATACATTTAGGCTATTTGGGTAACATAATGCTGCATGATAGAGTACATTCCATGGATATTAAACTTAACAAATTCAAGTATACATGTTCACAGGCTTGGAATGAAAGACAGATAAAGAATGAAGAAAGAAAAAAAATGGAAGGGAAGGAGGAAGAAAGGAAAGAAGGAAGGTAAGGAAGAAAGAAAGGGAAAGAGAGAGAGAGGGAAGGAAGGAAAGAAGGAAGGCATGGGGAAAGAGGAAGGGGGCAAATGAAGGAAAGGAGGGAAGTTGGGAAGAGAGGAAGAAATAGCAGAAACCACTGTAACCATGGCAACCCACTCCAGTTCAGAAGACCCCAGTCATTGCTGCACTCCAGGCCTGTGTATGCAGTGTGAGCATGCACTACGCTCACAACGTCCAGGCTCCTCCTTCTCAATTTATATGTGCGTCTCACAGTACAAGCATCTCAGTGGGTCAAACGTGGTTCCAACGTCTAAAGATAGGACTTCTTCATCTAATATGGCCCCCAAATCCAGGTCAATTATTTCAACTTATGTTCAACTAAGATAGAGTGTTCTATTCGAAAACTGGCTGTGTTAAAGCTATTGGCAAATACTATCTATGCGGCTATTGTGAGGGATTTTCAAGTTTGTTTTTTTTTTTTTTTCACTATAATGAGATATAACTTGGAATCAAAAATAGACATTCCTTGCAAGGTATTTTTTGTAGACAGTAACTGTTCTTTAGACTTCATCATGTCCTGGTTCAAATACCTACCAAGCCATACAGGAAAGCTATCTTTTGATTCTAAACTCATCATGCAAACTTCTGGCCATTAATCTTCCTGCCACCTAGATAAGGAAAAGGGAATTCCCTGAATCGTACAGTAGATATTAATATCACCGTCTTTCAAATGGAATGTCATCCATTGTAAATTAATAAAGTTGAATTACACCAGTATCCTTCATCTCCCAGAATTTTGCCAGATGACAATAATGCTTGAAAGAAAACATGCAAGACTCTTGGGAGAAATCAGGGAAGATTTTCCTGAAGAGGATGCTTCTATTTAGTCTTAACAATCAGGAGATTTTCATGCAATCTCACAAGCTTCCCTGATGGCTAAGATGGTAAAAAAAAAAAATCCTCCTGCAATGTGGGAGACCAGGGTTCATTTCCTGGGTTGGGAAAATCCCCTGAAGGAGGGCATGGCAACCCACTCCAGTATTCTTGCCTGAAAAATCCCCATGGACAGAAGAGGCTGGCAGGCTATAGCTCATGGGGTCTCAAGGAGTCGGACACGACTGAATGACTAAATACATCACACACATAAAATCTCACAAAGTGAAGGGCATCTCAAGTAGAAGCCTGTATACAAAGAGGACATAAGAAGCGAATTTTCTGTTCAGGAAACTTCTTATCATATAACTAGACTACAACCTCCATAGGGCAAGGGCTCTTTAATTTGTTCATTTAAAAACTTCTTCTTACCCTTTACTACAAAGCCTGGTTCACAGAAGGTGTTTATTAATCTTTATTTAATAAGACATAAGTAGCTGGAACACATCATCATCTGAAGTGGGAAGCTGTTGGGCAACAGACCAAGATGTGTTCAAGATTCATATCATAAAAATATGATAGACCAAATATAATTAGTATCAGGTTTGAGTATGAATGAGAGGAAACCACAAATAACAAGGGATTAAAGGAGAAATTTTTATGTCTCTGGCTTTTTATGTTTTGGCATCCCAGAGATTGTATGAAGACGACACAGAACAGGGTCCTGATACTTCCTATCATGTCATCATACTTAACACAGCTGCTCTTTCTCCCACCATCATATCAACATTCCAGCTATGCAAATAAAGAGACAGAAGGGTATGCCTCCTCAATTTAAGGACAAGAGGATACATAAAGATTTCAGGTTCATCCTGTCTTCAATAACTGTATAGGACCACACCCAACTGCAAGAGGCCTTAGAAATGTAGGATTTATTTTTGATGTCCAGATCCAGTTAAAATTTAGGAGTTCTATTAAAAAGAACAAAATAGAAAATAAATATTGATTTTGCCAAAAAGTTAGTCTGGATTTTTCTGTTATACCATATGGAAAAACCCAAATGAATTTTTTGGCCAACCCAACAGTAGCAGACAACCAACAGACTCTGCCACCCATTCAATGGAGTTTGGATTTTAACATATGAGAAATATATTTTAATCAGTTGCTTGTGCTGTGTCTCTCAGTCGTGTTCGACTCTTTGTGACCCCATACACTGTAGCCCTCCAGGCTTTGCTCTGCCCATGGGGATTCTTCAGGCAAGAATACTGGAGTGGGTTGCCATGCCCTCCTCCAGGGTATCTTCCTGACTCAGGGATTGAACCCAGGTATCCTACATTGCAAAAAGTTTGGTGAAAATTTTTGAAGTATACAAATGTTAAGTATACCCCTGTTAAAATGATCACATCCAGTGCCTAAATATTGGCTTCTAATATCATTTTCCATGAGTTTTCAGGGACCAAAAAAAAAAAAAGGAACAATTTAAGCAACAAAATAAACTGCATAATATGAGACTAAGTTGTTGTTGTTCTCGCCCAGTAGTGTCTGACTCTGTGACCCTATGGACTGCAGCATGTCAGGCCTCCCTGTCCCTCACCATCTCCTGGAGTTTGCCCAAGTTCATGTCCCTTGCATCAGTGATGCCATCCAGCCATCTCATCCTCTGGCACCCTCTTCTCCTCCTGCCCTCAATCTTTCATTGCATCAGGGACTTTTCCAATGAGTCCGCTGTTGGCATCAGGTGACCAAAATACTGGAGCTTCAGCATCAGTCCTTCCAGTGAATATTCAGGGCTGATCTCCGTTAAAATTGACTGGTTCGATCTCCCTGCTGTCCAACGGACTTTTAGGGGTCTTCTCTGGTACCCCAGTTCTAAGGCATCAGTTCTTTGGCACTCTGCCTTCTTCATGGCCCAGCTCTCACAAATGTACATGACCACAGGGAAGACCATAGCCTTGACTATATGGACCTTTGTCGGCAGAGTAACGTCTCTGCTTTTCAACACACTGTTTAGGTTTGGAATCGCTTTCCTGACAAGAAGCAATTGTCTTCTGATTTCATGGCCGCAGTCACCCTCCGCAGTGATTTTAGAGCCCAAGAAGAGGAAATCTGTCACTACTTTCAACTTCTCCCCTTCTATTTGCCATGCAGTAATGAGGCCAGATGCCAAAACCTAATTTTTTTAATATTTAGCATTGGACTATAGTCCAAGCTACAAAATGAATATCCATGAGTCCTTAATAATATAAATGAATAATTAAATCAATAAACAAATGTCAGACAAGAGAAAACTCTCCTTTGCAGAAGACTTATAGATAATTTATATAAATACACTCTAAAAAAATAGAGGATAACTTCCAACTCCTTAAGTGTGGGCTATACAGAGTGATATTCTTTCAAAGAGCACAGCATAATAAGGGGAAAAAAAGAAACTTTATAGTGGAGATACCTGAAAAATGCTTCCTCAGCTAGGTGATCAAAGTTAACATACCAGGCATAAGTCATATTCATGGCATGTACCTTTGATATAAATGTACCATCAGAGAATAGTGTCTTACCTCTGTGGTCTTCTTTCCTGAAACTTGCAATTCTTATCATAAGAAAAATACCATACAATTTATTTAATATCATCCTTAAAACTGTCAAAACTGTCACTAAAAACAAGGAAAGTCTAAGAATATGTCACAGTCCAGAGGAACCTCAGGAGACATGAGTGCTTAATGTGGATTTTGCTTGACGTCTTAGAACAGAAGAAATTTTTAAAATCAAGAAAATCTGAATGAAAATATAGACTCTGGTTAATAATAATGTATCAATATTGGCCCATTAGTTTGACAAACGTATCATACAATGTAAAATGTTAATAAGCAGGGAGATGGACATGGGGAAAATTTCTCTCCTATCTTTGGAATCTTTTTGTAAATATAAAACTATTATAAAATTAAGTTTACTTTAAAAGTTTTGAGGCTGAGTTTAAAAAGTTACACAAAAAGAAGCCAAATTTAACTTGTGGCCTGAAATGTTAAGATCTTCATCTTCACACCAGGTACTAACATCTGGTGAGTGTACAACAAGGAACTGACTTTCCTAGGTGAATTCCCAATCATTCCACTCTATTTACAAAGCCCTGTTTTATTTTTCTCATTGGCTTCAGACCAAAAGTATTTCAATCATATGTAGCTTATTTTGTATATTCCACTGTGTTCAGTCTCCCAGTCCTGTCCGACTCCTTGTGACCCCATGGACTGCAGCACGCCAGGCCTCCCCATCCCTCACCATCTCCCGGAGTTTGCCCAAGTTCACGTCCATTGCATCAGAGAGGCCATCCAGCCATCTCATCCTCTGGCACCCTCTTCTCCTGCCATCAATCTTTCCCAGCATCAGGGACTTTTCCAATGAGTCGGCTATTGGCATCAGATGACCAAAATACTGGAGCTTCAGTTTTAGTATCAGTCCTTCCAATGAGTATTCAGGGTTGATTTCCCTTAAGATTGAGTGGTTTGGTCTCTGTGCTGTCCAAGGGACTCTCCTGAGTCTCCTGAGTCTCCAGCACCACAGTTCAAAGGCATCAATTCTTTGGCGTTTTACCTTCTTTACCATGTTCCAGCTCTCACAATTGTACGTGACCACAGGGAAGACGATCACCTTGATTATAGGAACCTTTGTCGGCAGAGTAATGTCTGCTTTTCAACACATGGTCTAGGTTCATCATAGCTTTCTTGCTAAGAAGCAAACATCTTCTGATTTCATGGCTGCAGTCATCATCTGTAGTGACTTTAGAGCCCAAGAAGAGGAAATCTGCCACTACTTCCACCTTTTCCCCCTCTATTTGCCTAAAGTAATGGGGTTGGATGTCTTGATCTTAGTTTTTTTTTAATAGTCTTAAGCTGGTTCTTTCACTCTCTTCCTTCACACTCATCAAGAGGCTCTTTAAATCCTCTTCGCTTTCAGCTATTAGAGTGGTATCATCTGCATATCTGAGGTTGTTGATATTTCTTCCACCTACCTTGATTCCAACTTGTAACTCATCCAGCACGGCATTTCTCATGATGTGCTCAGTGTATAGATTAAACAAATAGGATGACAGCAGACAGCCTTGTCCTGCTCCTTTCTCAACCTTGAACCCATCTGTTGTTCCATATGGGGTTCTAACTGTTGCTTCTTGAGCCGCATACAGGTTTCTCAGGAGACAGATAAGATTGACCTGGTGTTCGCATCTCTTTAAGAGCTTTCCACAGTTTATTATGATCCACACAGTCACAGGCTTTGTCATAGTCGATGAAAGAGAGGTAGAGGGTTTCTTGGAATTCCCTGGCCTTCTCTATGATCCAAATGTTGGCAATTTCATCTCTGGTTCCTCTGCCATTTCTAATCCTAGCTTGGACAGCTGGAATTTCTTGGTTTGCATAATGCTGAAGGCTAGCATGCAATATTTTAAGCATGACCTTACTAGCATGGGAGATGAATGCAATTGTCAAATGACTAGCACATTCTTTAGAACTACGTTTCTTGAATTGGGATGAGGACTGACCTTTTCCAATCCTGTGGCTGCTGCTGGGTCTTCCAGATTTGCTGACATATTGAATGCAACACCTTGATGGCATCATCCTTCAGGGTTTTGAATAGTTCTACTGGAATTCCATTGTATCCTCTAGCTTTATTAACAGCAGTGCTTCCTAAGGCCCACTTGACTTCACTCTCCAGACTGTCTGGCTCTGGGTGACTGACCACACCATCGTAGTAATCTGGTTCATTTAGATCTTTTTTGTACAGATCTTCTGTGTATTCTTTGCCTCTTCAGCATCTACTGGGTCTCTACCATTTCTGTCCTTATTGTGCTCATATTTGGGCCAAATGTTCCCTTGATATCTCCAATTTTCCTGAAGAGATCTCTAGTCTTTCCCCTTCTGTTGTTCTCGTCTAGATTTATACACTGTTCATTGAAGAAGGCATTCTTGCTTCTTGGCACTGTTTTCTGGAAATCTGCATTCAGTTTCATATAGCTTTCCCTTTCTCCCTTGCTTTTCACTTCTCTTCTTTCTCTAGCTATTTGTAAGTCCTCCTCAGATAACCACTTTGCCTTCTTGCTATTCTTTTTCTTTGGGATGGTTTTGTTCGCTGACTCCTGTACAATATTATGGACCTCCATCCATAGTTCTGCAAGCACACTGTTTAGAAGTTCTAATCCCTTGACTCTATTCACTACCTTCAGTGCATATTCACAGGGGATTTGATTCATACCTGGCTGCCTTAATGGTTTTCCCCATTTTCTTTAGTTTAAGCCTGAATTTTGCTGGGAAGCTGATGAACAGGGACACAAGTCAGCTCCAGGCCTTGTTTTTGCTGACTGAATACAGCTCCTCTATCTTGGGCTACAAAAAGAAATATAATCAATTTGACTGGTACTGACCATTTGGTGACGTCCATGTGTAAAATCATCTCTTGTATTGTTGAAAAGGGTATTTGCTATGACCAGTGCATTCTCTTGGCAGAATTCAGTTAGCCTTTGCGCTGCTTCATTTTGTTCTCAAGATCAAACTTGCCTGTTACTCCAGGTATCTCTTGGATATAAAGCAATCTTCATTTGCCAAAATATAGACAACAAGTATCTTCCTAGGTGGCTCAGTGATAAAGAATTCACCTGCCAATGCAGGAGACAAAGGAGGCACAGGTTTATCTGGGTAAGGAAGGTTCCTTGGAGGAGGAAACAGTAATCCACTCCAGTGTTCTTGCCTAGAAAATTCCATGGATAGAGGAGCACAGGGCTACAGTCCCTGGGATCACAAACAGTCGAACATGACTGAGTTACTGAGCACACATAGACAACAAGTACACCTGATTGATATAGAAAGTGAATGTGAGGTTTTATACAGAGTGAAGTAACATTTAATAGAATAAAAACATTTTTTATCAGTACTTATTTACTGTATTCCAACTCATACCACACAGTGACAAAGACTTAAAAGATGGATACAGTACAGCCCAATCTTTCAAAAAAATTTACTCTTCTGGTGAAATATCTTGATGTAAATATAACATTACAATGGAATATACTGTGGATTATTTTTGAGATAAGTCCACAGAAAACATATGGCAGAGTGACAGTACTCAAAACAGATGCCTTAGCTTTTGACGTCACCAATGAAACATGAACACATCAAGAAAATGACAGGAGATTAAATTTTGAAAAGGAGTCAAGAACCAAGTACATTACCTACATCTGCTTTAGAAAACAAGAAGTAAAATTATAATGTAAATAATTCAGAAGAAGCTCATGGGAGGGTACATTAAATTTTCAAAAGGAAGGAAGGAGTGTAGCGTAAAGGTGAGAAGTAAACATGTAAAAACTACATTTCCTACATGATTAAATTGAAGAATCAGATTAATCACCACCTCCATTAAAAATACTTCTTTCAAATATATAAAACCATTCAGGTTAGAATAAACAGTTATACAGACCCACTATGTTGTTGCTGTTTAGTCGTTAAGTCATGCCCAACTCTTTGCGACCTCATGGATTGTAGCCCACCAGGTTGCTCTGTCTGTGGGATTTCCCAGGCAAGAATACTGGAGGGGGTTGCCATTCTCTTCTCTAGGGGATCTTTCTGACCCAGGGATCAAATCCAAGCCTCCTGCCTGGCAGGCAGATTCACCACTGCTTCACCTGGCAAGTCCCTCACCATCTAAAAATCTCCATATAATTAGGATCACACAAAGGAAATGCATAAATATTAAAAACTTGCAAGTCTCTCCACAGGATAAATATTTTAAGTGGACACAAATTCTCTGGGCCTAAAGGGACACCAAGACACAAGAAGAAAACATCCAACATATTGATCAGCTTCCTTGTTTTCTTTGCTAATAGGTTTTTACCTGCTAAGTTGTTCTCAGAAAAGGACAAGTGAGGATTTTTATTTCTGAACGGCCAACAATAGGGCTATCTTAAGCCCAGCAGATAAAATATTAGAACGCTGAATAAAATTTTTTAAAATTATGTATCCTCCTCACCTTCTAAGTTCAAAAAAAGAATCCTGTATCTACTCATACAGATATATACATATCCTGTGACATCTGCTCAAATATCTTATGCTATTACTCAACATCGTTAGGAATCAATATGTTAAGTTTTTAAAATTCTACCTCAAATACCCTACCCTGTCTTGCCTTCATTTTCCTGACTACCTCTTATCATCCTTTATTTGGATCATGAAAATAGCCTCCTAAACTTCTCTTCACATCCAGTATTATCTGCTTCAATCCAACGCTCATATAGCAATCAGAATGACCTCACTATAAAACACTAACTTGATCATGTAATTCAAAACCTTCAAGGAGTATGCTTCAAAAAAGAATTAAGTCTAAATTTCTTCCTGATTTCAACTCAATATAAGTTGCTTCATTTTTTTAAGGGATATTTCTCCCTCAATATTTAATCATTAGTTATCAGGACACAATCCTTCCCTCAATTATTTCCTTCTTTTTAATGGGACAGATTGAAATGACCTTTGCCTCATCTCTCCCTAGCTGCTTCCCATTTTTCAACATCCAATTAGGAAGGATGTCTTCAATAAAGCCTTGAATGGAATATACATTTCATGAATATTTGTGCCCAATTGCTCAGTTTTGTCCAACTCTTTATGACCCCATGGACTGAAGCATACTAGGCTCCTCTGTCCATGGAATTTTCTAGGCAAGAATAGTGGAGTTGGGCCACCAGGGATCAAAAAGTGCCTCTTGCATCTCCTGCTTTGGCAAGCAGATTCTTTACCACTGGAGCCACCTGGGAAGCCCCTGCGGAAAGTCTGCAGAATTGATTTGAAACCTCTTCCCTCTATTCACGTAAGAAACTCCTAGCCAAAAATTCAGCCTCTACTTGTGTGTGTTACTCACTCAGTCACGTCTTACTCTTTGCCACCCCATGGACTGTAGCTCACCAGGCTTCTCTGTTCATGGAATTGTCCAGGCAAGAATACTGGAGTGGGTTGCCATTCCCTTCTCCAGATCTTCCCAATCCAGGGATTGAACCTGGGTCTCCTGCATTGCGGGCAGACTGTTTATCATCTGAGCCACCAATTTCAGCCTCTACTTGAATATTTCAAGTATAAGTCATTGTTTCATGAAGAATTCAATGATAAGTATTCTTCTTTACTTTTTATTGAATTGAAATGTGTCTTTTTGAAATTTCCATCCAATTATCCTGAAAATCTTGCTTAGATTGTTTTTAAATGTTCTTTGTATTATGTGTTATTGGTAATAAAATTCCTTATTTATTTTCTGTTTATCCAGTGATAGCTTAGAGATAAGAACTATTCACAGATGTATGCCTACAAAACCTTATTATGGTATATAGGCCATATGTGCTTTCAATTTAACATATGGAGGGCATAAGGAAAATCACAGTTGATGTCAAAACACATGACAACTGCTGTTATATTCTGTGAAGTCCATCATGCTGTATTAGTTCTAGGACTTTTTTTCTTGTTGAAAACCTAGTTAGTTGTCCAAAGATATTCTAACTATCAAGAAAAACAGCAAAATTCTGTAATTACCATTCAACTAAAAAATAAATTAATTAAAAGAAAATAATAATGGGAGCTACCTAGTTGCATGCTGTCAGACTAAGGGATTTCAAGAACTTGCCAAAAGCTATCAGCAGACTCATTGTTAAAACTACTGTAGTTCGTTAATTTATCCATTGCCCTGAGTATCTATTGATGTCTTATAGAAATGTAAACAAAATACTGTAACTAACAATACATAGCATTCAATTCAAGAAAAATGTATCAAGCTTCTTCTCTATACAAATCACTTTCTTGCTTAAAATGATATCACTTGTCTTCATGGTTCTTATCACATACCAGGTAAGCTAAACATGAAAATTATTATAACAGCTAGGATTATCTAATGTATAAATAGATACAATATTTATTCAATGATACCATAGTGAGTGAGGTTACAGTTCCACTAAAGTCTCACATGGAGTGGATGAAAAGAAAGAGTTCACCAGTACAGCCAGATACTAGATAATCATAACCATGTTATGAAATATCATGTTCTTTCAGATTCTAATAATATCTGCTACTGGTTTCAAATAGTAAATATATACACTTTGAGATGTAACTTTGAATAAAGTAATGTTAAAATGCATTCCCCATGATAAAATATGAATCTATAAGATATTTTATTAAACTGACTACCAAACATTGGCCTTTCTTTCTTCTAAGACAAATACAAAACATGAATGCAGGTATCTTTCCATGACATACAAATGCAAATCAACTTTTTATTCATGACTCTAAGTTGAGAACTTCCAAGTAGCTATTTTCTTAATATCTCAGCACTACTTATTTGGTATAAGTGTCCATCAATTATACGTCATCAAATGAGATTTATTTTCACTACATAAACACATAGATCATTCCCATGTGTGCCCTTCTGTGAGGTGTCTCCTCTTTGGAGTTGACTTCTCTAAATCTGACCCATTCTTTCAGGCTCAGTTCACATCTTTTCTCCTTAATGCAGCCTTTCATAGGCATTACGACACTGAAAAGTTTCATCTGTTTACATTATGAAAATACTTGAAATTGGAAAAAAAATTGGCATTTGATTAAATATAGTATACCATCTATATCCCCAGAAGAATGGTTCATGGAAAGTAACACATGTGTTAAATTTGTTTTTTAAAAAGGAATAAAAACTGAGAAGTGACATTACTTTTTTTGCTTCTTTTCTAGTCATTTAAGCATTTCTTGAGATGCAAAGATAAGATGGCTAAGAATTCACAAGTAAAACCTCCTCCAACTGGAGAAAGTCATAGTCTGAATTTAGCAAGTGAGTTTATGGTAACAGAGATTTTTATGTAACTGTATATTCATGTATTATAAACTGCTCTAAACTTTGTCAATTCCAGGGTGATTTGCAAATAGGTTCATGATTTTCAAATAGGTTCACTCTATTACTCCATCATAGAGTAATTTGATTATTAAGCTCAAGCTAATAATGCCTCTGGGGAATGGGTATTGTCTTGAGAATTACTGTAGCCCCCTTCCTCTACACTGTGATTTTTTTTTTTCATATTATCACATTAGGATTCAATCTTATTAGAGTCAAACTTTATTATGTATTTAAAATTCTCCACATCATATCCCATATTCCAGATTCGTTAACTTATTTTACCTCATCTAAGATGTAAATAAATTCCTTCTTGTGAAATTTATCAGGATAACACTGGAGAGTAGAAGTATGTGGGCTTTAGACACACATCTTGTATTTCTAAATTACTCTAAAGAGAACTTTATGGCCTTGTGGATACCTTTGCTAGGAACAAAAGTATAAGACTTCTTGGAGTTTCTATTAACATATTCTGAGCCTTTCTGAATTTGGATATATGTATGTTTCTGTGGAGGTAGAGTGGACATTAAAGGAAATGCATGCAACCAACTCATCCAAAAATATTATGGATGAATCACTATAGAACTACTCAAGAATAAACTATGAGCATGTATGACCTCAATAGAGACTCTGGGATATTGATGGTTAATAAAAACCTATATCAAGAATCAATCATGATAATCAGAATTAGCAGGAATAGCCTCTAAATAATATAATTTTTATTGGGGTAAAAGGAGGATATATTCTGATAATCCCTTTATTCTTAATACTATAGTGATTAGTAGATATTTTTGCATAAGTTGGTTGCATGCATTTTTTCTAAGCATCACTTTCAGTTCAGTTCAGTCACTCAGTCGTGTACAACTCTTAGCGACCTCATGGACTGCAGCATGAAAGGCTTCCCAGTCCATCACCAATGCCTGGAGCTTACTCAAACTCATGTCCATCGAGTCGGTGATGCCATCCTACCGTCTCATCCTCTGTCATCCCCTTCTCCTTGCACCTTCAATCTTTCCCAGCCTATGATCTTTCCAATGAGTCAGTTCTTCACATCAGGTGGCCAAAGTATTGGAGCATCAGCTTCAGCATCAGCCCATCAAATGAATATTCATGACTGATTTCCTTTAGGATGGACTGGTTGGATCTCCTTGCAGTCCCAGTGACTCTCAAGAGTTTTCTCCAGCACCACAGTTCAAAAGCATCAATTCTTTGGCACTCAGCTTTCTTTATACTACAAATCTCATATCCAAAAAGACTACTGGAAAAACCATAGCTTTACAAGATGGATCTTTATTGGCAAAGTAATCTCTCTGCTTTTTAATATGCTGTCTAGGTTTGTCATAGCTTCTCTTCCAAGGAGCAAGTGTCTCTTAATTTCACGGCTGCAGTCACCATCTGCAGTGATTTTGGAACCTCCCAAAATAAAGTCTCTCACTGTTTCCATTGTTTCCCCATTTATTTGCCATGAACTGACAGGACAGGATGCCATGATCTTAGTTTTCTGAATGTTGAGCTTTAAGCTAACTTTTTCACTCTCCTCTTTCACTTTCATCAAGAGGCTCTTTAGTTCTTTTACACTTTCTACCATTAAGGTGGAGTCATCTGTATATCTGAGGCTATTGATATTTCTTCTGGCAATCTTGATTCTAGCTTGTGCTTCATCCAGCCCAGCATTTCTCATGATGTACTATGCATATAAGTTAAATAAGCAGGATGACAATATGCAGACTTGATGTACTCCTTTCCTGATTTGGAACCAGTCTGTTGTTCCATGTCCAATTCTAACTGTTACATCTTGGCCTGGATACAGATTTCTAGGAAGGCAGGTCAGGTGGTCTGGTATTTCCATATCTTTCAGAATTTTCCAGTTTATCATGATCCACACAGTCAAAGGCTTTGGCATAGTCAATGAAGGAGAAGTAGTTTTGTTTTGTTTTTCTGGAACTCTCTTGCTTTTTCGATGATCCAATGGATGCTGGCTGTTTGATCTCTGGTTCCTCTGTTTTTTCTAAATCCAACTTGAACATCTGAAAGTTGACCTACTATTGAACCCTTTGGAGAAGAACGCACTGGTCATAGCAAACACCCTCTTCCAACAACACAAGAGAAGACTCTACACATGGACATCACCAGATGGTCAACACCGAAATCAGACTGATTATATTCTTTGCAGCCAAAGATGGAGAAGCACTATACAGTCAACAAAAAAGACCAGGAGCTGACTGTGGCTCAGATCATGAACTCCTTATTACCAAATTTAGACTCAAATTGAAGAAAGTAGGAAAAAACACTAGACCATTCAGGTATGACCTAAATCAAATCCCTTATGATTATACAGTGAAAGTGAGGAATAGATTTAAGGGCCTAGATCTGATAGAGTGCCTGATGAACTATGGAATGAGGTTCGTGATATTGTACAGGAGACAGGGATCAAGACCATCCCCATGGAAAAGAAATGCAAAAAAGCAAAATGGCTGTCTGGAGAGGCTTTACAAATAGCTGTGAAAAGAAGAGAGGTGAAAAGCAAAGGAGAAAAGGAAAGATATAAGCATCTGAATGCAGAGTTCCAAAGAATAGCAAGAAGAG
Source organism: Cephalophus harveyi (assembly GCA_006410635.1). Classification (NCBI taxonomy): domain Eukaryota; kingdom Metazoa; phylum Chordata; class Mammalia; order Artiodactyla; family Bovidae; genus Cephalophus; species Cephalophus harveyi. The sequence continues at coordinate 21,793 of SJYT01000311.1, forward strand.
ATAAGAAAGCCTTCCAAGTGATCAATGCAAAGAAATAGAGGAAAAGAACAATGGGAAAAACTAGAGATCTCTTCAAGAAAATTAAAAGATACCAAGGGAACAATTCACGCAAAGATGGGCTCAATAAAGGACAGAAATGGTATGGACCTAACAGAAGCAGAAGATATTAAGAAGAGGTGGCAAGAATACACAGAAGAACTGTACAAAAAAGATCTTCATGACCTGGATAATCACGATGGTGTGATCACTCATCTAGAGCCAGACATCCTGGAATGTGAAGTCAAGCGGGCCTTAGAAAGCATCACTACAAACAAAGCTAGTGGAGGTGATGGAATTCCAGTTGAACTGTTTCAAATCCTGAAAGATGATGCTGTGAAAGTGCTGCACTCAATATGCCAGCAAATTTGGAAAACTCATCAGTGGCCACAGGACTGGAAAAGGTCAGTTTTCATTCTGTCTCTTATACACATCTAGATGTGTATAAGAGACAGGATATATACATATCCTGTGACATCTGCTCAAATATCTTATGCTATTACTCAACATCGTTAGGAATCAATATGTTAAGTTTTTAAAATTCTACCTCAAATACCCTACCCTGTCTTGCCTTCATTTTCCTGACTACCTCTTATCATCCTTTATTTGGATCATGAAAATAGCCTCCTAAACTTCTCTTCACATCCAGTATTATCTGCTTCAATCCAACGCTCATATAGCAATCAGAATGACCTCACTATAAAACACTAACTTGATCATGTAATTCAAAACCTTCAAGGAGTATGCTTCAAAAAAGAATTAAGTCTAAATTTCTTCCTGATTTCAACTCAATATAAGTTGCTTCATTTTTTTAAGGGATATTTCTCCCTCAATATTTAATCATTAGTTATCAGGACACAATCCTTCCCTCAATTATTTCCTTCTTTTTAATGGGACAACCATTCCCTTCTCCAGTGGACCACATTCTGTCAGACCTCTCCACCATGACCCGCCCATCTTAGGTTGCCCCACAGGCATGGCTTAGTTTCATTGAGTTAGATAAGGCTGTGGTCCTAGTGTGATTAGATTGACTAGTTTTCTGTGAGCGTGGTTTCAGTGTGTCTGCCCTCTGATGCTCTCTTGCAACACCTACTATCTTACTTGGGTTTCCCTTACCTTGGTCGTGGGGTATCTCTTCACGGCTGCTCCAGCAAAGCACGGCCGCTGCTCCTTACCTTGGATGAGGGGTACCGCCTCACCGCTGCCCTTCCTGATCTTCAACGTGGGATGGCTCCTCTAGGCCCTCCTGCACCCGCACAGCCACCGCTGCTTGGACGTGGAGTTGCTCCTTCTGGCTGCTGCCCCTGGCCTCCGGTGTGGGGTTGCTCCTCCCAGTCGCTGCCCTGGCTGGTCGCAGCCTTGCCCTCGGGCATGCGGTTGCTCCTCCCGGCCGCCGCCCCTGACCTCGGATGCAGGGTATTTTCTCTCGGCCATTCCTGCGCCTTTGCAGCCTGGCACTCTAGGCTGCTGCCCCTGACCTCGGACGTGGGGTATCTCCTCTCGGCCACGCGCCGGCCGCAGCCGCCTGCACTTCGTGGAGAGACATAAGGAGAGTTTCAGCCTTTTTCTTATCTCTCCTCTCTTTCTCCTTACATTCCTCCTGATCTCTCTTATAGAACACAGGTGTGACAGTCTTTAGGAGGCTCTCTAGATCTTGTTCGGAAGTTTTTGGAACTTCATCTTAATGAATGGGGCTGATTGAGTAATACATTTATCCTTGAGAATAATTTGGCCCTACATGGATTTCAGGTCCACTGGAGTATGTTCCTTCATTGTCTCCCTGAGCCTTTTCCAGAAAAGTTGAAGGACTTTCCTTTTCTTCCTGATTTACTTTGGGAAACTAAGTAGTTTAAAGGCTTAGTTTGTGCCTTCTTCAAAATTTCCATTGTTGTTCAGTGGCTCAGTCATGTCCGACTCTGCAAACCCATGGACTGCAGCACACCAGGCCTCCTTGTCCTTCACTATCTCCCAGAATTTGCTCAAACTCATGTCCACTGAGTTCTTGATGCCATCCAACCATCTTGTCCCCTGTCGTCCCCTTCTTTTCCTGTCTTCCATCTTTCCCAGCATCAGGGTCTTTTCCAATGAGTCAGTTCTTTGCTTCAGGTGGCCAAACTATTGGAGTTTCAGCTTTAGCATCAGTCCTCCCAATGAATATTCAGGACTTATTTCCTTTAGGACTGACTAGTTTGATCTCCTTGCATTCCAAGGGACTCTCAAGAGTCTTCTCCAATGCCACAGTTTAAAAGCATCAGTTATTTGGCACTCAGTCTTCTTTATGGTCCAACTCTCCCTTCCATACATGACTACTGAAAAAAAACCACAGTTTTGACTATACAGACCATTGTCAGCAAAGTAATGTCTCTACTTTTCAATATGCTGTTTAGGTTTGTCCTAGCTTTTCTTCCAAGCAGCAAGTGCAAACATAATGTTTAACTTGACATTTGTATGTTTTCTTTTGATCCTCATATTCTCAGTTACCTTAGGCATTAAGTCACCATCCCCTGACTGTTTCTCATGACCCTGGGCCATTTTACAATGGACCAGATATACAGGCTAAAAAGTAATGATCACCAGTTTTGTTTCCCTCAGGCATATGGAGAAAAAGTTAATTACTACCCTTTCCTGGCTCTGAATGCTGATAATTTATCACACCAAGGACACATTCCTCTGAGAGCCAGGAAATCAGGACAAAGGGTATAATTTCAGGTTAGTGGAGTGGGATGTTTATTGAAACAGAACAAAGTCTCAGAGTTCCTACACTAACTGCCTAACAATTTCTAACTCACTACCCCATAATTGCACTCATTTCATTTGCTACCAAGGTAATGGTCAAAATCCTTAAAGCTAGGCTTCAACAGTGTGTGAACAGAGAACTTCCAGATGAACAAGCTAGATTTAGAAAACGTAAAGGAACCGGAGACCAAGTTGCCAACATCTGCTGGATCATAGAAAAAGCAAGAGAGTTCCAGAAAACATCTACTTCTGCTTCATTAACTATGCAAAAGACTTTGACTGTGTGGATCACAGCAAACTGTGGAAAATTCTTCAAGAGATGGGAATACCAGACCACCTTACCTGCCTCCTGAGAAATCTGCATGAAGGTCAAGAAGCAACAGTTAGAAATGGACTTGGAACAACGGACTGGTTCCAAATTGAGAAAGGAATATGTCAAGGCTGTATATTGTCACTCTGCTTATTTAACTTATGTGCAGAGTACATCATGTGAAATGCTGGGCTGAAAGAAACACAAGCTGGAATCAAGATTGCGGGGAGAAATATCAATAACCTCAGATATGCAGATGATACCACCCTTATGGCAGAAAGTGAAGAGGAACTAAAAAGCCTCTTGATGAAAGCGAAAGAGGAGAGTGAAAAAGCTGGCTTCAAAAAACAAAGATCATGGCATCTGGTCCCATCACTTCATAGCAAATAGATGGGGGAAAATGGAAACAGTGACAGGCTTTATTTTCTTGGGCTCCAAAATCACTGCAGATGGTGACTGCAGCCATGAAATTAAAAGACATTTGCTCCTTGGAAGGAAACCTGTGACAAACCTAGACAGAGTATTAAACAGTAAAGACATTACTTTGCTGACAAAGGTCCACATAGTCAAAGCTATTGTTTTTCCAGTAGTCATGTGTGAATGTGAGAGTTGGACCATAAGGAAGGCTGAACTGAAGAATTGATGCTTTCTAACTGTGGTGTTGGTGAAGAGTCTTGAGAGTCCCTTGGACTACAGGGAGATCAAACCAATCAATCCTAATGGAAATCAACCCTGAGTATTCATTGGAAGGACTGATGTTGAAGCTGAAGCTCCAATACTTTGGCCACCTGATGTGAAGAGCTAACTCATTGGAGAAGACCCTGATGCTGGGAAAAATTGAAGGCAAGGAAAGAAGGGGATGACAGAGGACAAGATAGTTGGCTGGCATCACTGACTCAATGGATATGAGTTTGCGCAAACTCTGGGAGATGGTGAAGGATAGGGAGACTTGATGTGCTGCAGTCCATCGGTTTGCAGAGTCAGATATGACTGAGTGACTGAACAACAACAAATTCCTTCATGATGATGTCAGATCCTCCTGACTAGCAGAAAACTTTTGTAAAATGGGTGCTTAATTGTATTGAACTCCCCCTTCACCAAAACCTTATATACTGAGCCCCCCCGCCTCCTCCCCGCCCCCTCGCCTCTTTGGAACAGTCTCTCAGAGCTATCTGAAGCGTTACCTCCTGGGCTGCAGTCCTCATTTTCCTCCAAATAAAACTTAACTTGCAACTCTCAACTTGTGTATCTTTTTTAGTCAAAAAAGCCTCTTCATTGAGGTATACTGAAGCAAAGATGGATGACATCTAGTCACCTCATTGGAAAAGACCCTGATGCTGGTAAAGATTGAGGGCAGGAGGAGAAGGGAATGACAAAGGATGAGATGTTAGGATGGCATCATCAACTCAAAGGACATGAGTTTGGCACACTGCAGTCCATGGGGTCACAAAGAGCATGAGCGACTGAACAACAGAGAGGGAGAGGCAGTGAGGAAGTAAAGAAAAGGGGTCTTAAGTCTTGCAAACCATCGAAGGGTCAGTAATTGGAAGGGGTAGGTGAATCTCTTCTATTCAGATGTGGGCATGGTCAGATTTTCTATGAGCTGAACAAAAGTACTTCTTCAGTTTATAGTCAGGCAGAGGGGCAGGATCCTCTGAGTCAGGCTATTACATGTGATTATAATAACAAAAGCCACAAAAACAAGTCAAAGAAAGTTTCCAGCATGGAGTCAGAATTGGCTTCTTCTCTGCAACAGCTGGCCATTCCAGGATATATCTGCATGGTAACGGCCTTTTTAGTTTACTTCCTCAACTCTGTCCCTCTCTATTCTATAAAAGAACCTGGCATCCAGACCTAGAGGGAGATGATTATTTTGAGACATTAGCCTGCCATCTAGTCAGTGAGCTGGCTTTCTGAATAAAGTTGTATGCCTCACCTCAACAGCTCATCTCTCAGTTAATCGGCCTGTCATGGGGGGAGCAGAGTGTGCTTGGACTCAGCAACAGGATTTCTGAGACTGGATCATAAGAAGCCTTGCATCTTCCAAGTGGACATCTTCAAATGATTGCTCTGAGGTAAGCCAGCTACCACAAAAGTCTATCCTACATATAACCACTGTGCTGTGTGATCACCCAAGCCAGTCATGTGGCGATGCTGTGTGAAGAGAGGTATTTCTATACCTCTACTGTTTCAAATCCAGCCCAGTCACCAGACAGGCATAGACAAGCCATCCTGGCCATTCAACTCTATCAGGCTCAACATGGAGAAAAACTGAGGAGCCACCTGACAGTCAAAACTGGAGGCCCAGAAATATGACCCCACCCCAATTCTCCCTGGGCATTTTAGCCACCTAAAGTCCCAGTCATTATGCAGCAGAAGTGAGATATTCCCACTTGCTCTGGTCAAATTCCTGATCTAAAAAATCATGAGCATACAGATTAAAAAAGAAAAAAAGAAAAGATTGTTAATTTTCACCTCTAAGTTTTGGAGTAGTTTACTTGTGCATTCAGACTGTTCTCACAAAATGCCAAAGGATGAGTGGATGGGTGGATTATGAAATGTAGAAATTTCTTTCTCACAATTTTAAAAGCTTGGAAGTCCAAGATCATGGCACTAACACCTTTGGTGTTTGGTAAAAGCCAGCTGCCTGGCATTTTCCCCTGTAACCTTACATACTAGAAAGGGGCAAGAGACCTTTATTAGGCCTTTTTTTACAAAGGAACTAATTTTGAGGCAGGAGACAGATTAGCCATCCCAGAGTAAGCAGTTGGAGTTCATTCCCTGTGGACAGAAACTCCAAAATATGGATAGCAGGACAATCAGGGGAGGAGGTTGGGCCTGGCCCAGATAAAAGAGAAGAGACCACATATTTCTCATTCTTGTAGTTAAGGAAGACAAGAAAACTCCTTCTTGACTAGAAACCTCATTGGAGGTCAAAAGAGGAGTGATGTCAAAGCTTTTTGCTGGAATCCATGTTGGCTGAGAGATGCGCACCCACACAGGGGGATCCTGAGATATACCAAATACAGACTCAGAATCAGGCCAATCAAAATGATTGGCTAAAGGAAACCCAGAGGAGATGCCCCAATATAAGTGATTTAAACTACCACGAGGGTGTGAATTTCTCTGAGTCCACTTGTGTGTCTATCCATAAATACTGTACTCTTTTTCCTCCTAATAAACCCTTGTTTAATTATTTTCTGTCTGTGTGGGCATTTTTTTCTGCAAAATGGAGCGCCAGGGACTTGTCACTGACCTCTGATCTAGTGGCTAGGATTCAGCTCTCTCACTTCCATGACCTGACCTCAATCTCTGGTTGGGAATCAAAAGCCTGCTTAAAGCCTATGCAGCCCTAGGCCACCAGAGATCAATCCCACTCATGAGGGCACTAAGTGCTCATGATTTAAGCACTCCCCTAAAGCTCCCACTACCTAACACCATCATCTTGGGGGTAGGACTTCAACATGTAAACTTTAGGGGGACACAAACATTCATTGTACAGCAGCTACACAGCAAAAGATGACTGGATCAGGGAGAATGTTCTCTTACCTCCGCTCATGCTGTCTGATGTTAACCAAGCTAAGAGCTGGTTCCCTGTGCTCTCATTGCTCTTCAGAGATTTTAAAGGAAACAGCTGTCCTCTGACCTCTGGCATGAGTCTCTGGGCTGGGGGCCGAGAAAAACTGGTTGCAGAAGATATGAGTGGCACACATCCGGTTTTATTCAAAATTGTTCAACTAGAAAATTACCCTCAAAAACAAGGAGAACCAGAAACACAAATTCTAGAGAGTAAAAAACAAGTCATGAAGAAATGGGAATTAGAATGTCACCAGACTTTTCAACAATATTGGGGTAAGCTTGAAGGCAATAGAAGAATGCCCACAAAATTCTGAGTAAAAATAGTTCTCAACTTAGAATTTCCTTCACTTGGGTGGGGGCCTTAGTTCCTGCAGAAGAAATCAAAGATATTGTTCTGTATATCCCTTGAGGAGGAACCAGGATCCTACTTTAATCCCTGAACTATAGTTTCCTGACGGGACATGGAACAACAGACTGGTTCCAAATAGGAAAAGGAGTACATCAAGGCTGTATATTGTCACCCTGCTTATTTAACTTATATGCAGAGTACATCATGAGAAACACTGGACTGGAAGAAACACAAGCTGGAATCAAGATTGCCAGGAGAAATATCAATAACCTCAGATATGCAGATGACACCACCCTTATGGCAGAAAGTGAAGAGGAGCTAAAAAGCCTCTTGATGAAAGTGAAAGAGGAGAGCGAAAAAGTTGGCTTAAAGCTCAACATTCAGAAAACGAAGGTCATGGCACCTGGTCCCATCACTTCACAGGAAATAGATGGGGAAACAGTGGAAACAGTGTCAGACTTTTGGGGGTGGGGGCCTCCAAAATCACTGCAGATGGTGACTACAGCCCTGAAATTAAAAGATGCTTACTCCTTGGAAGAAAAGTTATGACCAACCTAGATAGCATATTCAAAAGCAGAGACATTACTTTGCCGACTAAGATCCGTCTAGTCAAGGCTATGGTTTTTCCTGCGGTTATGTATGGATGTGAGAGTTGGACTGTGAAGAAGGCTGAGCGCCAAAGAATTGATGCTTTTGAACAGTGGTGTTGGAGAAGACTCTCGAGAGTCCCTTGGACTGCAAGGAGACCAGCCCTGGGATTTCTTTGGAAGGAATGACGTTAAAGCTGAAACTCCAGTACTCTGGCCACCTCATGTGAAGAGTTGACTCATTGGAAAAATCTCTGATGCTAGGAGGGATTGGGGGCAGGAGGAGAAGGGGACGACAGAGGATGAGATGGCTGGATGGCACCACTGACTCGATGGATGTGAATCTGAGTGACCTCTGGGAGTTGGTGATGGACAGGGAGGCCTGGCGTGCTGCAATTCTTGGGGTCGCAAAGAGTCGGACACAACTGACTGACTGAACTGAACTGTGATCCATGTGATCAGATTGATTAGTTTTCTGTGACTATGGTTTTCATTCTGTCTGCTCTCTGATGAGTAAGAATAAGAGGCTTATGGGAGCTTTCTGATGGAGAGACTTACTGAGGGGGAGTCTGGTCTTGTTCTGATGGGTGGGGCCATGCTCAGTAAATCTTTAATCCAATTTATTGTTGGTGGGTGGGGCTGTGTTCCCTCCCTATTGCTTGACCAAACTATGGTGGAGGTAATGAGGATAATGGTGACCTCCTTAGCAAGGTCCCATGCACTCATTGCTGCCCTCAGTGCTCCTGACCCTGCAGCAGGCCACCACAGACCCACATCTCCACCAGAGACTCCTGGACGCTCTCGGGCAAGCCTGGGTCAGTCTTTTGCGGTGTCACTGCTCCTTTCTCCTGGGTCCTGGTACACACAAGATTTTATTTGTGGCCTCCAAGAATCTGTTTCCCCTGTCCTGTGGGAGTTCTGGTGGCTCTATGGTGGGGTCAGTGGTGATCTCATCAAGAGGGCTTATGGCACACCGAGGTCTGCTGCGCCCGGAGCCCCTGCCCCTGTGGCCGGCCTCTGCTGACCCATGCCTCCACAGGAGACACTCAAGCCCAGTTCTGGCCCAGTCTCTGTGGAGTCTCCTGGTGTGCTCAAGGTTTTGTTTGAGCCCTCTGTGCATTTCTGATGGGTATGGGGCTTGATTCTAAATGTGATTTTGCCCCTCCTACCGTCTTGCTGGGACTTCTTTGCCTTTAGATGTGGGGTATTTTTTTTTTTTTGGTAGAATCCAGCATTATCCTGTTGATGGTTGTTCAGTAGCAAGTTGTAATTTTGGAGTTCTCTAGTTGGCTGGATGGCACCTCTGACTCAATGGACATGAGTCTGAGTGAACTCCGGGAGTTGGTGATGGACAGGGAGACCTGGCGTGCTGCAATTCATGGGGTCGCAAAGAGTCGGACATCACTGAGCGACTGAACTGAATTGAACTGAAGAAGATGATCACACGTCCTTCTACTCCACCATTCTTAGATTTTGGTGAGGTAATGAAGATAATGGTGACCTCCTTCAAAAGGTCCCATGCATGCACTACCGCACTATTGCACTCAGTACCCCCAACCCTGCAGCAGGCCACCCGATCCTCCACACAAACAAACATATATGCAAATTCACATGTATCTGTACTATGGAAAACAAAGAGACATTTTTCCTATACACAGATTATCATATAGCCTCAAATGCTATTTGCTCTTCTGTGGTTGACACTATTCCCAATTGGCCCCTTTTTTAAAAACAGAACAATGATTTTTGTTAGGGATTCACTTATTGCCCAGGTATATTTCACTCTAATTCTAATGAACAGACATGTCTATGTAATAATGTAAGTCAAAGTGTCAGCACTGAGGTTCCCAGGGAACTGATTCAAGTGGTCTGCATGCTATTACCACTGGGTCTTTAGATCTTTTAAAAGGAAAAATGGCATGGGGCATAATGGTTTGAGTTCCAAATATCTTGTATGTTTGAGGACAAAAAAACCACACCTGGAGATGGTGGCTCATTTGGCTGAAAGAAGATCAATGTATCTCTGATGAAATTGTGTTGTTACCATACCAGCTATTTACTGCTTATCTTTGGACTTGTCTCAGCATGGTGGTGGTTTAGTCACTAAATTGTGTCTGACCCTTGTGATCCCATGGACTGTAGCCTGCCAGAATCCTCTGTCCATAGGAATTTCCAGGAGAGAATACTGGAGTAGATCGCCATTTCCTTCTCCAGAGGATGGGGAACAAACAAAAACAATCTTTTACCTACTGTAATCTGGATATTTTGCTATATGTAGTCTAATGCAATCCTTACTGATACACTCTCATAAGTATTACCAGAAATAAGTACTTCAAAAAAACTCATCTTAAATTCAACTAAATAGTTTTGGCTGATGACACAGCATTTAATTGGTTCATCACTAAAAGGCTCATACCACAAATTAACTAATTCAGTTGCCACAAGTGACAAAGAGACAAGTTAATCTTAGAGGGTTTACCAGGAAAATACATCCTTTTAAATTAGAGCCTTTCTAGGCACTTGATTAACACTTTATTTGGATAACTAGTACATTTGGTAAAATCTCTTAAATTTTTTCCAGGCTAAAATATATAATCTACAATGCTGAAGATTTGGCACTTTAATCATTCATTTCTCATCGCATTAAAGCAGATCTGAGGTTCTTGCGGACAAAAATCTCAGTTGTGTTTGCAGATATCCCATTCTTCCACATCTACAAAGCACTTGAAGAGCTTTCTTTTCAAGCTCAAGCACATGCTGATGTCCTTACAAGGTTCAAGAAGTCAGCCCCTGGGTGCAGGCATGCTGGCATGGCAAGTCAATCACAGAACTGGCAGAATTACACTGGCTGCTGGTGCCACTGAGATCACCAGGGGTCTGAGCAAAATAAACACATGGAGGAGGTCACATTGAAAGTAGAGTTAACCTAAGATACATACTGCTTGAGGAGAAGGCCCAAGATAGGAAGTGCTATGACCCTACCAGTGTGAAAGAAGCGGCAGGAAGGGAGAGTTCTGTGGACATTTCCTTCAAGAAACAAAGACAGAACCGCATGTAAGGATAGATTAGGGAATAGGGAAAATTCAACCTGATGGTCATTATTCACCAAGAAACAACAAAAAGAATCATATGGTAATGTCGTTTGAGCAAAAAGAGAAGCAAAAAGCATACTGAATACATGTGAAGTTTCCTAAACTAAGAAAAATTAAGAAAATGCCTTCGTATAAGATGGTAAGCGGTGCAAATGTGGACATAAGACTGACATTTAAAAAAATAATATACATATAAATTTCAATATAATTTTCACAGAGAGTATTAAGAACATCCTGGTGGTTGTGTAGTAGACAGGACAAGAAGTCATCAAAATCAAAGTGTGCTACATATATCATGTATCATAAAGTCATGTTAATCACAGGCAGTATAATTAATTATATTACAAGGAGTTTAATGCTTCCACAGGGATAAACAATAGTCAAAGCCTGGATCCTGAGGCTGAAAAATTTTCCCTATTCATCAAGATATTAATATAAAAGTAAGACCACTGATCACTGGCATTATGAAAAGTATAAGCTGCCCAGCTGAGTCTCAGGAAAATTACTGGATCCTAAAAAAAATTTTTCATTTTTTTCTTTGTCAAGTATAGGCTATACTATAAACCAAGGGTGCACGCACATATGTGCGTGCGCACGCGTACACACACACACGCAGACACACACACACTCACTCACAGACTCCTGCTAATTTGTAAATCAACAGTTCCAAATACTGGGCCATGGCAGTTCTACATTTTATGTGCTAAGATTTGTTAGCCTTGGATTTGTAATGTTTTAAAAGGAAGCAACATGCGGTTTTCTCACTGAGGACGTGCAGTGAGCATTATGTGAACTTCTCCCTGATATGTTGTATTCCAGAGCAGCAAAAAGAAATACATATGGAGTGTGAGTTTTCATCACATAGACTTTCTAAAGATTATTTATTCAATAATATTTTTTACCTCATATAACTGATTCAGGGCTCAACATCTCATAAATCATTGAAACCTATTTTGGAAAATGTAAGGACAAAAGGGAAAATTATATTTTCTGACTTTTACAAACTTGTTGTACACATTCATTTTGATATATATTTCTATTTTTATCACTTTTATCTCTTACTTTGTTTGTTAAATACAAAATCAACTTAACAAAGTGATTGAAAATATTTATATGCAATTTTGACCTCACAGCCAGGCTTTCTGTAAAAACACAGGTTCATCTATAACAGTTACTGTGGTTTAGTTGCTAAGTTGTGTCCGACTCTTTGTGGACCCAATGGACTGCAGCATGCCAGGTTCCCCTATCCTTAATTATCTCCTGAAATTTGCTCAAATTCACGTCCATTGTGTCAGTGATACTTCTAACCATCTCATCCTCTGCCACCCCTTTCTCCTTTTGCCTTCAGTCTTTCCCAGCATTAGGGTCAAAGTACCTGTAAGACTTGAATTCATCACTACAAAGTATTTATAGAAATAATAATGAGGAAAATAATATTATGTGTAAAGTTTATGATACAGATATTTTGGGCATGAATCATAATGTTATCAAAACTATAGGCAGTTCATATATTCTAGGTCTTTTGAATGTATACTTAGACTATTCCCTTCTGTCAGGGCACCTAATTAATATTACTTTGCTTAGCCCACTTTATTGGAATTGTCCTTACTGAGCATTATTGGGCATTACACCATTGCTAACAAGAGAGCATGGTACAAAAATATCCTTATGAAACTCACTTTCCAATTATCTGAAGAATATTGAAGCCATCGTTCATGACATGACATGCTGGGTTGTTCCTGAAGATTCACTGGAGTTTAGTATTTGCATAAGTCTCAGTATTCAGAATATGTGTATATTGTGTAACTGATTAGCTTATGTTTGACTTATGGACATTGTGATTCAAGTAACCGGTCTTCTTTTGCCTCCATTTTGTCTATTAGAAAACACAGAAGCATATGCATTATCTACTTCATGCAAGTATCTAGCATATTATGACCTTTCATGCATGTGTGTGTGAAGTTGCTTAGTCATGTCCAATTCTTTGTGACCCTATGGGCCATAGCCCACCAGGCTTCTCTGCCTGTGGGATTCTCTAGGCAAGAATACTGGAGTGGCATCCCATGTCCTCCTCCAATGGATCTTCGCAACCAAGGGACTGAACCCATCCATATCTCTTATGTCTCATAGCAATGGCATGCTGGTTCTTTACCACTAGCATCACCTGGGAAGCCCATGACATTTCATATATTAGTCTTATTCTATTTTCTAACTTTATTATCCTTTAGTGTTAATTTCTTCACCTATGAAATCTTAATATTATATGATGCTCATTTTTGCTAGCCACCTAAACTCTCCTTTCTTTGTGGACAAGATAGAAAATGCTAACATCTTAAAACATTCATGTATGCATTTATTCAGTAAGTATATTTTGAGGACTTACATTATGACAGAACCTGTGTAAGGTGTTGGCTTTCAAATAGAGAATAAATAGCTCCAGGGAACTTCCCTTTTAGATAAAAACATTTATTCAAGCAAATAATTACAATACGCTAAGTGTTATCATATGTACCATGGACAGAAAGCAGTATAAAGCAAGGAGGAGAGGTACTAAATTAGTTCAAAGTCATGCCAAGATAAAGATATCACATCCAAAGCAGATGTTTTTATAAGAGTTTAATAGAAAGATTATTTCAAAGTATGTGGGAAAGATTTTGGTGCACAGAGATGATACCTGGGTCTGGGCCTTGCAGCAGCAAGGAGCCCTTTGAACACATGAACGTGAAGGGGCAAGGAGGGAGGGCAGCTTCAGGAATCCAGAGGGTAACTGTGGAGAGAGTACCCCAGAGGAAAGGCCAGCCAACCCAAGGGTCTGTCCAGAGGGACCTGGAGAACCAATGCCCTGACCTGGCTGGCCTCATCCTCTCCTTCCATCTTCTGAGGCCTCCCATTGGCAGAACTTAACAGGAAGTCAGAGGGCAGTGGATCAGTTTCCAAGGGCTGTGGTTACAAGGTGCCCCAAACTGGAGGCTTAGAACAATGGTCATGTGATGTCTCGTAGTTCTAGAAGCTCGAACTCTGAAATCAAGGTGTCCTCAGAGCTGGTTTCCTGAGGACTGTGATGGGGAAACTGCTGCAGACCTGTCTCCTTGGTTTTCCCAGCCTCAGCATCCTCTCTGTTTCCTCCTACCATTCTTACCTTTGTGCAACTCTGTCTCTGCGTGCAAACTCTCCCTTTTTAAAGGGTATCAGTCATTGGATTACACCTCATGCTCACTTCAACGTGATTTCCTAGTAAAAGACCCAGTTCCACACAAGGCCACATTCTCAGGTACCAGGGCACAAGACTTCAACATATTTTAGAAGAGACAATTCAATCCTTCACAGCAAGTAATTTCACTAAAGTGGTCTAGATATTAAATGATTTTTACAATTTGACTTACTCATTGTCAGCAAAGATACAACCCAGTTTTCAATAATCAACCATATTATTAAAAAAGGAAACTGTTACCTTTGGCAGAAAAATATTATAAAGTACTGGAGACTTTTAAAACATAACTAAAACTTGGATGATTTTAAGAACATTCTAGAGTCTAGCTGTTCATGGATTAGACTTATTTAACTCAACTCTTTCTTAAACTTTAAAGGTCTGTAAATTAAATGACTTTGAAATTTCATTCAACTGTATTTTCCTATCTTATAATGGTCATACAGCTAAAAACCTTGATCTTATTTCAATACTTTAAAATACAGAAATTTATTTTCTTAACAGTTTCTCTAATTTAATTTCCTTAAATTATTACAAAAGTCATCTGTCCAGTCATCTATCCAGAAATAGTTTTGCTTTTATTACCTTCAGCTTCATTTTAGCCCATAACTAAATATCTGTGACAATTTTAACAGGTTAAAGAAATTATCTTGAAAATCTTTGGCATAATTCCCACTGTCTTAAAAAGTAATGTTATATTTGCTCATTTGGATTAAATCATGCATGGATTTCAAACCTGTATACAGTGAACCGCAGTGTGGCCCTCAGCAGTAATCTCAAATTACAAGCATTAATCAGTACAATTCTCCTACCACCATGATTTAGAAGGAAATGTAACTTGAAGGGACAATTCTTTTGCTGACGTTGCCAGCAGTTTTACCCAGAAGATTTTTTGATTTAGGAGAAATCCTTTAAAATGTGAGACTCTTTTTTATTAGCAAACTGAAAAGAAAAACTTAAAATACAAGCACTTATCTTAACCTTGATTAAAGTTCCCTTTTTTCCTAACGAAAGAAAACATAACAAGTCTAATAGTTTTTCACAGTCAATTATGCTTGTAAAAGAAAACTGGCCTTGCTGAGATTTAAAAAAAAAGAAAAAAAGGGCAATGTTGTATTTTGCGTCTAAGTTAGAGAGAATTGAACATCTGCCTCAAGTAAATGTAATGATGTGACGATGATGAAGACAAAGAAATATTCTTTCACGTAGTAGTAAACAGATGAAGTCCTGTACAAACCCAACTGCTTCTTTAAATCCCATTTTTAAATGGCCAGAAAAAATATTAGCAAGTAATTAAAAAGTAAATGAAATATGTTTAAAAAATCATTATTAAGTCCTCCAAACAAGTTCAACTGCACATAAGGAGTGTGAACATGAGAGGCTAACTGATTTGTCAAAGTCACAGAACTAGTCATGAGCACAAGGTAGGGTTTAAAGTCCTCTGCTGCTCTGCTCTGCCCATAGAAGTTCTCATAGCATTAAGCCTTGGTCTCCTAGTTGCCTAACTTTCAGTGAGTTAGAGAATTGGTAATAAATTATCAGATTTTATTTCTCAGTTTGGGCCAACCACATCTCTCACTGTGGAGGTCACTTGAGATCCACCTTCAGATTTGTTTCAACCTCAACTTCTAGATTAATGCTTATCTGAAATGGTAGGATAAAGGAGATTTGGCTAAATTCTCAAGGATGTAGCAGTAAATGGTCACTGTTTACTTGACACTGACTGTAAGTACCAGTTTCTACAACTGCCCCCCCAGCATTATGTCAAACTTTTCATCATAATAATATGTCTGTTGCCTTCTAGGTCCTTGACTCCACCTTTCTCTTGCCTGTTCCAGTTCTTCATGGCAAATAGATGGGGAAACAATGGAAACATGGATAGACTTTATTTTCTTGGGTTCCAAAATCATTGCAGATGGTGACTGCAGCCATGAAATTAAGACACTTGCCCCTTGGAAGACAAGTTAAGACAAACCTAGACAACATATTAAAAAGCAGAGACATCACTTTGCCGACAAAGGTCTATCTAGTCAAAGCTACAGTTTTTCCAGTAGTCATGTATGGATATAAAAGTTGGATCATAAAGAAAGCTGAGTGCCAAAGAATTGATGCTTTTGAGCTGTGGTGTTCGAGAGGACTCTTGACAGTCCCTTGGACTGCAAGGAGATACAACCAGTCCATCCTAAAGGAAATCAGTCCTGAATATTCATTGGAAGGACTGATGCTGAAGCTGACATTCCAATACTTTGGCCGCCTGATGCAAAGAGCTGGCTCACTGGAAAAGACCCTGAAGCTGGCAAAGATTGATGGCAGGAGGAGAAGGGGACAACAGAGGATGAGATGGTTGGATGGCATCACCGACTCAATGGACATGAGTTTGAGCAAGCTCCAGGAGTTGATGCTGGACAGGGAAGCCAGGTGTGCTGCAGTTCATGGAGTTGCAAAGAGTTGGACACAACCAAGCAACTGAACTGAACTGAACTATTCCATTCTACCATTCCTTCTGCCCAAAAGCTAGACAATGCTATTCCTTTATCCAAGCCTAGTGACTCTGGGTTTTTCCAAACTGCTCTTCTGTAGATTACCATTTTATCTGATCCCTTGGTCTTGGAAAAATTCTCTCTCCTAGGGGTAGTCTTCTTTTGGTTTTCCCATTGCCCCTGTCTTTCAGGTACCTTGACTCATCTAATGGACTAAATTTCTATCTTCCTGGGGCCCAGAGCTGGGGATTTTGTACCAGCATCCCTTTGATTGCCATTCTACACAAGCCTTACTTCCGAGTTCCTCATCTTCTTACTGTAGGCCTTGGTTTAGTTTCTAGCCTCTTCCAAGACAAACTGTTAAGCTCAGTCAGATAGGTTTCCAGTGTATTATGTTTAACCCCCCTACTCTCCAGAAGTACCCTTAGTGCTTTCTCTTCCAAATTATAAAAAATAGAATGGAAGCTAAGTAAACTGCTGAAGGCTCAAGTTGAGTTTCAGCTCTCTACCAGGAAGTTTTCAATCTCTACTCACCATACGCATATGCACACACACAGACACACACAGAGAAGACTGACTTTCACATCATTTTACTCCTAGACTAAGACAGATATTCTTCCTTTGGGATAAAAAACTATCTTTACATTTTTATAATGCCTTTTCTTGTTTATCTCCAGGAATAAAATCTGAGAAGACTGCAGGTAGATGCTGGGTCATACTAATTTATATTTTTACATTACATGACACATACTTGGAGAAGGAAATGGCAATCCACTCCAGTATTCTTGCCTGGAGAATCCCACGGACGGAGAAGCCTAATAGGTTACAGTCCACGGGGTCGCAAAGAGTTGGACACGACTGAGCGACTTCCTTCATGACACATACTATATATTTAATAAATACTTAGTAGTTTAAATTGTTGAAAATGATGTGGTCCATAATCATGTTTATGGCATATAAGACAAACTACATCTGATCCAAATTCAGGGCTAACTATGTTTTTAATGCAAGGATACTCCATAGTCCTATAAAAAGGAATACATTTTAAATGAAAAAATCAGTAAGTTAACTTTAGTTTAATTATTTCTTTACCAGTACGTAAGTGGATTTTCTGGTGTTTTAATCTTGTAAATAGATTAAAACTAAGCAAAGAAAATCTTCACCTATATGCCAGAGTGTTCTCAAACATAGTAAACAGAACAATTCACACCTATGAAAATTGACATGGTACATTCTTGAAGAATACTTTTCCTTCAAATACCTGACCTCCCTTCCTTAAGTCCCTCCATTATTTATTTGTACTTATAAATTATTACT
The DNA here is from genome assembly GCA_006410635.1 of Cephalophus harveyi. Classification (NCBI taxonomy): domain Eukaryota; kingdom Metazoa; phylum Chordata; class Mammalia; order Artiodactyla; family Bovidae; genus Cephalophus; species Cephalophus harveyi. The sequence continues at coordinate 39,487 of SJYT01000311.1, forward strand.
TAAAAAGTTTCTCTGTTATGAGAGTAACTTACCTACAATATTCCTTTGAACAATATTACTAACAGCTTATATTTACCATGTATAGCATTAGAATTATACCAAGTATTTTAGACCAGTACTGACATTTAGTCTATATGCACCAGGACTGTAGATCAACTGACTTTTATTATTGGGTTTTACTGATTAATATTATTTTCTTCTAATACAAAATTTTTGTTTTGGTTTTTGGTTGTTTGAACAAGTTTAAGAGGAAGAAAAAGCAAGCATCATTATAACAGTTTTATCAATGTGGAATCCAAATTTCATGGAGGTTAGGTAACCTTCCAAAACCTCATGCTGTGTAATAAACTTTAAAAGTAAGCAAAGATCTCCAGAAAGAGGACAGGGAAAGATACCAAAGAAAACAGTCTCTTTTCAAATCCTGCCTTAGGACAAGATCTCTGAACTAAGACAAGACAACTCTTCTGAAATGTCTTTGCTTGTGATTTTGAGTCTCAATAATAAGAAAACTATAGACCATGTCACTAAAATTGAAAGCAAAGTTATTGAAGGCAAATTTAATTGGCATGGTAAATAGATTACAGACATGATTATGAAAGGAAAACCAAGTAAAATTTAACGAAGGCACCATTAGCCATACATAAGCTACATGTTTAAAGAGACAAATGAAGCAAGAAATATCCTACTCTTAAATAAATTCAAGCACAACAAAGAATGATATATACTTTTAAGCTTTAAAATAAAAACAGATCATTTGTAAGTCATTATTCTCTCTTCATTAGTGCTTAATGTTCCTTAAAATTTTTCTTAACTCTTCAAGTTCTCAAGATCTTTTTGCACTCAGCAGAAAGGAGAATGAGAAGTTCATCATGACACATTAATATTATATTTTTTCTCTGGTTTGATGAATTCAAAGACCCCTCTCCCAAATATTTCCTTTGTTTACTAGACACTAATTGTAAGAAAGCAAAATGCACTTTTCTCACTTCACTATAAACATAAACATTAGCTTTTACTTTACTCTTTCAACATGTATGAGCTAACTAGTCACTAGTTAGGTAGATAATAAATGATGAGTGCAACCCAGAGATCAGATAAAGCAAATTTTCATGATTTCATAAGACAATTGAGAGGTGAAGGTGAGTACAAAGGTCTTTGTGGAGGTTTATTCTAATAGTGAGGCTGACCTATGTATTTCATTTGAGACACAGACTCCTAGTCATCTAAAATGTGTCAAAGTAATGTAGAAAATTTTGTGTAGTTTGGGAGAAAGCAGCATGTAATTGATGGTGACTGGAAAAATCCAGAAATGAGGAGTGTACTGAAATCAAGTCACTGTGATCAGATCCAAATGGTATCTTGGGCAGAACACCAAATAGAAACAGGCAAAATCAAAAGTACTCACTTGAATGATAAAACAGCTGAAGACAAACATTTTCTCATAAAATAACTCTTAAGAAAATCTAGTATTCTCTACAGTTGCCAAATCACTTTTTTATGTTTTATTAAGATATGGTTTGCAATTTTATAGCTTCATTCACTGCAACTAAGCAATTATAAATGTTTCCATATTTAAAACTGAGTTAACTTTAGTATTTTCTACAAAACTGCCAAATCTTCCCAAATCAATGTGAAAAATTATAGATGTGACAATAGTCTCACGTAGACAGTCTAGATTCTTTTTTTTTTTTTAAATAAAGATACACAGAGCGCAGTAAGGCAAATTTCTGGACTTTCTTATCACTTTGCATACTTACCCTCCTATACTGTTGGTGGGAATATAAATTGGTGCAGCCACTATAGAGAATAGCTTGAAAGTTCCTTAAAAAAAAACTAAAAATAGAGTTGCCATCAGTTCAGTTCAGTACAGTCGCTCAGTCGTGTCTGACTCTTTGTGACCCCATGCATTACAACACACCAGGCCTCCCTGTCCATCACCAACTTCCGAAGTTCACTCAAACTCACGTCCATCGAGTCAGTGACACTGTCCAGCCATCTCATCCTCTGTCGTCCCCTTCTCCTTCTGCCCCCAATCCCTCCCAGCATCAGAGTCTTTTCCAATGAGTCAACATATGACCTAGTAATCCCACTCCTAGGCATATATCTGGAGAAAATTCTATTTCAAAAAGATATATGCACTCCAATATTCACAGCAGCACTATTTACAATAGCCAAGGCATGGAAGGTTTCCCTCATAGCTCAGTGTCGGTAAAGAATCTGCCTGCAATGCAGGAGATCTGGGTTCANTATGACCTAGTAATCCCACTCCTAGGCATATATCTGGAGAAAATTCTATTTCAAAAAGATATATGCACTCCAATATTCACAGCAGCACTATTTACAATAGCCAAGGCATGGAAGGTTTCCCTCATAGCTCAGTGTCGGTAAAGAATCTGCCTGCAATGCAGGAGATCTGGGTTCAATTCCTGGGTCAGGAAAATCCCTTGGAGAAGGAAATGGCAACCTATTCCAGTATTCTTGCCTGGGAGAATCCCATGGAAAGAGGAACCTGGTAGGCTACAGTCCATGAGGTTGCAAGAGCTGGACACAACTCAGCGACTAAACAACCAACCAAGGCATGGCAGCAACCTGGCTGTCCAACAACAGATGAATGGATAAAGAAGATATGGGGTATATCTTCTGTGTATACATACATATATATGTGTGTATATATATATACATACATATATATACACACACACATACTATATGTATGTGTAGATATATATATATACACATACATGCATGCTGCTGCTAAGTCGCTTCAGTCGTGTCCGACTCTGTGCGACCCCATAGACGGCAGCCACCAGGCTCCCCCGTCCCTGGGATTCTCCAGGCAAGAACACTGGAGTGGGTTGCCATTTCCTTCTCCAATGCATGAAAGTGAAAAGTGAAAGTGAAGTCACTCAGTTGTGTCCGACTCTTAACGACCCCATGGACCACAGCCTACCAGACTCTCCATCCATGGGATTTTCCAGGCAAGAGTACTGGAGTAGGGTACTACTCAATCATTTAAAAAAAAAAAAAAAAAATGGAATGATGTCATTTGCAGCAACAAATGGCTGGGCCTAGAGATTATCAAATTAAATGAGGTCGGACAAAGACAAATATCATATAACAATATTTATATGTAGAGTCCAGAAAAATGATGCAAATAAGCTTATTTATGGGAAAACAGATAGACTCACAGACATTAGAAACAAACTTATGTTTACCAAAGATGATGGGGGCAGGAAAACAAATTAGGAGTTTTGGATTAACATATACATAAAACTATATTTTCAAAAGCAGAGACATTACCTTGCTGACTAAGGTCCGTCTAGTCAAGGCTATGGTTTTTCCTGTGGTCATGTATGGATGTGAGAGTTGGACTGTGAAGAAGGATGAACGCCGAAGAATTGATGCTTTTGAACTGTGGTGTTGGAGAAGACTCTTGAGAGTCCCTTGGACTGTAAGGAGATCCAACCAGTCCATTCTGAAGGAGATCAACCCTGGGATTTCCTTGGAAGGAATGATGCTAAAGCTGAAACTCCAGTACCTTGGCCACCTCATGCGAAGAGTTGACTCATTGGAAAAGACTCTGATGCTGGGAGGGATTGGGGGCAGGAGAAGAAGGGGAGACAGAGGATGAGATGGCTGGATGGCATCACTGACTCGATGGATGTGAGTCTGAGTGAACTTCGGGAGTTGGTGATGGACAGGGTGGCCTGGCGTGCTGTGATTCATGAGGTCGCAAAGAGTCGGACACGACTGAGCGACTGAACTGAACTGAACTGAAAACTATATACAAAACAGATAAAAAATAAGGACCTACTATATTACACAGGAAGCTATATTCAATATTTTATAATAATCTATGATGGAAAAGAATCTGAAAAAGAATGTGTGTGTGTATGACTGAGTCATTTTGCTGTATATCCGAAACTAACACAACCTTGTAAATTAACAATACTTCAGCTATTAAAATTTGATAATATAAAGTAAAGCCACTAAAATATAAGCAAGAATAATTTTCATTCAACTGTATTTTTAAAAAAGTTAGATTGAGAAAAATTAGATTTATAAATCATGACTCTAGGTATTAATTCTATCTATCACCTATTCTGAGAATGAGAGAAAATCTACCCTTGAATTAAAACAAACAACCAGAGTGCTCTAAGTTTTATTTTTATCCCAACATATGGTACTCAGGCATTTCTCAACTGAGTATTAAGAGATTATCCTACAGTATTTGTTGTCCTTCAGCCAAGGTGGTCAAAATCTTTCTACAATGTTCATTTGGACTAGTGTACAGTATTCTGAGCTGAATTTTTAAAGAAAGGATATTTTTACTAGGCATCATTTATTTAGACAGTGCTTAACCTGTACTTTTCCTTGCACATGGAAGTTTGTAAAGAAAAATTTATGTAATTCCCTGAAATATAACACATTCTAAAGCATAGGTTCTCTTTTTTTCTTGAAAACTCATCTTATTCAAAGTGGCTGTGAGACAAAGCAGCCTGGCATGAACTGCCTCGAGAACATGTCACTGGCAGAGACAAACGAGTCCTAATGAGTTTAGGGGAAGTTTGACAGCTAAGATTTTGAGCTCTAAGGGATGAGCTATTGCACTGAGAACACAATTCTAAATGGTGTCAGGTTCAGAACAAGCTTAGGAGAATCGGTGCTCTTGGTGTATGGGGTGTCTTTTCGTACATGAAGTCTTTTTCTTTTTAGTAAACACTGTACATTTGCTCAATGAGAACTGTTTAGAAAAATAAACATGTTACTTGTTCAAGGCAACTCAAATTACAGGCAATAAACAAACAAAAGCAAAATAATTTCACTAAAAGATTCCATGTCAGTTCCTTCAAATGTAGGCTTATTCCAGTGAAATGCCTTATTAAAATGTCATTTCAAGTTTCCCTCAGTCAAGGAATATGGTAAAGTCCTTGCTTTGCAGACTGAACAGACAATCTCACATGTACTGATTTGCCTTTTTATGGTGGGTGATAATTGGCTGATTCATATCCTCATCGATGTATTGCACTATCGAAAGCAATAGGCAGCATTTTCACTACACGGAAAGTTCACACATACCCTTTGATATGCGCACATCTATAGGAGCATAGCAAGAGTTGGAGAGAAACTCCCACTCCCGACCAGTAGATGTAGAAGAAACAAAAAAAAAAAGCCTTCCCTTTGGGCAGCTTGCCAAGTGAATAAAACTTGGGGAACAGAACCTGATCTAGAATTCAGTTCCTACTCACCACTCAAGGGCCACTGTGTACTGTGCAAACTACAGGATTCCTTCGTGCAAACTCTCACGAAGATAGAGAGTGCTGGCAATAGAGTTATTAATGGCTGTGGAGCTCACAGTTCTGTCGGCTTGAAGCCATCTGCTAAGTGACCAGCGGAGGGGAAAAGAGAGAAGAGGCAGTGACAAAATGCTAGCATCCTTTTAAGATGCACTATCTGAAAGTGTGAGATTTATAAGAAGATTCAGTTCTACTAAGCAGAGATTTTTGCTCTCAGCCCACCTATGAGTTACTACCAAATATGCACATCGTATGTTCTGAGATGCTTACTTAAATATGGGAAGTAATAAATCAATAACTCTGGATAAAACTGGTGTGCTTTCCAGGGGTTTGCTTCTGCTTGAAATTTTAGGGCAGTCCTGAGATGCTCCAGAAAGGGAGAAAGAAATAAAATATATAAGAAATTGACAGGAGTTCGAAGAAAGGTGGAGATGTATGTGGGTGGAGATGTGAGGCTTTTCTAAGCAAGAATTTAAAAAAAAAGCAAGAATCAGGCTCCACATGCATGCATCAATTGGTTTGCCAAAATTAGTTGGGAAGAATGATTTTGGAAATTACAGAAGCAATCTTATGCTTTGAATTAATTTACTAAATAGCCCATTTTAATGGTTAGTAACACATGGTTTCTTTTCAGAGCAAAGAGAAGGAAAGGTATCAGTCTAAATTAAACATTTCTTCCAAAGTGTAAATTTCAAAATGTGAAAACCCATTTTAAGCATAAATGCATATTTTAACATATACATACATAAATTACATGCTTGACTTGAAAGCTAGTAAAACACTAAGACCTAGCAATTCCATCTTTTCAAAAGAAAATATACATCTTTTGTTGAGTGCTACAATTTACCTTCTGTGAAACTAAACCATGTACTACAACACAGAAAACAAAAGCATCACGCCCTTTGTGCAAAAGAATGCAAACCCAACAACGCTACCAATAAAGAAAATAATATTAACCTTAAACAAAAAGATGAATGATGTGTTTACACAAAAAATGATGTTCACATTAACATATGAAACAGCAGACTATCTAGTCCAAACATCAGAACGTTGTTTGGCCCTCATCCATACTATGGATACAAATATCTTAACTCCTTAATAATATCCTCCTAATGAGAAAGAAAATAGAGAAGCAAACCTGATCATTCAAAATTGTTACATATAATGCAATGAATCTCATTGTTTTACATTAAATATTAAAATTAAAGCATTTCCATCATCAACTTTTCAGTGTTAAAATTGAAAATATACAGTCTGCAATATGAATATATATGTATATACATTGATTGCATCTGGTAGTCTTACTCCTTCTTGTAGATTTGGTTTCCATCTGGTGCCATTTCTCTTTGGATTTAAGAAGTTACTTTTCAATATCTTATAGTACAGACAGCTTAGTGATGAAATCTCTGTTTTTATCTATCAAAAATTGTTTATTAATATTCATTTCTGAAGAAGAGCATCTCCATACACAGAATTCTGATTGACAGTTATTTTTGCTTCTTATTTATCATATTCCCTACATAATTAAAAAAATTTTAACTTTATATTTCAGCAGTTTCATCACTCTTGGCATTCACTGCATTTCTTGGATCTGTAAATTGATGTCCTTGAGGAAGTTTTCAGCCATTATTTCTTCAGTTTTTCTCCTGCCATAATTATTGTCTCATTTTATTCTGGAATTCCAATAACATTATGTTATGACCATATGAATGGTCTTAAGGCTCTGTCAATTTTTCTTCAATCTTTTTTATTTTTTTTCCTGTTCTTCAGATTCGATAAATTCCATCTTCAAGTTAACTGATAATTTCTTTCAGTCACCTCCTCCAATTTTCTGTTAAGCCTACCCAGTGGGTGTTTTTTTTTTTTTTTTTTCATTGTAGCCAATGAATTTTAAGCTTTAGAATTCAACTATAAATTGAAACAACTTAATCCTGCCAGTGTCAGTTATGGTCTTCTAAGTATTCTTGATTCTCATTTTCCTGTTTCTTCAAATTGACTGAGTTTTGTTTAGATGCTGAGTGTTTAAAATGATAAGTTGAAGAAAATCTGGATTTTGTTACTTTTTTTGAGAATCTTTTTTTTTTTTTTTTCTACAAAATAGTCAACTTATCTGAACTTAAACCTTCCCTGAGGCTGACAGGAGCTAAATCCCCAATCATTTTCTCAGGTACTAACTGCTGCTTTTTCTTAAGCAACATGCATAATTTATAAGTTAGACAAGGTTTTAGGTACAGTTTGTACTAAGATTTGGGTGTTTTATCTCTTCTAAAGAAATACCTCCCTTTGAGGATTTCCCTTTACATTTATAGTTTCGCTTTTAGTCCCAAATTCTGTCCCTGGACAACTGAGGCTCATCAAGTTGCAATTTCTGTTCTGAAGCCTCTTAGGGTAGAATATCTTGAGCCATAAAAAAACAACAAATGTAAAAATCTCCTAAACTGCAATTCCTGTCTTTTAAAAGTAGATCCTGTCTCTTAATAATCTCTAGTACTTCCAAACAATTAAAGAGATATTTTCCCCAGATTTTAGGCTTCTTATTTGTTGAAGTTTTACCAAATGATGCAAGCTTCACTATTATTTCAGACTGCTGTCTTAATCCTCATGTGGCCAAGTCAGACAGAAGGATATTATCAATAAGTGATATGAACAGTACCCCTCTCTGAATACATGTGTCAAATGTGTTGGAACATGATTTATTGACAAAACATTGGCATTTCATTGTTGTTTGTTTTATTGAATTAAAGTACCATGAGATACCATGGTCCCTTGGTTCCTTCCCACTTCCTTCCCTTTCAACCTGAAAGTTTTGGTTTCTTCCTTTGTTTCTTGCCTTTTCACCTCTTGCCCTTTGTGCTCTTGGCCATTTGAAGATAATCCTGTAAACAATGTACCTATAATCAGCTACAAAACTGGAAATGTCAGCTCTAAATAGTAGCACTAACTTTTTTAACTTTGACATTGTACAGGAGGCAGTGATCAAGATCACCCCCAAGAAAATGAAATGCAACAATGCAAAACAGTTGTCCAAGGAGGCCTTACAATAGCTGAGAAAAGACAAGACTTGAAAGGCAAAGGAGAAAAGGAAAGATATACCCATTTGAATGCAGAGTTCCAACGAATAGGAAGGAGAGATAAGAAAGCCTTCCTCAGTGATCAATGCAAAGAAATAGAGGAGAACAATAGAATGTGAAAGACTAGAGAAAGACTTCTTGAAAGACTTCAAGAAAATTAGAGATACCAAAGGAATATTTCATGCAAAGATGGGCACAATAAAGGACAGAAATGGTATGGACCTAACAGAAGCAGAAGATATTAAGAAGAGGTGGCAAGAATACACAGAAGAACTATACAAAAAAGATCTTCATGACCAAGATAACAACAATGATGTGATCACTCACCTAGAGCCAGACATCCTGGAATGCAAAGTCAAGTGGGCCTTAGGAAGCATCACTACAAAAAAAAGCTAGTGGAGGTGATGGAATTCCAGTTGAGCTATTTCAAATCCTGAAAGATGATGCTGTGAAAGTGCTACACTCAATAGCCAGCAAATTTAGTAAACTCTGCAGTGGTCACAGGAGTGGAAAAGGTGAGTTTGAATTCCAATCCCAAAAAGGCAATGCCAAAGAATATTCAAACTGCCACACAATTGCACTCATCTCACATGCTAGCAAAGTAATGCTCAAAATTCTCCAAGCCAGGCTTCAACAGTATGTGAACCATGAAATTTCCAGATGTTCAGGCTGGATTTAGAAAAGGCAGAGGAACCAGAGGTCAAATTGCCAACATTGGTTGGCACATAGAAAAAGCAAGAGAGTTCCAGAAAAACATCTACTTCTGCTTTATTGATTATGCCAAAGCCTTTGACTGTGTGGATCACAACAAACTGTGGAAAATTCTGAAAGACCACCTTACCTGCCTCCTGAGAAGTCTATATCAGGTCAAGAAGCAACAGTTAGAACTGGACATGGAACAATAGACTGATTCCAAATAGGAAAGGGAGTACATCTAGGCTGTATATTGTCACCCTCCTTATTTAAATTAAACACAGAGTACATCATGAGAAACACTGGGCGGGATGAAGCACAAGATGGAATCAAGATTGCCAGGAGAAATATCAATAACCTCTGATATGCAGAGGACCCCATCATTATGGCAGAAAGCAAAGAAGAACTAAAGAGCCTCTTGACGAAAGTGAAAGAGGAAAGTGAAAACGTTGGCTTAAAGTTCAACACTCAGAAAACTAAGATCATGGCATCTGGTCCCATCACTTCATGGGAAATAGATGTGGAAACAGTGGAAACAGTGTCAGACTTTATTTTGGGGGGGCTCCAAGATCACTGCAGATGGTGATTGCAGCCATGAAATTAAAAGACACTTACTCCTTGGAAGGAAAGTTATGACCAACCTAGATAGCATATTAAAAAGCAAAGACATTACTTTGCTGACAGATATCTGTCGAATCAAAGCTATGGTTTTTCCAGTAGTCATGTATGGATGTGAGAGGTGGACTATGAAGAAAGCTGAAGAATTGATGCTTTTGAACTGTGGTGTTGGAGAAGACTTTTGAGAGTCCCTTGAACTGCATGGAGATCCAACCAGTTCATCCTAAAGGAAATCAGTCTTGAATATTCATTGGAAGGACTGATGCTGAAGCTGAAACTCCAATACTTTGGCCACCTGATGCAAAGAACTGACTCATTTGAAAATACTCTGATGCTGGGAAAGTTTGAAGGCAGGAGGAGAAGGGGACGACAGAGGATGAGATGGTTAGATGGCATCACCAACTCAATGGACATGAGTTTAAGTAAACTCTAGAAATTGGTGATGGACAGGGAGGCTTGGTGTGCTGCAGTCCATGGGGTCTCAAAGAGTCGGACATGACTGAGCAACTGAACTGAACTGAATTGAACTGAAGGGGATGACAGAGGATGAAATGGTTGGATGGCATCGCTGACTCGATGGACATGAGTTTAAGTAAACTCCAGGAGTTGATGATGGACTGGGAAGCCTGGCGTGCTGCAGTCCATGGGGTCACAAAGAGTCCAACATGACTGAGTGACTGAACTGAACTTTATAAAAGATTCTAAGGTCAAAAGACCTTTGAAATAGTCAAGATACCCTCCTTCAGCTGTGATATGAAAATAGAACTACTGAATAATGCCATTGAATAGCCAATAGTCCTGCTAGAGTTTATACTTTAATTCCCCTATGCAGTATTAGTAAAAATCAAATCACACAGTTAAATTAGTGGTTACCTGGGAAGGAGTACAAAAATACTATAGTTAACTGTTAATGAACGTTCATTTAACAGCATAAAGTGTTGTTAATTCTTGGTGGGGCTTGGTCTGTCCAAATTAACTAAATGGAAGTGACCTTATCATTCCAAGTCTTATCTTAAACACATTTAGAAGTAGTGAATTCACACTTTAACAGTAACCACTGAGTTTCTTCATGTTGGAAATAAGAATTTACTAGTTTCCATGAAGTAACATTTTATTTTATTTATTATAAAATCAAAAATACTCCATTAATAATAATAATAACCATGTATTGAATAATTATTATGAAGAAAATACCTAAGATGCTCCACAAATCAATTGTAATTTATCCAACAACCCTATGACATAAAATCTATCATAATATTGCTTATTTAGAAGGTAAGCTTCATGAATCTGAATCCTTTGTTCAGTTACATAGGAGGCAAGTGGCAGCACCAGGATCTGGTATCCAATGCTTCCTTCTAAATGCCCAATTAAAAGGCTTAGTCTGAATTTATCTACTACATATGCAATATTCAGTAAATATTTTTGAAAAAGCAAAGGTTAAAAATGCAGTACCAAATTGATATCAAGAAGTCAGGTAATACTTTAATGTCAATGTAAATAAAATGACAGTACTTAGAGAAAACAGACACACACAATAAATTTAAAATCTTCTTGTAGTGATTTGAAGAAACAAAGAAAATCAAGGTTATTAAATGTCCTCAGAAACAATTTTAAGAAGGGCCTAAACCTGGAGTTGTTGTTGTTCAGTCACTAATTTGTGTTTGACTCTTTGTGACCTCATGGACTTTAGCCCTCCAGGCTCCTCTGTCCATGGGGTTTTTCAGGCAAGAATACTGGAGTAGGTTGCCATTTACTTCTTCAAGGGATCTTCCTGGATTGAACTCATCCATGTCTCCTGCACTGGCAGACAGATTCTTCACCACTGAGTCACTGGGGAAGGAGTTCTTGCCAACAAATACAACAACAAAAAAATGCATGAGGGTGAATTTCTCCCAAAAAAGTCTCATCTTTGCTATGATTTTCATAATATTTGTTAAAATAGTGAAATGTGCAATGTCACTATTTTATTGGGGTTTTTTTATTATTCTGTTTTTATAACTTACCATGTGTTTGTAATTTCTTTATAGTGGCCCTAGCAGTAAAGAAACCTCTTGCCAATGAAGGCGATTTAAGAGACCAGGGTTTGAACTCTGTTTTGGGAAGATCCCCTTGAGGAAGGCATGGAAACTCACTCCAGTATTCTTCCTTAGAGAATCCCATGGACACAGGAGCCTGGGGCTACAAGCCATAATGTCACAAAGAGTCAGACATGACTGAGCAACTAACATTTTCACTTTCACTTTTCAGCTTTTATTTTACACATTTTTCTACTGGTGTTTTCATTTTCTCTTATCAAGCTGTTCAAACTCTGCATATACTAATGGCAGTAATCTGACTGATATGTTCTGCTTGATGAAAATACTTCACTCTATATTTTACTTTCAGTTCCAGTAGTCATTTCTAACTTCACATGATCTTAAGATTCAAAAAGGAAACTAGATGTATGCCTATTACATGAAGTAATAAAATGCATTCCAACTATTGGTCTCTTTTCAATATAATAAAACAAAACTAGAACTCTAAAGCAATTATGTATATCACTGATTTGCTCTGATGAAACACATAATTTTTTTGTTAATATACTTTAGTTAGTGCATACCACAATTACTTCATTAGATCCATGAAGAAAAAAATGTTAATCTAAGAGGATAACATCTAAAATAATGCTCTATTACAAACTGAATAAAACCTATAGGCTGTGATTCACATATATTGCTACAAAATGTCTGTTATACAAATGAATTTATATAAAGTAATCGATGGCAGTGGCACACTGTATTGATAAAGATTCCGTAAGTGCTATGCTAATTCTGTACAACATGCAATAACTTCTTGATTATCTAAACCTATCTATCACTTTCAGACATACAAGCTAGGCTTAGAAAAGGCAGACAAAATCAGAGGTCAAATTGACTACATTTCTTGGGTCACAGAAAAAGCAAGAGAATTCCAGAAAAAATGTCTATTTCTTTCTTTGACTTCACTAAAGCCTTTGACTGTGTGGATCACAACAAACTGTGGAACATTCTTAATAGGCTGGGAATACCACACTATTTTACCTGCCTCCTGGGAAACCTGTATGCAGGTCAGGAAGCTACAATTAGAACTAAATATGGAACAACAGACTGGTTCCAAATTGGGAAAAGAGTATATCAAGGCTGCACATTGTCACCTTGCTTATTTAACTTATATGTAGAGTACATCATGCAAAATTCCTGGCTGGATGAAGCACAAGCTGGAATCAAGATTGTCGGAAGAAATATCAATAACCTCAGAATGCAGATGACATCACGCTTATGGCAGAAAGTGAAGAGGAACTAAAAAGCCTCTTGATGAAAGTGAAAGAGGAGAGTGAAAAAGCTAGCTTGAAACGCAACATTCAAAAAACTAAGATCATGGCATCCAGTCCCATCACTTTATGGCAAATAGATGGGGAAACAGTGGAAACAGAGACAGAATTTATTTTGGGGGGTGATGGTGACTGCAGCCATGAAGTTAAAGGACACTTGTTCCTTGGAAGAAAAGCTATGACCAACCTGCTGCTGCTGCTACTGCTAAGTCGCTTCAGTCGTGTTCGACTCTGTGTGACCCCATAGACAGCAGCCCACCAGGCTCCCCTTTCCCTGGGATCCTCCAGGCAAGAACACTGGATTGGGTTTCCACATCCCTCTCCAATGTATGAAAGTGGAAAGTGAAAGTGAAGTCGCTCAGTCATGTCCGAGTCTTCACGACCCCATGGACTGCAGCCTACCAGGCTCCTCCGTCCATGGGATTTTCCAGGCAAGAGTACTGGAGTGGGTTGCCATTGCCTTCTCCAACCTAGATAGCATATTAAAAAGCAGAGACAGTACTTTGCTGACAAAGGTCCGTCTAGTCAAAGCTATGGTTTTTCCAGCAGTCATGTATGGATGTGAGAGTTGGACCATAAAGAAAGCTGAGCGCCAAAGAATTGATGCTTTTGAACTGTGTTGTTGGAGAAGATTCTTGAGAGTACCTTGGACTGCAAGGAGATCAAATCAGTCAATCCAAAAGGAAATCAACCCTGAATATTTATTGGAAAGACAAATGCTGAAACAGAAGCTCCAATACTTTGGACACCTGATGAGAAGAACTGACTCATTGGAAAGGACCCTGATGCTGGGAAAGATTGAAAGCAGGAAGAGAAGGGGACCACAGAGGAAGAGATGGTTGGATGGAATCACTGACTCAATGGGCACGAGACTGTTCAAACTCCGGGAGATAGTGAAAGGCAGGGAAGCTTGGTATGCTGCAGTCTGTGGGGTCACAAAGAGTCAGACACAACTGAATGACTGCACAGCAATAGTCTATCGCCAGATCTCCCAGGCTATGACCTAGTGGCATCCTCTGTACTCTGCCCTCCAGCTGTCCTGAATGTGACTTCCCATTTGCTGACTAGGGTCAGCCCATCTCTGCACATGCCTAGAACACCCAACCCCATCCCTGCTTTAGTCTAGCAATCTTCAAATCAGTTTGTTTTTTCCCTTAAAGACCTCTTCATTGATCCTTTTAGACTTGGCTAAATAGGGCCGCTGTATTCTTTCATTGAATCTGAATTTAAAATGATTACATTTATCATACTTTATTTTACTTGTTTTTTTGCCTGTCATACCCAATAGAAAGTGGGTTCAACAGCAGCACAAAACATATAGAATGCTCAATAGGACTGCAAAATTTACATGATATATTCATTTAACATCACAATGCTAACTTGTAAATAAAACTGATATTTTTAAAAAGGAATTCTGTGGAGCTTATCTTCTTTTCTTTTATTTTTCACTGGGAAGAAGCTCAGTAATAAATGAATGAAGGATAAAGTGCACAGAATTTACAAAATTTAAATTCAAATACAGAATAAAAATGAATAACTATATATTATAAATAGTGTTCAATCTCTTTCTTGAACAGTTATAGCTATGAAACAAGAAATGGACTCCTGAATTGACACATTGTAACATATACATACTTGTAGACAAAAAATATCAAAGAAGCATAATATGCTTAAGACTTAATTATACATAATCAAAAGAAGTTAATTTATATTAATTCAATTCAAGTGAAAGAGGCAGATAACTAAAAATGGAACACAAATTAGAGGTTTAGTCAAATACCAATGAAGAAATAGTATGCCCTTAAGTTCAAGTCACATTTAATCAAAACTCTCACATTTTCTATCTCAAAGTGCTAAGTCACTTCAGTCATATCCAACACTTTGAAACCCTACGAACCATAGCCCGCCAGGTTCCTCTGTCCTTGAGGATTCTCCATGCAAGAATACAGTAGTGGTTTGCCATTTCCTCTTCCAGAGGATCTTCCCAACCCGGGGATCGAACCTGCATCTCTTACATCTCTTGCCTTGGCAGGCAAGTTCTTTACCACTAGCGTCACCTGGGAAGTCCTTTACCTCATCAGTACCATAAAAGCTTAACTGACAGACTGATAGCACTTACAGGGTACAGGAGTTTGAATCACCAAAGAAGGACTACTTAATGTTCACTAAATACCACTGCACTTATTGAAGCTTGAAATAGAATATAGGAGGTATGTGTATAAGAGATAGAGAAAGAAAAGAAAAAGAGAGAGGAAAAACATAGAAATGCAAGATCATATATGAAATCTAGTTTAAGATAAAGGCTACCTCCAATTAAATGGTAAAATAATTGCAGGTAATAAAATTACAGATAATTCAATTACAGAGGGTCTTCAAAGTTGACATGATTCTATTTCTTAAGCTTATGTGGATACCTATTTATCAGTATTATTTAAAGAATGGTACAAGGTGGACATTTTGCAAACTATATTATAATAAATTAACACATTGAACATGAAATTTCAAAGAAGTTTAAAATAAATATTTTCTACTGAAGAGCCAGGTAAGTCATGAAAATTAATTCTTTTCCTGAGTATTAATACTGTTTCACAACCCTGGACATAAATATGCAGAACCATGAGAAATTGTCATCAAAGTTTTATGGTTTAACACACATTTTTCCTTACTTTAGCAAGAACATGCATAGTCTTAATTGGCAAAAAAAAAAAAAATTAGTATGTTTGATTATAGAATACAGCTTCATCTTTTCCTCCCTAATTATTCACATGGAGACTAGAACTCTGAAGATTAAATCTACACAAAGGCAATGTTAAAATAACCAGTTACTGTGAAATATAATCAATTTTGTTCTACACTATTCATAATGGCCTAAATTCATTTTGCTAAATAACTTCCCATAAGTTGATTAATGCCTTTCTTTGTATTTTAGCCTACATATATCACATCATATCCCAACATCTGACTCTGTTGCACGTTGGATTTTTTTTTTTTTTTTGAGGGCATATCTTTTCTTCTTATAGTATCTGTTGACGTAGTTTTAATGGTTTTTTTAGCCAAGGGAAAAAGACGTTTGGAAAAAAAAAAAAAGACTTTTTTCAGATTATCAGTTCTTTGGGGACACCACTGTCCTTTCTCTCGGAGGTGTTATTTTGATGACTACTACAGTGCTGACAAAGGGGAGAAGAGCACCTAAGTGCCCTCTAATAAAGTTAGCTAAGAACTATGACAAGCAATAGGCAAGGGAAAGTCACTTGAGAGGTCAGAGCTGTCCTGTGTATTTTTCAGGGACAGAATTTCTGCTGTTTTTGGTAGGCTTGGATTTTCAACAGAGCTTAGCTGAAATCAGATCTTGATGAAGTTGGGAGAAGCTATTACACTGAGATATGAAGAGCATCACTTCAAAAAAATTTTTTTCTGGCCATTTAGAGTACAGCGTATGTTTAGGCAACTGGAGACTTGTTCCAAACTGAAGAGAGCTGGGCTGTGTTTTCAGGATATGTTTGATTGAATAAGAATGTGTACAATAAAAAAATACAAACGTTCTTATCCTTGTGTCTTTGCATTATAATTATTTTTGACCTCAACCTGTATCTAAGTAAAATAACTCCAGTGGAACTGGTTTTGTGGCACAAATTAAATTAACTTGATTCTAAAGTATCATGATGTTTTTAACAAAAGCCAAATATGATTATATTTTAAATAGATACTTGCCAAAGTTGCTACATGACATATTTCTCTCCTTCTCTGAAGAGTAATAATACTCTTCTAATTTTAGATTCTTCTTATTCAAGTAAGGAAAAACTTTTTGAGTTTAGATATATAGTCAGAATGATTGTTGATTACACTGTATCTGGTAAATTCATAAGAAACCATTTCAAAAAAAAATGACAATCAAAACTGATGTATCCCAAAGCAAAAAGTTTACTTTTTACAGACTCTATTAAAAGCTGTCTCTTATACACAAGTATGTTACTTTTCTAGCTAATGATAAACGAATGTCTTGCTCTAGAAATAATTTAAACTGTTATTATCATTATATATATGTATATATATATATATATCATCACAAAATTTCTACACTTTATTCCAATTCTGTTAACATTTTTAATCTCTTTATTGGGGATATACACCATTGAAAATACAGTTTTGTAGTTTGTATTTGGTAACCATTTTTTCAATTTTTAGATGAAGGAATGAATGAGTAAACAAATGAATGAATGAATGAATATTGTTACTTTTGCTCACTTCCAAATCAGCTCTATATAACTCCAACTGTATTGACAGAATACACTGGACCTACTGAATAATCATATGAAGGGACTGCAAAAGTAGAAGCTGACTCCTAAGCTTACTGTATAAGTAAATGAGAAAGTAGGAGCTTCCAGAATAGTAAGAGTAGAAAAATGGAAAACTTGGGATGGTGAATTTCTGGCTTCTACATGTTGATATGAGTTACCTATTGATATTGTAGGGACAATATAAGCTATAGAATAGACAAAATAAACTAGTGAGAGTATACATTCATTAAAGCAGCTTTGTTGAAATCAAATTAGCACTTTCCCAACTCTATCAGGCTGAAAATTCAGGCAGAACTTACTGTTTACTGAGTATTCTTCATATGGTTTCACATTCGTATATATGAATATATCTAAAAAACCTGTCTCTTATACACATTGAGATGTGTATAAGAGACAGTAACTATCCCCTGCATAGAGTAAAAATTTAAATAATACAATTTTTATAAATAAATTTTATAAGACTAGATTTAACCAAAGAAATAAGTTATGATCATCATGCATCATTAAGAGATAATATGAGACTTAGTAGTTTGCATGAATAAGGTAAAAAACCCAACGACAGTTTGCTTTATTCTTTAAAAAACAAGTAAATAGTATATTAAATGAGCTTTTCATTTTAATGGAAAGTATCCATTGCTAAAACACTTACATTTATTCATTCCATAAGGATTTCCAAAGCTTTATCTAAATATTACATTGAACTTGAAAAATATGACCATCATCTTCAAAAAATATACTTAATGTATTTTGAATTCACAACCTCCCATCTGCACGTGCTTAGAAGAGCAGTAAAAAATCATTTGTGGGTTGAAGTTTCCTTCAATGCGGTTTCTAGGAAACCATTCATAAAATCACAGCTGCAGCTAATTTTTATTTCTATGGCTTTTGCATTTGTTAGAAAAAGAAAAAAGGAATCAAACTACTTTTGAAAGCAATGCATAGAAAACTAAATTACATCATCTTTGGCATACAGATCTTAATAATTCACAAAATGGCAACTCATTATCCCTATTCTTAAGCAAAACTCTGATACACACTAGCATTCTATAATAGCCATTATATCTATCTTCTTCACTAGCCTAAATTTGGGGAAGTCACTTTGTATTCTGTGATATGCATGTCTAACTGTCATAATTTTCTGCTCAAATGCCTGGTTGGTTATTGTGATGAAGAAATAGCTAGTGAACAATAATGAACTAATCTATAAGCAAATGGTAAAAAAATGTATCATGCTATTACTATTACACATCTAATTCATATCAAACATGCAGCAAAATGTTACAACCAATTTTTAGTAAAATCTTGATTACAATTTTTTTATTCCATGAAAGAAAATGGATCTAAATTCAAGTCTAGAAAAAAAGAATAATATCACAAGATACTAATAGAACTCTCAGATGTCACAACTAAATGTTACATCTTAGAAAGTAGTAGAAAGCTGGAAATGGGTAAAAGTTATCTTTATTTTCCAAAAGAGGGCAACCACTGCCCACAAAAGGCATTGTTGATTCAGATTAGAGTCAACATCATGATATGAAATGTCATTACTAAAGGACATTCACCTTATATGCATCTCAGCAGTAATACTTCTGGAAATTATCTTTTGCTTTTTGGCCTGTGCAGCTTAGTAACTGGAAGAGGACTCTAAGCAATGCCATCAAGAATTTATAATAATACCCCTTTCATTAAAGACCAGAATGGTGATGGAAAAAAAAAAAAGAAATATAATAAAAAATAATTTGGAAATTAGTGGAGAAAAATTTTTAACAAAGGACTATTTCTCAATTATGTATAAGGCATAACAACTGGCTATGTTTGAGAAGTATTTTATCATACAAAAGTAGCCAAAAGGGTAACAGATTAAGGAGCATAAAGTTATCAGTTGTATATTAGAATATGTCCAAATTCCAAAATAAATTTAGAATATATACATAGTGATCACTAACTTGCTCTCTAACACTTTTGCACAAATTTTAATTACACCTCAAGAGCATCTTACATTCTTCAAGAGAAATCCATAAACAAGATGGTGGTTAACAGAAGCAGATTCCTCCTGAAATTTTGCATCTGAGCTTCAGCTGAGGGAAAGGCTGTTCTATTAATAACATCTTTAGTGAAATCTATCACATTTCTCTGAAGAACTGCAAAGGCTTCATTATATCTGACTTCTCCATTAATTTCCACAGTGGTGCATTCCCAATTTAATGTTTGAGCAGTACTCCCCTTCTCAACCGAGAATTTATTATGTTGTTGTCCTTGACACAGTTCAGCTTTAGAAAAAGCAGCCCTGAACCAACAAAAGAAAGAAAAACAGTAGTATCAATTTGTGACCTCTTAGCTGCAGCATGTGGGTTCTAGTTCCCTGATCAGGTAGGGATAAAACCCAGGCCCTCTGCTTTTGGAGCAAGGAGTCTTAGCTACTGATATTCTGCGTGTTGCAACAAAGATCTGTGTGCTATAACTAAAGATCCTTCATGCTGCAACTAAAAATCCTGTTGCTGCTGCTGCTGCTAAGTCGCTTCAGTTGTGTCCGACTCTGTGCGACCCCATAGACGGCAGCCACCAGGCTCCCCCGTCCCTGGGATTCTCCAGGCAAGAACACTGGAGCGGGCTGCCATTTCCTTCTCCAGTGCATGAAAGTGAAAAGTGAAAGTGAAGTTGCTCAGTCGTATCTGACTCTTCGAGATCCCATGGACCACAGCCTACTAGGCTTCTCTGTCCATGGGATTTCCAGGCAAGAGTACTGGAGTGGGGTGCCATTGCCTTCTTGGAAAAATCCTACATGCCTCAACAAAGATCAAAGTGCCATGTGCTACAACTAAAACCTGGCGCAGCCAAACAAATAAGTAATAAAATAAGTATTTTAGAAATATAGTAGTCAACAAATTTTCACAGCATTTAATTTTACCTGGCAGTTAGAAGTGTTCTTTGGAGTGTAGTTACATCTTGCAACCTTGCAACCAAGAAAACTACCCTGTCCACAGTATTTTATACTACTTAAGTATTTTTACCCTTAAATATAACCAAGTAAGAGCCTTGAAATATGCTCCTTGAACAAACAGTGCAGATTCTATGACAAAGATATAACTGCATTTAATTTCATTGGAAATGCCATGTCCGAAACAGTTTTTATTCATGAGATCTTTCTTTTAAGGAAGATTTGAAGGTAAGCGCTTACAAAGACATGGAGAAGGATTTGAAAAGTTTAGAAATATGCTATGCTTTCCTCATTTATCTGACAGAAGTAAAATCTCAGGAAGGTCACGATGACAAATGAAAAAGATTTTCTTGTTGACCAAATCCTAGTGGGGAGTCTCTGAACTTTTTTCTCAAGCAGGCCCTTACTTTTGGACTGCGTGTTCCCTTTCTCATTGTCCAACTTCAGAAAAAATCCTACTAAATCAAGTGAGCCAGAATTCCCACCTTCAATATCTGACCACCTTTGGTATCTGACCAAAGTCCCCATCTTCCAACACTTCCAGATGGTGCCTCATTACCCCAGCCTGTCTTCAACAAGATTCCTGTCAGGCCTATTTGGCCAGCATCCCCTCTTAGCCTTAATGTTTTCTCTTAGTAATTTTTTATCCACTGACCCTCCAAACTAATCTTTTGCTATATTCCCCAGTAAGTCCTCATCTTATTAGGAATTGAGCTCCATCTCTCTTCTCTACTGCAAAATCTCATTTCAATAGTCCTTATACCTATGGTGACAGTCCTCCTGAATAAAGTCTGTATTAATGTGTTAACAAGTATCATGAATAACTTTTTCTTTAAAACTAATTGCAAAGTTTTACAGGTCTGTCTTCATAATTAGTACCTATGAATAGACATTAAAGAGAGGTGGGTGGGGTTCATTTCAAGGATTAATGCATTCTGCATGATATAATATATATGAAAAGTGGAAAGCACTGCAAATGTAGATTCTCTTAACAGCAGATGGAGGCATGCATATTGGGATATGATCTTAAAAGAAGATCACAGAAGAATGATAAAATTAATCACAGTCAAAGATAAACCTGAAAGTACACTGCAACTATCCTAAGAATGACAAAGGAGAAATATCATCTGACATCACTTATATGTGGAAGCAAAAAAGAAATAATACAAAAAAAAACTTATTTACAAAAAAGAAACAGATTGATAGGCTTAAAAAATTATTTCCACTGGGGAAAGATGGGAGGAAGGAGTAGATAGGAGTTTGGGATAGACATGTACACACTGCTGTATTGAAAATGAATAACCAACAAGGACCTACTATATAGCACATAGAATTCTGCTCAATACTATGTGGTAGACTGGATGGAAGGAGAGTTTGGGGGAGAATAGTGCTCAGTTGCTCAGTCATGTCCAACTCTACGATTCCATGGTCTGCAGCCCACCAGGCTCTTCTGTCCATGGGATTTTCCTGGCAAGAATACTGGAATGGGTCGCTATTTCCTACTCCAGGGCTTCTTCCCAAACCAGGGATAAAACCCATGTCTTCTGTGTCTCCTGAATTACAAGTAAGGTGGATTCCTTTGCATTGAGCCACTGAGGAAGCCACTGTGGACTCAGCCATGTGGGCTGAGTCCCTTTGTTATCCATCTGAAAGTAGCACAACATTGTTGATCAGCTATACTCCAATACAAAATAAAAGGTTAAAAAAAGGAATGCAAGAGTGATATATTATGTCACTTCTATTCATTCACTGTAGTTGATACCTTTGCTTTTTCCTGCTGCTGCTGCTGCTAAGTCACTTCAGTCGTGTCCGACTCTGTGTGACCCCATAGACGGCAGCTCACCAGGCTCCCCCGTCTCTGGGATTCTCCAGGCAAGAACACTGGAGTGGGTTGCCATTTCCTTCTCCACTGCTTTTTCCTATCTCCCTCGAATTCTTACTAGACCCAAACATCCTTGTTGGTTATAGGATGTCTGACCTGGCCTCTGCCCTTTCCTTAGACACATGGTCTATCCTGAATTTCAACTTTTCCTACTCTATCTGACTCATAGCTCATAGCAACCAAGCCTAGCACAGTCTTGATAGGGCAAAAAGTTTGCACTTTGGAGGACTAAGTAAGAAGCTGTTGTTTACTTAACACACAAGCCCACTGAAATGTGGAATAGGCAATCCTCATGAAATTGTGACTCCCCGGCAGTAATTAGAGGTCAGAGAATTTGTAAAGGGGGTTTTCCAGTTAGGAGGAAGGTTGCACTGGAAGACCTCTACATTTCCTTTCAATTTTAATGTTCTGTGTTTTTCACAATATTGATAAAAGTTAATACAGAAGGTTCTTTTTAATCAAATGCAATACTCTCTTACGCACAGTCTTTGAACTTAATGAAGTTCAGGCTTAATCTAAAGGAAGGGTCTCAGTCCATGGTTACCAGATTGATTATTTCCTACAGATCATAAAACCAGGTTAACACAATAAACAAATGCTATTTAGCTGGACACACTACAGTCTAATACACTCTGTGGGGATTCAAAACAATCCCAAAAGCAACTGGCATAAAATCAGATAGACCAGTAACATTGGGCAAGGAGCTAATAAACTGCCGATTTATCAATGTGCATTTTGCGAAGGTCAACTTGTCTTAAAAAGTGATCCTTGGTCTGACAAAACGTTTAACTCTTTTTAATAATATGTACATGAACATCTCATTCTTTTCTCTGAATCTAATGGAGGCTCGGAGATGGAGCTGAAGCTCAGGCATGAAATATAGATAAGAGATTTATTTTCAATAATATATTTTTTTTTAACATTTGTATAATTCTTTTGATAAGCCTCCTTCAAAGAGTCCCGAAGGTAAAACATCCAAGTTAAAACACTCTGATTTGAAATGAACAATTTTATCCTTTTAAATCTTCACAATTAGTATCCTTTAAAAATCTTGCAAAATGTTCACCTGGATCACTTAAGAAATTCTGAAATTCTCATTTTTTTTCTTAAAGAGACAACAGAAAACTTCACAAACATTGGTATAATCATGTAACTAAAACTAATATTTACTTATTTGACTCAGACTTTAGAATTCTTTCTCTTCTCCTACTATAGCAATTCATACTATGAATCATGTTGTATTTCTTTAATCACTAGTAAACAGACTTAATTCCAGCATTTGGAAACTGTCTCCTTATTGGGAGGAGCTACAAGGCCATGTGGGGCACAATGGTTTCACTGGTCTGCAGAGGCTCCCTTCCTTTCTGTGGAGAGTCCTCCCTGTCTGAGTCCTACTGTTGGCACTTCTTCCCACATTGCTACAGATGGCGGAGTAGAAGGACACGCACTCATCTTCTCCTGCAAGAACTCCAAAATTACAACTCACTGCTGAACAACTGTCAACAGGAAAATGTTGGATCCCACCAAAAAAAGATACCCCATGTCCAGGGGCAAAGCAGAAGCCCTAGCAAGATGGCTGGAGGGGTGAAATCACGTTTAGAATCAAACCCCATACCCACCAGAGATGTTCAGAGAGCTCAAACAAACCTTGTTCATACCAGGACCCAGAGACTGGTGTCAAAGACTGAGCCAGAATGGTGTTTGAGGGTCTCCTGCAGTGGTATGGGTCAGCAGTGGCCTGGCACAGGTGTAGGGGCTCTGGGTGCAGCAGACCTGGGTATGGCATTAGCCCTCTTGAAGGAGATTAACCCCACCACAGAGCCGTCAGAACTTACACAGGACTGGGGAAACAAACTCTTGGAGGGCACAAACAAAGCTTTGTGTGCACCAGGACCCAGGAGAAAGGAACAGTGACCCCACAAGAAACTGACCCAGACTTGCCCACGAGTGTCCAGGAGTCTCTGGCAGAGGCATGGGTCTCCAGTAGCCTGCTGTAGGGTCGGGGACACTGAGTACAGTAGTGTGTACATGGGACCTTTTGAATGAGGTCACAATTATCCTCATTACATCCACCATAGTTTGGCCTCTGGTCAAACAACAGCCTTGCCCATCAACAGAAAATTGGATTAATGATTTACTGAGCATGGCCCCACCCATCAGAACAAGACCAGTTTCCCCCTCAGTCAGTTTCTCCCATCAGGAAGCTTCCATAAGACTCTTATCTTTATCCATCAGAGGGCAGACAGACTGAAAACCACAGTCACAAAAAAACTAACCAAACTGATCACATGGATCACGGTCTTGTCTAACTCAATGAAACTATGAACCATGCCATGTAGGGCTACCCAAGATAAACAGATATGGTGGAGAGTTCTGATAAAATGTGATCCACTAGAGAAGGGAATGGCAAACCACTTCAGTATTCTTGCCTTGAGAACCCCATGAACAGTATGAAAAGGCAAAATGATAAGACACTGAAAGATGAACTCCCCATGTCAGTAAGTGACCAATATGCTACTGGAGAACAGTGGAGAAATAACACCAGAAACAATGAAGAGACTGGGCCAAAAAAAAAAACACACCGTTATGGATGTGACTGGTGATGGAAGCAAAGTCTAGTGCTGTAAAGAGAAATATTGCATAGGAACCTGGAACGTTAGGTCCAGGAATCAATGTAAATTGGATGTTGTCAAACAGGAGATGGCAAGAGTGAACACTGACATTTTAGGCATCAGTAAACTACAAAGCATTTGACTGTGTGAATCACAATAAACTGTGGAAAATTCTGAAAAAGATGGGAATACCAGACCACCTGACCTGCCTCTTGACAAACCTATATGCAGGTCAGGAAGCAACAGTTAGAAGTGGACATGGAACAACAGACTGGTTCCAAATAGGAAAAGGAGTACGTCAAGGCTGTATACTGCCATCCTGCTTATTTAACTTATATGTAGAGTACATCATGAGAAACACTGGACTGGAAGAACAAGTGGAATCAAGATTGCCAGGAGAAATATCAATAACCTCAGATATGCAGATGACACCACCCTTATGGCAGAAAGTGAAGAGGAACTAAAAAGCCTCTTGATGAAAGTGAAAGAGGAGAGTGAAAAAGTTGGCTTAAAGATCAACATTCAGAAAACAAAGATCATGGCCTCTGGTCCCATCACTTCATGGGAAATAGATGGGGAAACAGTGGAAACAGTGCCAGACTTTATTTTGGGGGGCTCCAAAATCACTGTAGATGGTGACTGCAGCCATGACATTAAAAGACGCTTACTCCTTGGAAGAAAAGTTATGACCAACCGAAATAGCATATTGAAAAGCAGAGGCAACAAAGGTCTGTCTAGTCAAGGCGATGATTTTTCCAGTGGTCATGTATGGATGTGAGAGTTGGACTGTGAAGAAGGCTGAGCGCCAAAGAATTGATGCTTTTGAACTGTGGTGTTGGAGAAGACTCTTGAGAGTCCCTTGGACTGCAAGGAGATCCTACCAGTCCATTCTGAAAGAGATCAGCCCTGGGATTTCTTTGAAAGGAATGATGCTAAAGCTGAAACTCCAGTACTTTGGCCACCTCATGGGAAGAGTTGACTCACTGGAAAAGACTCTGATGCTGGGAGGGATTGGGGGAGGAGGAGAAGGGGGCGACCAAGGATGAGATGGCTGGATGGCATCACTGACTCGATGGATGTGAGTCTGAGTGAACTCCGGGAGTTGGTGATGGACAGGGAGGCCTGGCGTGCTGCGATTCATGAGATTGCAAAGAGTCGGACACGACTGAGCGACTGAACTGAACTGAACTGAACTGAAACTACAATGGACTTGAATGGGTGAATTTAACTAAGATGACCATTATATCTAGCACTGTGGGTAAGAATCCCTTAGAAGAAATGTAGTAGCCATCACAGTCAAGAAAAGAGTCTGAAATGCAGTAATTAGGCGCAATTCCAAAAACAACAGAATGATCTCTGTTCACTTCCAAGGCAAACCATTCAATATCACAGTAATCCAAGTGTATGCCCCAACCAGTAATGCTGAAGAAGCTGAAGTTGAATGGTTCTATGAAGACCTAAAAGACCATCTAGAACTAACACCCAAAGAAGATGTCCTTTTCAATATAGGGGTCTGGAATGCAAAAGTAAGAAGTCAACAAATACCTGGAGTAACAGGTAAATTTGGCCTTGGAGTACAAAACAAAGAAGGGCAAAGGCTAACAGAGTTTTGCCAAGAGAATGCACTGGCCATAGCAAACACCCTCTTCCAAAAGCACAAGAGAAGACTCTACACATGGACATCACCAAAAGGTCAATACCAAAATCAGATTGACTACATGTTTTGCAGCCAAAGATGGAGAAGTTCTATATAGTCAGCAAAAACAAGACCGAGAATTGACTGTGGCTTAGATCATGAACCCCTTATTTCCAAATATAAAATTAAATTGAAGAAAGAAGGGAAAACCACCAGGCCCCCCAGGTATGACCTAAATCAAATCCCTTACACTTATACAGACAGAGTGAAAAATAGATTCAGGGGATTAGGTCTGATAGAGTGCCTGAAGAACTATGGACGGAGATTCGTGACATTGAACAGGAAGCAGTGATCAAGCTCATCCCTAAGAAAAAGCAATGTAAAAAGACAAAATGGTTGTTTGAGGAGGCCTTACAAATAGCTGAGAAAAGAAGAGAAGCTAAAGGCAAAGGAGAAAAGGAAAGGTATACCCATTTGAGTGCAGAGTTCCAAAGATTAGCAGGGAGAAATAAGAAAGACTTCCTCAGTGATCAATGCAAGAAATGGAAGAGAACAATAGAATGTGAAAGACTAGAGATATCTTTAAGAAAATCAAAGATACCAAGGGAACATTTCCTGCAAAGTTGGGCACAATAAAGGACAGAAATGGTATGAACCTAACAGAAGCAGAAGAGATTAAGAAGAGGTGGCAAGAATACACAGAAAACTATACAAACAACAACAAAAAATCTTCATGACCCAGATAACCACAGTGGTGTGATCACTCACCTAGAGCCAGACATCCTAGAATGCAGTCAAGTGGGCATTAAGAAACATCACTATAAGCAAAGCTAGTGGAAGGGATGGAATTCTAGCTGAGCTAATTCAAATCCTGGAAGATGATGCTATGAAAGTGCTGCACTCAATATGCCAGCAAATTTGGAAAACTCAGCACTGGCCACAGGAGTGGAAAAGGTCAGTTCTCATTCCAATCCCAAAGAAAGGCAATTGCAAAGAATGTTCAAACTATGACACAATTACACTCATCTCACACGCTAGGAAAGTAATGCTCAAAATTCTCCAAGCTAGGGTTCAACAGTAGGTAAACTTTCAGATGTTCAAGCTGGATTTAGAAAAAACAGAGGAACCAGAGATCAAACTGCCAACATCCATTGGATCATCGAAAAAGCAAGAGAGTTCCAGAAAAAAAAAAATCTACTTCTCCTTTATTAACTATACCAAAGCCTTTGACTGTGTGGATCACAACAAATTGTGGAAAATTCTGAAAGAGACGGGACTATCAGACCACCTGACCTGCCTCCTGAGAAATCCGTATGCAGGCCAAGATGCAACAGTTAGAACTTGACATGGAACAACAGACTTGTTCCAAATCAGGAAAGGAGTACATCAAGGCTGTATACTGTCACCCTGCTTATTTAACTTATATGCAGAGTACATCATGTGAAATGCTGGGCTGGATGAAGCACAAGCTGGAATCAAGATTACCAGAAGAACTATCAATAACCTCAGATATGCAGATGACACCATCCTAATAGTAGAAAGTGTAGAAAAACTAAAGAGCCTCTTGATGAAATTGAAGGAGGAGACTGAAAAAGTTGGCTTAAAATTCAAAATTCAGCAAACTAAGATCATGACATCTGGTCCCATCAGTTCATGGCAAATAGATGTAGAAACAATGGAAATAGTGAGAAACTTTATTTTGGGGGGCTCCAAAATCACTGTAGATGGTGAATACAGCCATGAAATTAAAAGACTCTTGATCCTTGGAAGAAAATCTATGATCAACTTAGACAGCATACTAAAAAGCAGAGTTCCATCTAGTCAAAGCTACGGTTTTTCCCATAGTCATGGATGGATGTGAGAGTTGGACTGTGAAGAAAGCTAAGCGCCGAAGAATTGATTCTTTTGAACTGTGGTGTTGGAGAAGACTCTTGAGAGTCCCTTGGACTGCAAGGAGATCCAACCAGTCTATCCTAATGGAAATCAGCCTTGAATATTCATTGAAAGCACTATTGCTGAAGCTGAAACTCCAATACTTTGGCACCTGATGCAAAGAACTGACTCACTAGAAAAAACCCTCATGATAGGAAAGATTGAAGGCGGGAGGAGAAGGGAATGACAGAGGAAGAGATGGTTGGATGACATCGCTGACTCGATGGACATGAGTTAGGGTAAGGTCTGGGAGTTAGTGATGAACAGGGAAGCCTGGTGTGTGTAGTCCATGGGGTCGCAAAAAGTTGGACACGACTGATCGGCTCAACTACATTGAACTGAAAGACACTGTGCAATAGAAACCCAACTAATCCCCTGTGTTTCTGCTGAAACCTTAACCCAAATGTATCTTTCCCTTCTGTATTAACACATTTCCAAGAAATTGCAAATGTCAGCATAGAAGGTGAGAACTTCTGATAATGTTCTATCTTTCCTCACAGAAAATGAGCTTGACAAGGCCATTGTTCTGTGTCTACAGCTCAATATCCTTTTTCCAGTTCTTTCATTATATTAGTCCTGTTTCACTATGCCTCTGTGCAAGCTTTCACAGAGCTGTGCTTTCTTTCCCTAGTCCAAAATCCCTAGGAAAACACTGTACTACCATAGTATTCCTTCCTTGCTCTTCTGGTTTCCTTCTGCTTACTCTATTCCTATTCAATAATGTGAGAATCACTGAAGATATAGAAATAGATGTCTTAGTCTCTTTGTCCCCAGATACATACTTGCTTCAATTATCTTCTACCTGTTTCAGAAGTTCCCCCTCAAACTCTAACCTTTAATATAGACTATCCACAAAACTCACTTTTCAGTATGTCTTTCCATCAGTTTCCATCATTCTTACTGATTCTCATAAAATTCTTTGATGATCACAAATATTTATTTCCCACCCTGATCTCTTCTCTGGATTGCCAACCTGTAGCAGAAGTCCATCTTTTGGAGGTTTCATGTATACTTCAAAAATTACATGTCTAAAGCAGGACTCATCTCTCGAACTTTCTGCTGCTGCTGTTGCTGAGTCGCTTCAGTCGTGTCCGACTCTGTGCGACCCCATAGACGGCAGCCCATTGGGCTCCGCCATCCCTGGGATTCTCCAGGCAAGAACACTGGAGTGGGTTGCCATTTCCTTCTCCAATGCATGAAAGTGAAAAGTGAAAGTGAAGCCGCTCAGTCATATCTGACTCAGCGACCCCATGGACTGCAGCCCACCAGGCTCCTCCGTCCATGGGAATTTCCAGGCAAGAGTACTGGAGTGGGGTGCCATTGCCTTCTCCGCTCGAACTTTCTACCCACTCCTAATTTGTATTTTTCTTAAAGACTTAATTTTCCAATTTCTTCCCATCTCTGTCAGCTCTATTTCTTTTGCCACAGGTCTATCACATCCTTCTCATGGACTTAGCACAACCTCCAATATCACTGAAAGTTTAGAGCCTTGCTTGTTTTAAACACCATTAAGCTAGTAATATCAAATCTCGCTAATGTCTCCCAATGTTCCTTTCCAGAATTAGAGGATTTTTTGTTTTTTCATTCTTAATTTGCCTTTTCAATTTCATTCTGTTTCTTCAATACAATCCACAATGATCTAGAAACCCAAATTCTCCAAGGTCCTCATGAAATCACTTGAATTTTTCAACAGGAAAGAATTGCAGCTTTTAAATCTTTTACTGTCAACTAACCAGATTTTTGGTGTTGCTGACTTTCTCTACTTGTTCTACCTTACAAAGGTTTTAATCTATTGCATAGTTCTTGCAAATTGCTTGAAATGCCTTATCATTGCTACTGAGTCAGGAATATAGGACTTTCTATTTATTACTGTTATTTATTATTATGCTAATTCTTTAGTAAGAAACTGAAATATTATGCCTATGATTTCATGTATATTTGCATAATATTGGAAGTGATAACACAAAGAAAACTCCCACTTTAATATGATTTGTAAAATTACTGCATGGATGAAATAATATTGGGTAAAATAACACTGGATATAATTTTTCATTAAGTACAGTATCTAATTTATCAGGATTGACTTTCTGCAATACTCTACGGTCATTAAGAGCACAGACTCTAGAGACAGACAACCTAGAATTCAAATCCCTGCTCCTTTCAGTTACCAACCATGTGACCTTAAACAAGCTACTTAACCTTCTTGTGCCCTGGGTTCTGCCTCAATAAATCAAATATACTAATGATGCCTATTTTATACAGTTGTTATGAGACTAGTTGAGTTGATATACGTTATAGACTGAATTGTGCATGTCAAAATTCATATACTGAAGTCCTAGTCACCAGTAACTCAGAATATAACCGCATTTGGTGACAAAATCATTAAAGAGGTAATTAAGTTAAAAAGATTATTAGTGTGGGCCCTATTCCAATATGACTTATAAGAAGAGAAGTTAGAACACCAGAGGGAAGGCTATGTGTAGACAAAGGGAAAGTTGGTGATCCACAAGCCAAGGAGAGTTGCAAGAAGAAACCAACCATAGTCTCCAGAACTATAAGAAAACCAATTTCTGTTATTTAAGTCATCTAGTTTGTGGTATTTGTTCCAGCTGCCCTAGCAGAATATAGCAAAAGTAAGATATACTTAAGTACCTAGTAACTGCTACAAAGTGCATGATTTTATTCCAGAATTTATGTTTCCATGTGTTCAATGCTTAATGTCCACTTAGTCTATGGTCTCAACCAAAAATAACACAAACACACAAATGTGTTCATATAGCACTTCTTGTATCCAAATTTAGGAAAGGGGACACTTGAAAATTTTAACTTTGAAAAAACCATCTGGAGTTGTTCATGGCACCTACCTTATTGCTATAGGATCTTTGGAACATTGGCCCTGAATTTGAACTTGGTCCAGAGAACAATCTTCCGAAGTACCTCTGGGACTCAAGTCTAAATTTTGAACACCTATTGCGAGTCTGACACAATTAAGAAAAATAAGTGGGTTCTCTTTTCAGGGGCCTCTATTCCTTTCTAAGATGACTGAGTGACCAACTTTTAAATAAAACAGAACCAAATAATCTGTATTCTAGCCTTACCACCTGGAAAATCAAGCAGGATACAGCACCATCATGATAGCAATGATAATTTTTTCCTGATAATTGTATAACAATCTTTTTAAAAATATCTACCAAGAGACCATTTCCAAATTACATTATGTTTCAGTGATTGCTGAAATGAAAGATAAAATAATAAATGCAACATGTTTAAAAGATCAAAAGTGATATAACCTTATAGGTAAAAGACATTCTCTTTTCATAATACACTTGAACAAATGATCTACAATAAGAAAAATCACTGTTAGAACTATTGCTTAATAGAAGATGCAAACATTCATTTACAGGTAGGAGAATCATGAAATCCTTCTTCCAAACCAAAAAAAAATTTTTAATTGAAAAATGAAAGTAAACTATAAAAACAATGAACATCTATTTTTGAAATATTTACATACTGGCAATAAATTAGTTTTATTATATTGATGGAACTAAAAATAATCCTACCAGATTGTTTTCAAAACTAAAATTATTTCTAACAAATAAAATGGGATTCTCCAGGCAAGAATACTGGAGAGGGTTGCCATTTCCTTCTCCTGGGGATCTTCCCAATGCAGAGACTGAAACCATATCTCTCAAGTCTCCTGCATTAGCAGGTGGGTTTTTTACCACTAGTGCCACCTGGGAAGCCCAACAAATAAAAATGCATGTATATTAATGAAGAAACTAAAATATCTAACAGGAAAAAAATAAAGTAGAATAATAATTCTTGGTATATTTACATACTCTAATAAATTTCTGTATCTGAGCCTCATATTGAATATCTAAATATTACTCTGAAGAGTTTGTTTTTTAATACGGTCATATTGCTTTTTTTATATTTTTTCTTCAAGGATTCATTTTATGAAAAAAAGTGCTTGTACTTTTCATTAACCTTTCTCAATAGACTATAGGCATTTTAACTGAGAAAAGAAGCACTTTTACAGGTGCTTAAGGAATCTGTTAAGCTCATAAAAAGTTCTGATAACATTAGAATATTCTGAGTTTTTCATATCAAAAATGTATATCTCTTTCAGCCCAAATAGTTCTGCAAGTCCTATCTCTCTGCTTCTACTCAGAGCGCCCTTTCCTCAACAGATATTTTTAAAAGAGAAAACAAATCATTTGTCTGTTCATGATTTTTTGACTGTTCACCAAATATATATTTTACAAAAACTTAAACCCTCCCATTTTCATTTCACTCTGGTATGAAATATATAATCTAAGTAAACAAAAAAATTTCATTCTAATTTATTCCCACAATGCAAGATATTCCAAAGCTTTTGAGCTATCTTCGTTTAATTTGTTTAGTTTACTTGATTTTATAGAAAATCTTAAGAATTTCCTCTTTGCAAGTTTATCTTTAAGTATTTCTAACTGAAATTTTTCAAATGAGATTTTTGGCATATCATTTGTCAAGTTATTTGTTAAATTTCCAACTGATTTTAAACAAAATGCACATGAAATTTAGAAAGCATATTAACAAAACACTTAATACCATAATAACACTTAGGTCAATTTCTAAAGTCATTCTCAAAGGCTAATATATTTAAACCAGACCTCTAGCAGGAAGTAGGAGAAGGAAATGGCAACCCACTCCAGTATTCTTGCCTGGAGGACTCCAGGGACGGGAGAGCCTGGTGGGCTGCCATCTATGGGGTCACACAGAGTCGGACACGACTGGAGTGACTTAGCAGTAGCAGCAGCAGGAAGTAAAGAAAAGAATATGTGTATTACCAAGATTTTATATATATGTATATATACTTCTATAATTAATATCAGATTCTTCACTATTAATCAACTGGCTTTTGTCCCAGGTTCCTGGGAGGGAACCCAAGTGATATGACTGTCTTTGTTATTTATGAGGACATTGGATCATACCTGAGTTTATTCTAAGGCTATTTCTCAGGACTGGAACCAATCATCAGAAAGATGAATCAGGTGATAAAAAGGATGGGGAATTTAAGCCAGTTTTACCCCCAGGGAGGGAAGGGGAGGCTGACAATTAAATTCAATCATATGGGCAATGATTCAGGATTTTAATCATTCAGGTCTACCTGATGAAACTCAGTAAAAACTTTGAACCCCAAAACTTACTGGTAGGTGACCACATCAGTGTACCTAAGGGTCATGATACCTGATTTCATAAAGATGCAGAGAAAATCTCTTTGTTTGGGACACGCTCAGACTTTCTCCTTTGTGTTTCTTCATTTAGCTGTACCTGATTTGCATCCTTTGTCATAAAACTGTAATCATAAGTAGAGTGTTTTCATGAATTCTGAGTCATCCTAATGAATTATCAAATCTGAGGGGCATCATGGAAACCTGAGGTTCGTGACATTGTACAGGAGACAGGGATCAAGACCACCCCCATGGAAAAGAAATGCAAAAAAGCAAAATGGCTGTCTGGGGAGGCCTTACAAATAGCTGTGAAAAGAAGAGAAGCGAAAAGCAAAGGAGAAAAGGAAAGATATAAGCATCTGAATGCAGAGTTCCAAAGAACACCAAGAAGAGATAAGAAAGCCTTCTTCAGCAATCAATGCAAAGAAATAGAGGAAAAGAACAGANGAAAAGCAAAGGAGAAAAGGAAAGATATAAGCATCTGAATGCAGAGTTCCAAAGAACACCAAGAAGAGATAAGAAAGCCTTCTTCAGCAATCAATGCAAAGAAATAGAGGAAAAGAACAGAATGGGAAAGACTAGAGATCTCTTCAAGAAAATTAGAGATACCAAGGGAACATTTCATGCAAAGATGGGCTTGATAAAGGACAAAAACGGTATGGATCTAACAGAAGCAGAAGATATTAAGAAGAGGTGGCAAGAATACACAGAAGAACTGTACAAAAAAGATCTTCATGACCTGGATAATCACGATGGTATGATCACTCATCTAGAGCCAGACATCCTGGAATGTGAAGTCAAGTGGGCCTTAGAAAGTATCACTACAAACAAAGCTAGTGGAGGTGATGGAATTCCAGCTGAGCTATTTCAAATCCTGAAAGATGATGCCGTGAAAGTGCTGCACTCAATACACCAGCAAATTTGGAAAACTCAGCAGTGGCCAAAGGACTAGAAAAGGTCAGTTTTCATTCCAATTCCAAAGAAAGGCAATGCCAAAGAATGCTCAAACTACACTCATCTCACATGCATATTCAAAAGCAGAGACATTACTTTGCTGACTAAGGTCCATCTAGTCAAGGCTTTGGTTTTTCCAGTGATCATGTATGGATGTGAGAGTTGAACTGTGAAGAAGGCTGAATGCTGAAGAACTGATGCTTTTGCACTGTGGTGTTGAAGAAGACTCTTGAGAGTCCCTTCGACTGCAAGGAGATCCAACCAGTCCATTCTAAAGGAGATCAGCCCTAGGATTTCTTTGGAAGGAATGATGCTAAAGCTGAAACTCCAGTACTTTGGCCACCTCATGTGAAGAGTTCACTCATTGGAAAAGACTCTGATGCTCGGAGGGATTGGGGGCAGGAAGAGAAGGGGACGACAGAGGATGAGATGGCTGGATGGCATCACCGACTCGATGGGCATGAGTCTGAGTGAACCTCGGGAGTTGGTGATGGACAGAGAGGCCTGGCATGCTGTGATTCATGGGGTCGCAAAGAGTTGGACATGACTGAGTGACTAAACTGAACGAACACATGCTAGTAAAGTAATGCTCAAAATTCTCCAAGCCAGGCTTCAGCAATACGTGAACCATGAACTTCCTTATGTTCAAGCTGGTTTTAGAAAAGGCAGAGGAACCAGAGATCAAATTGCCAATATCCGGTGGATCATTGAAAAAGCAAGAGAGTTCCAGAAAAACATCTACTTCTGCTTTATTGACTATGCCAAAGCCTTTGACTGTGTGGATCACAATAAACTGTGGAAAATTCTGAAAGAGATGGGAATACCAAACCACTTGACCTGCCTCTTGAGAAATCTATGTGCAGGTCAGGAAGCAACAGTGAGAACTGGACATGGAACAACAGACTGGTTCCAAATAAGACAAGGAGTACGTCAAGGCTGTGTGTTGTCACCCTGCTTATTTAACTTATATGCAGAGTTCAGTTCAGTTCAGTCGCTCAGTCATGTCAGACTCTTTGCGACCCCATGTATATCATGAGAAATGCTGGACTGGAAGAAACACAAGCTGGAACCAAGATTGCCGGGAGAAATATCAATAACCTCAGATATGCAGATGACGCCACCCTTATGGCAGAAAGTGAAGAGGAACTCAAAAGCCTCTTGATGAAAGTGAAAGAGGAGAGTGAAAAAGTTGGCTTAAAGCTCAACATTCAGAAAACGAAGATAACACACACACACACATCATAAGCAGAAGCTATGAATGAGTATCTCCGCAAAAAAAAAGTCAAAAAGGTAATTGCTTTGAAATAAAGCCTGTGATTTAGAATATTAAGTGAGAAATGTCAAAATGAAAGTAATAGGAAGATCAAAAAGAGAATGATCACATTTCCTTCCTACAGATTCCCTCAGAGTAAGAATAGCTTATGAAATGCAACACACTCTTGTGTAGATCACACTTCATATAAATTTAATGATTTCCTAACACCACTGTTGACATTTTGTTTTTTGGATGGAAAAATAAAAATAAAAGGTAACAGTAATTTGCCTGTGAAACTTGCTCAGTCGTGTCTGACTCTTTGCGACCCCATGGACTATACAGTCCATGGAATTCTCCAGGCCAGAATACTGGAGTGGGTAGCTGTTCCCTTCTCCAGTGGATCTTCCCAACCCAGAGATGAAACCCAAGTCTCTCATACTGCAGGTGGATTCTTTATCAGCTGAGTCACCAGGAAGCCCGAGATTACTGGAGTGGGTAGCTTATCCCTTTTCCAGCGGATCTTCCCGACCCAGGAATCGAGCTGGGGTCTCCTGCATTGCAGGGGGATTCTTTACCATCTGAGCTATAAGGTAGGTAATGGATCATGTATTAATAAAACTAGAACTTGAAGAAGAGAATATACTGTACTATAGCACAATATAGAAAAATACTGTACTGTAAGTACTGTAACAGTTTAGCTCATAGAGAAAAATTCATAGGAATAAAATTATATATTTTGATGGATTTTCCTTAAACTCCTTTAATCAACCCAGGCTAAATAATTTAACATACATAGATTTATTTTTTATATAGTGAATTCCTGTAGTCACTTTACGACATGTAATAAAATCTGTACATCACCGCACTTATCAGTTGAAGTGATGAAAATGATGAAAATAATATAAAATTTACAAACAAAAGAATTCCTACATTTTTAAGAAGCCAAACTTCAGGCTAAGTCACTTCAGTCGTGTTCTACTCTTTGCAACCCTATGGACTGTAGCCCACCAGGTTTCTCTGTCCATGGGACTCTCCAGGCAAGAATGCTGAAGTGGGTTGCCATGGCCTCCTCCAGGGGATCTTCTCAATCAAGGATCTGAACTTGCATCTCTTACATCTCCTGCACTGGCAGGTGGGTTCTTTACCCCTAGAGCCACCTGGGAAGCCCAGGAGCCAGATTTAAGAATTCTTAAATCAGAAGAGCATATCAATTAATCCTGCAAAAGTTCCAATGACTTTTCACATAAATTCATAAACAAAAGTCTGACAAAATTACTCACAATTTTTAGGAAACTTACGATGATTGTTTATGAACACTTATATTATGCCAGGCACTTTTTAAGGTTTCTTATAAACATTATCTCTAATCCTACCAATAATCCTTCAAAGTAAGCCTTCTGATTTCTATTTTATACATGAATAGCTGAATCTCAGAAAAGGGAGGAGACTAACAAATAATATATAGCTCTGGAGTAACAGAAAGGGAGATTTTAATCCAGGTCTCTTGGCCTTCAAAACTGTGGTCCTTTAAGTTAACTATATAGGTTTTTTCCTAGTTTCTATAAATTTTGTTCCAAATATCTGCCTAGGTTAGTAACTTTTATTTGGTATTAGGGGTTCTTCCATCTTTGCCTCTGGGTTAGAGCAACTTTTTAGTTGTCATTGTACAAACACATAAGGAACCTAGGAGAAAGTATCAAACTCACTCTTGACCATTTGGGTCCTCAGACTCACTCATGTATGTAGTAAAATTCTTCTTATCTGACAGAAGGTAATTTATTAATTAATTAATCAAAGGTTAAACACTCAGTTAATTCTGCTTCATTCTGCTCCACACTGACATTTTCAATGATTAATCCCATTCTGGTATCTCACAAATGTATCTCCCACTCAGTACAAGTAACCTGAACAAGGAAATTAAATGCAGACGCAAGCACAGGAAATGGTTACCTGCAACTCCAAACGTCTGTTCTACTAAGTGTCATTTCACATTACAAAAAGTCAATATTTTTCTCTGCTGTTCTAATGGTATATTCTTAAAATAGCAATTAATTAAGTCTGACTATACATTCCTTTAAGTCTCATTTTATGACAAATATGCCAAGCATTATTTTTATTCTTTATAAAGGATTATATGTCACAATATGATTTTAAAACAAGCCTTCTATAATTATCGGTAGGAAGGAATATGAGATGATAAAAAGGAATCATCTCAGATAAACGAGAGACAGGTGGCAGCTTGAGTTACATCTGGTAATAATCTGTTTCAGAGGGAAATGAAAGAAAGACAGCAGGCGAAAATCATAAAGGGATTTGTAAGGCACACTGGAGCTACACATTTGTATCTGTTAAAAGCTTCCTTTCTTTCTCTGCCCTGTAAACTAAAAATACTTTATAAAATAGCCCAGAGTAATTATCTTGTCAGAAGAATCTTGTGTGTATTGTAGTCAAAGAAAATTGAACTGAAATTCATCATGAGAAGAAGATACTGGGCTAGGGGTGGGGGCAGGGCGGGGGAGACAATGAAAACATAAATTAACATTGAACTGTCATATTCAAGGATCAACCCAACGGAAGTGAAAAATAAACCCATGAGTTATGATACACAGAATAGATATTTTCTTCTTTGATCCCTTGAATCCTCTGCTACATTAACTAATGTGCTATTTGGGGAATGTTATCAAATTCATTACAGATGTTTTTTTTTAATCTGAGAAACCAATGGAAATAATGAATGGAGGAAGTGTCATCACTAAGTGACATCTTTTCCAGGGCATATTCATTCTTTACCCTTGGGTGGCCTCACAAAATCAGCCCAAATAAAACATGATTTCCTCCATAGAATATATTTATATGTATAATGATGCCTCTTGCATCATCTCTAAACAATGTTGTAATGCAGAAGACACTTTCCTTGAGAAGTAATATTTTGCATGCAAAGGAATCAACTTATCATAAGACTGTTAAGTTATAAAAATAATAAGCATTCTATTTCATAAGATCTCTAAGTTTAAAGAGTGTATTAATTAAACAGGATTTAAGGGCTTCAGACAAAATTACTTTGAAGAACAGTCTCATACTGGCAACAAAATACAATTGAATTGCATCCTTGGCATGACTTGATATGGTGTGGAATGAGCTGTGGATAAGCAGCAGAACCTGAATGCTGCTATTTCATTGTGGTTCTATTAAACTGAAAAGTTCTCATAACAGGTCAATATTATTCTCTTGCCAACAGATGCCAGTGTTGATTATATCATCCTAACAATCGAATTTCTATAATTTTTCTGCATCCCTCCTAAACTGACATTCTTACCACCAATCAGTATGAATGAATGTGACGTCACTCAGTCGTGACCGATTCTTTGCGACCCCATGGACTGTAGCCTATCAGGCTCCTCAGTCCACGGAATTTTCCAGGCAAGAGTACTGGAGTGGGTTGCCATTTCCTTCGCCACGGGATCTTCCCGACTCAGGTATCGAATCCAGGTCTCCCGCGTTGCCGCCGACGCTTTACCATCTGAGCCACCAGGGAAGCTCAGCAATTATTATAATACCTCCTTAGTCCTACATATGTATGACACTCCTTTTATGACCTCTGTACCTACTCACATCTTTTTCAAGAATGAAATCAGCCTAATAATTTGGGGAAGGTGATTATTTTAAACAATAATTCCCTTGCCATTACTCTTCCACATTTACAAAGTCTAGAAAGTTCATCTGTTTACAGGTCAGGAAGCAGCAGTTAGAACTGGAACGTGGAACAAAAAACTGGTTCCAAATCAGGAAAGGAGTACATCAAGGCTGTATATTGNATTTGGGGAAGGTGATTATTTTAAACAATAATTCCCTTGCCATTACTCTTCCACATTTACAAAGTCTAGAAAGTTCATCTGTTTACAGGTCAGGAAGCAGCAGTTAGAACTGGAACGTGGAACAAAAAACTGGTTCCAAATCAGGAAAGGAGTACATCAAGGCTGTATATTGTCACCCTGATTATTTAAATTATATGCAGAGTATATCATGAGAAATGCTGGGCTGGATGAAGCACAGGCTGGAATCAAGATTTCCAGGAGAAATATCAGATATGCAGATGATACCACCCTTATGGCAGAAAGTAAAGAACTAAAGAGCCTCTTGATGAA
This sequence comes from Cephalophus harveyi, assembly GCA_006410635.1. NCBI lineage: Eukaryota > Metazoa > Chordata > Mammalia > Artiodactyla > Bovidae > Cephalophus > Cephalophus harveyi. The sequence goes on from SJYT01000311.1 coordinate 79,383, forward strand.
ACTGAAAGAGAGAGTGAAAAAGTTGGCTTAAGACTCAACATTCAGAAAACCAAGATCATGGCATCCGGTCCCATCACTCCATGGCAAATAGATAGGAAAACAAAGGAAAGAGTGGCTGTCTTTATTTTGGGGAGCTCCAAAATCAATGCAGATGGTGACTATAGCCATGAAATTAAAAGAAGCTTGCTCTTGGAAGGAAAGTTATGACCAACCTAGATAGCATATTCAAAAGCAGAGACATTATTTTGCCAACAAAGGTCCATCTAGTCAAGGCTATGGTTTTTCCAGTAGTCATGTATGGACGTGAAAGTTGGACTGTAAAGAAAGCTGAACAACGAAGAACTGATGCTTTTGAACTGTGGTGTTGAAGAAGACTCTTGAGAGTCCCTTGGACTGCATGGAGATCCAACCAGTACCTCCTAAAGGAGATCAGTCCTGAGTGTTCATTGGAAGGACTGATGATGAAGCTGAAACTCCAATACTTTGGCCACCTGATGCGAAGCACTGACACATTTGAAAAGACCGTGATGCTGGGAAAGATTGAAGACAGGAGGAGAAGGGGACGACGGAGGATGAGATGGTTGGATGGCATCACCGACTCAATGGACGTGAGTTTGGGTAGACTCCAGGAGTTGGTGATGGACAGGGAGTCCTGGCATGCTGTGGTCCATGGGGTCACAAAGAGTCAAAAGTGACTGAACTGAAGTGAACTGAAAAAGTTAATATTCAAATGCTCAGTTTTCATCATTCAACAATTTTCTGCTACTAGGTACTTTGATACTTCAGTATACAGAGAATTTTTCTGCTTATACAAGGAAATCAAGTTATATTTCCATATATCTTTAATTACAATGTTAAATTTTGCATTGTGTTTTTAAATAGCCTTGTCAAAAAGGACAACCACAAATTTACAAATCAAAATCCAGAATTAAAAAAAAAAAGTATTTACTGACACAATTCAAATCAGTAATCAGAAGGCAGAAATTGATAATGTCCCCCTCCAAAAAAAAAAAAAGAATAAAAAAGCAGAATACAGAGGCAGACTAAAATAAAGGATTCTTTTGACTACAGGCTCTATGCTTAAGTGTAATTTTCCCATCATAATGGCTTTCTGTAAGATCAAGCCTTCTGTACCCTGGGCTAGGTTTCCCCCTATGATGGTAAATGCCTGAGCATGAACTCTCAGGTAGTTTACTGTGCAACTAATAGGAGCTTTACAAAAGCAGACACCCTTTGAATAAGGACACATCAAAATTGGGTTTAGTCATACACACCAATAGTAAAACGGTCAATCTGTCTCCTCATTGTTATTTCTCTGATGCAGGTCAAGAATAACAAGGAACTTGGACACACCCTCCAGGGGAATTGAGTTGCTACTGAAGATTTGTCCTCTTGAAGCTCATGAAATGTTTCAGGATTTATACTATATAAATATTTTTTGTAAATTTATTTATTTTAATTGGAGGCATGCCGAAGAATTGATGCTTTTGAACTGTGGTGTTGGAGAAGACTCTTGAGAGTCCCTTGGACTGCAAGGAGATCCAACCAGTCTATTCTGAAGGAGATCAACCCTGGGATTTCTTTGGATGGAATGATGCTAAAGCTGAAACTCCAGTACTTTGGCCACCTCATGCGAAGAGTTGACTCATTGGAAAAGACTCTGATGCTGGGAGGGATTGGGGGCAGGAGGAGAAGGGGACAACCGAGGATGAGATGGCTGGATGGCATCACTGACTCGATGGATGTGAGTCTGAGTGAACTATGAGAGATGGTGATGGACATGGAGGCCTGGTGTGATGCGATTCATGGGGTCGCAAAGAGTCAGACACGACTGAGCAACTGAACTGAACTGAACTGAACTGAATTACTTTACAATATTGTAGTGGTTTTTACCATACATTCACATGAGTCAGCCATAGGTGTACACATATCCCTCATCCTGAAACCGCCTCCTACCTCCCTCCCCAGCCCATCCCTCAGGGTTGTCCCAGTGCACTGGCCCTGAGCGCCCTGTGTCATGCATCAAACCTGGACTGGTAATCTGTTTCACATATGATAATATACATGTTTCAATGCTATTCTCTCAAATCATCCCACCCTTGCCTTCTCCCACAGAGTCCAAAAGTCTGTTCTTTACATCTGTGTCTCTTTTGCTGTCTCACATATAGGGTCATCGTTACCATCTTTCTAAATTCCATATATATATGTTATTATACTATATTGGTCGGAGAAGGCAATGGCACCCCACTCCAGTACTCTTGCCTGGAAAATCCCATGGATGGAGGAGCCTGGTAGGCTGCAGTCCATGGGGTCGCTGAGTCAGACACGACTGAGCAACTTCACTTTGACTTTTCACTTTCATGCATTGGAGAAGGAAATGGCAACCCACTCCAGTGTTCTTGCCTGGAGAATCCCAGGGATGGCGGAGCCCAGTGGGCTGCCATCTGTGGGGTTGCACAGAGTCGGACACGACTGAAGCGACTTAGCATACTATATTGGTATTTTTCTTTCTGACTTACTTCACTCTACTGGGCATACACACCGAGGGAACCAGAATTGAAAGAGACACATGTACCCCAATGTTCATTGAAGCACTTTTTACAATAGCTAGGGCATGGAAGCAACCTAGATGTCCATCATCAGATGAATGGATAAGAAAGCTGCGGTACTGACACTATGTTTTAATTCATAAGGTAATGTCACTTAATTGCTTTAGAAATTATGCACAGCATACAAAAGAATTAAGACAATCAAATTAAGATAATTGCATTAAATGAATTAAGACATTTTTGAATTGAAATGTAATTCTGGTTTTGCCAGGTGGCATAATAGCTCAAGAAACCACCTGCCAATGCAAGAGATGGAGGAAACATGGGTTCAATCCCTGGGTCAGGTAGATCGACCTGCGGGAGGAAATGGCAACCCGCTCCAGTATTCTTGCCTGGAAAATTCCTTGGACAGTGCAGGCTACAATCCATGGGGTCACAAAGAGCTGGACATGACTGAGCACTGAGCATACTCTGGTAACACTCATCTGCCTGCCTTACAAAAATTTTCTCTTTTTTGATTTTTCTCTCTTGGTTTTCCCTTTCTTCTTCAAAAATTATTCAGTAACCTACTATGTGCCAGAAACTGTTCTTGGCTCTGTGAATACAAATAACGAATAAAGAAGGTTCCTTTCTCATATAAAGGTGAAGAGATCTAGTAATAAAACAGTCTTGTAAGGTGAAAGTACTGTGATGAATATCCACAGAAGGGAAAGAGCTGGGGGAGGAGGGAGCCAGGTAACTCTGAGCTGTCCTCAGAACCAAGCATTGGAATGTAGAACCAAATCTTAAGTATTAACAGAAGTTATCTAGACATGGAAGGTGAGGGAGAAGAGAGCATTTATTTTAGGCAAAAGAAAAAAAGTGCAAAAAGCATGATGACACAAAAGAACACCTCTTCTCAAAATAATTGATTTGGAAAAGTGTTCTATGGGAAATACTTAACTAAACAAGAGTCCTCAACCAATTGAGGGTAAAACTAAGTTCTAACTCTGAACTTCACTGAAGCAGCCATTTGTACTTACCTTGACATGTTTTTAAAAAAAAACTGGATTCTGGATTCAGCCTTCTTGGCGTGATTCTTAAAAGCCTGTTCGACTTGCTTGCATACAATAACCCTATGTGTTTATACTTATACCATCTCTATATTACTTTAATAAATAATAAAAAAAAATGATTAAATGCTCACTAAAAGACTTGCCCAAAATTATACTGTCAGTAAAGACTTAAAACCAGTATTATCCTAACACATGACATGTCATTCTTTCCACTATAGTCACATATAGCCAGGATTATTGTTATCTCTACAAGTCTGCTTATTAGTGTCATTTTAATTGTACATTGAAAAATATCATTTTAGAGACTTTTTTCCTTAAACTACTTTTAAACCAAAACAGTACTAGTCTAGAATGACCCCATGGCATCTGGTCCCATCACTTCATGGGAAATAGACGGGGAAACAGTGGAAACAGGGTCAAACTTTATTTTTTTGGCTCCTAAATCACTGCAGATGGTGACTGCAGCCATGAAATTAAAAGACGCTTACTCCTTGGAAGGAAAGTTATGACCAACCTAGATAGCATATTGAAAAGCAGAGACATTACTTTGCCAACAAAGATCCGTCTAGTCAAGGCTATAGTTTTTGCAGTGGTCATATATGGATGTGAGAGTTGGACTGTGAAGAAAGCTGAGCGCTGAAGAATTGATGCTTTTGAACTGTGGTGTTGGGGAAGACTCCTGAGACTCCCTTGGACGGCAAGGAGATCCAACCAGTCCATTCTGAAGGAGATCAGCCCTGGGATTTCTTTGGAAGGAATGATGCTAAAGCTGAAACTCCAGTACTTTGGCCACCTCATGGGAAGAGTTGAGTCAGTGGAAAAGACTCTGATGCTGGGAGGGATTGGGGGCAGAAGGAGAAGAGGACGACCGAGGATGAGATGGCTGGATGGCATCACTGACTCGATGGACGTGAGTTTGAGTGAACTCCGGGAGTTGGTGATAGACAGGGAGGCCTGGCATGCTATGATTCATGAGGTCGCAAAGAGTCGGACATGACTGGGCGACAGAACTGAGCTGAACTGAACTGAGAATGACCGTCCTCCATGCCTCAATTTCTTCAGCATTTAACAGGCACACTACACTAATAGTGCCCAATGCTCAGTTATTGTGAGAAATTATTTAATATGTATAGTGTATAAAATCTTTTAGAAGTACACAGAGTAAGTATGTATTAAATGCTAGTAATTATTCCATTCTTATTATTTAAAACAAATCCAGTAAGTATTCTACTATTCACTAAATTGATAAGCAAAACAACAAAAAAATGAAAACCCTCATTAAATTTTAAAGTATGCTTTAAAACCTTAGAGGAATTAGGACAAAGATTTTTTGGTTGTCCTATAAAAAGAATTTTTATTCAAAACACTGTTTTTGAAAAAGTAGTTTTACTTTTAAATTATGTAATTCTGAAGTGCTTGCCCATGTGGAAAGATAGATTGATGCTTTGGAAATTCAGAGATGCTGGTAAGACTGTTACATACAGTTCAGTCTGTTTGACATGTGAAACCTCAAGTTTATGTGAGTTTACAAATTCAAACTTCAGTGTATAGCTTTTCACCATGTTAACCCTTTTTAATTTATTTTTTATTAAGTATCATATTTTTGTCTTGGTTGTTAATATTTTACAACAGAATAAAAGCTACTCACTATAAAGTTCTTCAGTATTATGTGATTTGTCTAAATTTCAGTCTTTCTGTCTATTCTTATAAAATTAAAATATTCAGTTTTTACACTGATATAAGATTATATCTAATGTCTTACTATTGTCAATGAAAGCTTAAGAATAACAAGTACAATGTTAATTTATATTTTTTCAAGTTGGTTATATAGACCTTTTATTGTTAATTATTTGCTTTTGGGCCAAAAATAAAGCATATCTTCTTACAACAGTATATTTTATTCTTAAGACACAGAAGATGACCGATTCATATAACTTGACAGTAATATCCAGCTTTTAACTACCAAATCTTCCAGAGAGATTTGACTAGTAGCAACCCATTGACTGAAGTAAGGAATTTTCAGTGCTTGTCAAATGAATTATCTAAAGTTGTGCAATAAAGTATAAGTGCAAATTAAAGTTCTATCATTATTTTGAATTATCAAAATTATGTTTTATTTTTAATTATGTGACCATAATCATGTTTTATCCGTGTTTAATTCAATCAAATAATTCTTTCCCTCCCTCCATTCTCACCCTCTCCTTTTCTCCATTTCCCCACCCCCAGGCAATGTTTATTGCATTTTTAAAGCTGACATATTCTTCTGCTGTCCCTGCTTGTGTTTCTTTCTTTTACATTTTCCTAGATTCTATGTCATCGAGAGCATAGAATCCTCTGACATAATCATTTTCATCTTATGTCTATGTTTGGCAGGAAGGTTAATCTATTATTAAAAGACTTTCAGTAATAGTCTTTTCATCAGCATACTAGCTCTTTACAGAAACTTTAAGAGAAGCAAAAATTAAAATAGAGGTAAGGCAATCTATTGTTGCTCTCTTGGTTCACATAGAAGTTACTGAAATCAGCAGACCAAATATCTTCCACACCAGATGTCTGAAGCATTACTTAGATCATTCAACTAACTCTTTTGCCTACATCCTACCCAATCTAAACTGTAAACTGGATAGCTGAACTGACCCAGCTGTAAGCAAATTAAAATAAAACAAAACCCCAAATACCTGACATTATTACTGCTTCCATTGTAAAAAGATTAAAACATTCAAAAATCCAAAGATAAGTTGGAGACTAAGTCTTTGAGGGATTTATTACCTTTATCTTAGAATTATTTACCATTTCTAGCATACATATACAAAGAGATTTAATATCTAAAAAACCACTAAGGCTATTTCAAATTCTTCTGTAATAATTTGTCCTTGTGGCAAGCATCCTCTTCTCTCATGCTCAGATTTTATACTCTTGGAATTATAATTATAATACTGATGAGGATTATAGGCAACCTTGCTCACTTGATAATCTAAATATCTGCTCTGCTTGTATTGTTGAAGAAAATAGTGCAGAGGGCTATTTGTGTATTTCATCTTTCAATTTGGTCCTTATCAACACATTTAATTAAACAGTCCTGAGTTCTAGTACCTCTTGCTTCCTATAGCAGGCACAATTGGTTGTCCAATTATAGCCAATTTCTCAGTGTTTCCTAAGCACATAGAGAAGTTGATTCTACTGATATGTACACAGGTCCTCATGCGTTCATATGAATCCAGATTAGCAAACAAATCTGGTGTTCATTCCCCTTGCCAGTAACTGGTATAAAATTGTGCATGTGGGAAACGTTTCATGGGTGCTTCTTGAAAATATCTCTAGATTCTGTAAAGAGAACCAGTGAAGCTAGTTTTCTCTCTTCTTCTGGAACTTATATTACCTGTAATTTCTCTACCTTTGTGCTCTAAGGCAAGCTGGAATGAAGGCCAAACCAGACACAATAAAGACGGTAAGACTGAGACACGACATAAAAGAACTTGGATTTGTGATGAAGACTTTGAGTCACAGAATTAATAAATTCCATACCCGTCCTATCTTAGGATATATCTAGTATAGATTATAACAATATCCAAATTTTAAAGTCAGTAAGCATTATGGCCATTTGCATTTTATTTCTAAATGCATCTGAAAGCATACCAATGTTTCTTCTTTGGGTATTGTGGCATTTGAGCCAACCAGACCAGAAAAGCCTGCTTAAGCAGTGACATAACTTCCACTCTCCCTTCCATTCACCTATAGAGATAACTCATTGTTATCTTTCAGTCAAATGTTCCCCACTCTATACATTATTTTGATGCTGAAGAATTGATGCTTTTGAACTGTGGTGTTGGAGAAGACTCTTGAGAGTCCCTTGGACTGCAAGGAGATCCAACCAGTCCATTCTGAAGGAGATCAACCCTGGGATTTCTTTGGAAGGGATGATGCTAAAGCTGAAACTCCAGTACTTTGGCCACCTCATGCGAAGGGTTGACTCATTGGAAAAGACTCTGATGCTGGGAGGGATTGGGGGCAGGAGGAGAAGGGGAGAACAGAGGATGAAATGGCTGGATGACATCATCGACTCGATGGACATGGGTTTGAGTGAACTCCGGGAGTTGGTGATGGACAGGGAGGCCTGGCGTGCTGCGATTCATGGGGTCGCAAAGAGTTAGACACGACTGAGTGACTGAACTGAACTGACTGAAGCAATAAAGACACACTCTTCAAGAGGCACTTGCTTACCAACAAGGTACTTTAAATCAGACCTTAACTGAGAGGAATGGAGTATCTAATCAACAAATTATAGGAATTATGAAAGACTTGGAAGGACTTTTCACTGTCCCTTAATATTCTCCCAATGGTATCTATATATTTAGTCCAGTCCTTGGCCTTAAAATTTTGTGTCAAGAGTGCTCAATATATTTAAAGAGAATGAATTTGGATATCTTACAGTCTATTCATGTTGCTCAGTCACTAAGTCCTGTGTGACTCTTTGTGACCCTAGGGACTACAGCACGCCAGGCTTCCCTGTCCTTCACTATCTCCCAGAGTTTGCTCAAACTCACATCCATTCATTCAGTGATACCATCAACTATCTCATTTTCTACCACTCCCTTCACTTTCTGCCCTCAATCTTTCACAGCATCAGGGTCTTTTCCAATGAATCAGCTCTTGGTATCAAGTAGCCAAAGTATTGGAGTTCCAGCAACAGTCCTTCCAATGAATATTCAGAGTTGATTTCCTTTTGGATTGACTGGCTTGATCTCCTTGCTGTCCAAGGAATTCTCAAGCATCTTCTCCAACACCACAGTTTGAAAGCATCAATTCTTCAGCTCAGACTTTTTTGTGGGCCAACTCTCACATGGGTACATGACTACTGGAAAAACCATAGCTTTGACTAGACAGACCTTTGTCAGCAAATTGATGTCTCTGCTTTTGAATATGCTATCTAGTTTTGTCATGGTTTTTCTTCCAAGGAGTAAGCTTCTTTTCATTTCATGGCTGCAGTCACCATCCGCAGTGATTTGGGAGGTCAAGAAAATAAAATCTGTCACTGTTTCCACTATTTCCCTATTTGCCATGAAGTGATGGGACCAGACGTCATGATCTTGGTTTTCTGAATATTGAGTTCTAAACCAGTTTTTTCACTCTCCTCTTTCACCCTCATCAAGAAGCTCTTTAGTTCCTCTTCACTTCCTGCCATTAGAGTTGTATCTTTGGCTTATCTGAAGTAGTCTGTGTGCATGCTTACTCACTCAGTCATGTCTGACTCTTTGTGAACCCTACAAGTGTACTCAGGCCTACTACATCAAGGAGTCATTCATTTGCAATATATCTGCAAATATTCTTACAAAAAACTTGGCCAGTCATTTTTGTATTGGGGGACTTACAACTGTTGCATTTAAACTAATGTATAGCCAACGTTGATGGTGATATAATCATATTGTTTAATTGGAGAATCATTTATTCTCTTTTAATGGTGAAATAGTCTTAACACATGTAAAGAGTATTTATAAACAATTTCAAGAACTAATAATTGACTCAGAATTTATTGATTCATTCAGCAAAATGATGAGCACATGTTATGTGTCTGGCACAAATCTAGCTGCTCAGGATATAGCACTGAACTCAAGTCACTGCCTTCATGGAGGAACTATATAATTATGTGGGTTGAGGAAGAGATTAATAAAAAGTGCAATACACAAAATGTCAAATAGTGATTAGTTATATAGAGAAAAATGCAGAAAAGTAGAATAGGGAGTGTGGAGATAAGGAAAAGGGCTGTCTTTTTTTCTTTTTTTTTTTAATAAAAGGAGGTCAGGAAAGGCCTATATGAAAAGAATAGTTGAGTAAACACCTGCATTAGCAATTGCTATGGCATGTTGGGCAAAATATTTTGGCAAACAGAAACTCATGCTTGAGAGTTTGATGATAGGGGTTCGTTAGCTTTTGAAAATTGCTGTGTACATAATTGTGACTATACATATAAAGGTATCTATTCAAATTTCCCAACAAAACCTCAGCTTCAAAACATTTAAAATTAAAGTCATCTTCTCCCAAATCTATTTCTCCTTCCTCTCCTCTTACAACTTAGTATTGTACACAACCACCCATGCATTTCAGTTAAAAAATCTGGACATCATTAAGAAAGCCTTCCTCTAACTCAAGTCCCAGAGAGACAAAGGTATTATCTCATCAGGGTAATACGTTTTCTACTACCAAAATCCCATTGTTGACATTATCTGTGAACTTCCTTTATATTTTGTTTATTAATTTGCTCATCATGTCATAGAACTAAAAGCAACAGAAGAGGGAAAAAGTCATTTTGTAAGCTACTCAGAGGAATAGTGCTTTCCAGAAATAGGCTTGCAAATTGCTCCCCAAGTGTCATCCATTCACTATAGTCTTTTTCAGAAAAAACCTATGTGGACTGAAAAATGTTAAGATGATTGATTTAACATGTCTATTATTTCTGACTGCTAACATTTAGCCTTGGGAAATTACATTCTGAGTCATGTTTTAAGAAGTATCAAGTGAAGTTTCTGGGAAAAAAATGTATTTAAAGGAAATGTTTTTAGGATTTGTGATTTTAAAAACCATTTAATGAGGCTTCTGAATAACAAAAGTATAAGAAATATTTTTAAGATCTTCTCCTATAATATTAAAATGTATAAGTATTATTTAAATTTCAGTAGATGCTCAATAGGACACACTCAATGGTACAGCTTACACTGATTATTAAATGTAATAATAAATTATTTATTAAAATTTTATTAATAAATTATTAAATGTAATGGCATTTTCCATTTGAAAATGCCATTAAATGACAAGAATGACTGTTTCCTATTTATGATGCCATGAGAATACATAGCTTTTACAGCTGAAAAAGATTTACATAAATTCTTCCAAACTCCTCAATTAGTCCATCCTCCAGATTCTTGAATCACCTTGAACTTAATCCCTCACCTCACCACTCCCAAGGAAATATGCTAAGGCATTTATTCTTGTATTTAAACCTGAAGTATTCTTAATGTTACAAGTCATATTTTTAGGTGTCTTTGTACCAGATGAATAACTGACATCGTATTCTTACCCTGAATCTACATCTTTATTTTGACTAGGCTTGAGTATCACTAAACTGTTTACTGACAGGGACTCTCATTTCAAAGACAGTTAATTGACAAATATTATTAACAATAATATATTTCAATTATAGTATTGTGGAAGATAAATAAAGTGAATAAATTACTCTTCCTTTCAATGTTATTACAATCTATTATATGAAAAAAAAACACACATAGAAATCATACCATAAACATAAATGATATATGAAAGAATTGCTAGAGGTCAGAGGAAGATGAAATTCTTCTGACTGGGACCATCCAGAAAGTTTAATAAATGAGGTAACATCTGCATTGGGCCTTGGGAGTTAGATATAATTTTAAAATGTCAAGATGGGAAATTAGCTATGCTACATCATTCTCTTATACACATCTTTTCATCTATTAAAATGAGCTTTATAAAAAACTTTCTGACAATGCACACTTTATTTATGAAGTATTTTCATCTTTATGTCTGAGATCTAATTTCCTTAGAAATATGAAGAAATGTATCTGCCCTTTGAAATGAATTTGAAGGGGAAAAAACTTAGAAATTAAGAAAAAATATTGTTATTGTTTTCTGGATTGACATCAAATGTTAGAAATCCTCAAAGTCACACTGACCAGGGATCAGCCTGGTTGGAATGGTGAAGCTTCTCTTTTATATTCCATCTCAAACTCATGGTACTGGAACATAATGTTTGTAACTCATTGAAATGAAGAGATGCACAAACATTGCATACTATGGTTGGTTACAGTAGAGTTAAACAGACTTAAACCCCTGGAAGGAAGGACTCTTCTGCCTCAAATGTGGTAAGGGCAGATTTGGTTGTTTTGACTGTTATTGTTTTTTCCCTTGTTGTCCTTTTATGACTTATCACTGGGTCCTGAGAATCCAAATGGGATAAACAGGTTCTAAAGGAAGCCCAGATTAATACAGTATACCTGTCTTATAGGGCTCGTGCAAATCCATCAGAGACGTCAACACCAGGCTCTGAGAGCCTTCCAGGCAGTGATCAGGGGGTCTCATCTTGGCAGTGGATATAAACTGACTTTAGATTCAAGCTCGACAGTAAAATACCTGAAGCTTTTTGACCTCACACACAGTACATATTGCTCCTTCCTTGTTGCCATAGAGAAAAAAGAAAGGAAAATGCACCTAGTAGTCAACCCTACTTCAGTGTGTTCACAGTTTTATTCCAGTGTTTCTGGGAAGCATTAGATAAGAGTGGGAGGTGGCGAGGGAAACATTCTACACTGCCACACTGTCTTGTAAGTGTCACACTGTCTCTAGCCAATTTTTGAGACTGCCTGAGTCCTAAATCATAACATTTCATCAGTTCCGAGGTATCTGCTTTTCTAAACAGGCAGTGTTCTAAGTTCTTTTCATGTACTAATTCAATTAAATTCTCCCAGTACTCTACAAGGTAAACTATTAATATCCCCATTTCATAGATGAGAATATGGAGGCACAGATGAATAAAATAACTTAGCCAGTGCCACACAGATAAAAACAATAGGATTGAGATTCACACATGCCAGCTTTGTTCCAGCAAAAAGAGGAAATTCGATTTCTTTTTTATTCTGAGATGGAAGGAAAGATACATAAAATAAAAATAACATTTCAGTTACATGTCCACTATACTCTGTTGTCATTCAGGGCTAATTAGTATGTGCAACTGATTTTCTGCAGATGTCATCACTGTTATTTCATGACTTCAAACTTCCTAAAGTAGCCTATCATATCAAAAAGGATGTCTTTAAGCCAATAAAACTTGGCTTAAAGACATTTGTGTATTATATATAAATATGTGTATTTGTGTATTATATATAAATATGTATGTATATATATTTGTGTATTATATTGTGTATTATATATAAATATGTATATATTTATATATATAAATTTGTGTATTATATATAAATATGTGTATATATATATATAAATATGTATATAAATATGTGTATATATATATGTTTATATGTTGTATATATATATATGTTGTTTATATGTTGTTTATATATATATGTGTATATATATATATATATATGTTTATATGTTGTTGTTTGGGCACTAAGTTGTGTCCAACTCTTTGCGATCTCTTGGGCTGTAGCCTACCAGGCTCCTCTGCCCATGGAATTCTTCAGTTAAGAATACTGGAGTGGGTCGCCATTTTCTTCTCCAAGTCAATATACAGAGAACTACTAAATAAACAGAGAAGAAATAAAGCATGAAATCACTAATTCTAAAACTTGAAGATATTCTAAAAAATGAGTCTACTCCTCAAAGTTGACAAATGAAAAACAGAAACACTGTGATGATCAAATAAACTCCTCATGGTTGATTTGGGTCAGTCTTTTTCCCTCTATACCAAGCCGTGGGGTAGAAAGTCATGTTTTTCCTACAGTCACCAAGTTCTAGGTTGTACACTACCTCATAAATTGGGTCCCATTAACACCAACTCAGACAAGCTCCCATATCCTGTCTCAAGGAACACACAGGGAGTGAGTACCTTCCCTTCCTCCTTTTGATCATGCTTCTATCTCCTACAAGTACCTGCCAGGGTCCCTTAGAAATCCTGGAAAAAAATTAGCAAAGAATAAATTCATCAAGAGGAGAATTTAGCTGTGAAGAATACTCAATTAAAACAAAAGGAGTACACACTCCGAAAGAAAGAAGTTAAATAAGTATTGATTTACAAATGAGGTTTTAATTGTTCACACTACAGGTCAAGGTTTAGATATCAAATACAGAAAGAAAAATATTTTCATATTTTGGAGGAAGGAAAGGTATATCACATCAACCTGAATGATAAATTCAAAATAATTGCTGACATATATGTATAGATAAGAGAGAAAGGAAACATGATGGTTTTTGTTTTTAAAACAGTGCAGCTACAGGTAGAATAAGTGAGAAAATTTCTCATTTTGGTAAAGAATTAATGTATCTGAGATAATGTACCTCCATGGGCTCCCCAGGTGGCACTAGTGCTAAAGAACCCAGCTGCCAATGCAGGAGACATAAGAGATGCAGTTTCAATCTCTGGCTCAGGAAGATTCCCTGGCGGAGGGCACGGCAACCCACACCAATATTCTTGCTTGGAGAATCTCATGGACAGAGGAGCCTGGTGAGCTACAGTCTGTGGGGCTGCAAAGAGTCAGACACAATTGAGCTACTTAGCACACAAGCACACATTCAATGTACCTCTATAGGCTGACAGTTTGCCTTCTGGATAAAATGTACATATGCTAGGAGTCAGAAGAGTAGGTAGTCTTTATGACCACATTCCTCTGAAATATTACTTGAAAGGTCTTCTTTGGAAGGAATAAAGAGTCAGACACAACTGAGCTACTTAGCACACAAGCACACATTCAATGTACCTCTATAGGCTGACAGTTTGCCTTCTGGATAAAATGTACATATGCTAGGAGTCAGAAGAGTAGGTAGTCTTTATGACCACATTCCTCTGAAATATTACTTGAAAGGTCTTCTTTGGAAGGAATACTAAAGTTGAAAGTCCAGTACTTTGGCCACCTCATGCGAAGAGTTGACTCATTGGAAAAGACTGATGCTGGGAGGGATTGGGGGCAGGAGGAAAAGGGGACGACCGAGGATGAGATGGCTGGATGGCATCATGGACTCGATGGACGTGAGTCTGAGTGAACTCTGAGAGATGGTGATGGACAGGGAGGCCTGGCGTGCTGCAATTCATGGGGTCGCAAAGAGTCGGACACAACTGAGCGACTGAACTAACTAACTATCCTAGTTAAAGCCAGAGTCCTGCTAACAGTTTAAGGATTCAATCCACACAATGACGTGAAAGGTGTGAAAGGCTGAATAATGGCCTTGAAAAGATGCCCGTGTCCAAATTTCTGGAACTATGCATATATTAGGTTACAATGTTAAAGGAGAATTAAGTTTGTAGGATGGCTGTTAATCAGTGGATCTTAAAATAAGACTATACTAGACTATCCAGAGAGGCCTAATGTAACCACAGGGGTCCTTAAAAGTGGAAGAGGGAAGAAGAAGAGAGTTAGACAAAGAGATGTGACTAAGGCGTTATACCAAAGCAATTCAAATTGAGAAGGATGCAACACTCCACTGCTGGCTTTGAAAATGCAAGAGAGCCACAAGCCAAGGAATTCAGGCAGCCTTCAGTAAGCTGAAAGGCAAAGAAACAAATTCTCCCCTGCAGTCTCCAGAAAACAAAAACAAAAACAAAACACAGCCTGTCAACACCTTGATACTGACTCAGTGAGCCCACATCAGACTTCTGATCTACAGAACTATGATATTTGTTGCTCCTATAAGCCACTAAATTGGTGGTAACCGGTTACAACAGCAAAACAAAAGTAATACACAGGTTCAGCACAGTTGTTTAGTCATTTAGTCGTGTCTGACTCTGCAACCCCATGGACTATAGCACTGTCAAGCTCCTCTGTGGTCCAGTATCTCCCAGACTTTGCTCAAATTTATGTCCATCGAGTCAGCAATGCTATCTAACCATCTCATCCTTTGCCATCCCCTCCTCTTTTTGCCTTTAATCTTTTACAGCATCAGGGTCTTTTCCAGTCAGTCAACTCTTCCCATCAGGTGGCCAAAATATTGGAGCTTCAACTTCATCATCATTCCTTCCAATAAATATTCAAGGTCGATTTCCTTTAGCACAATTACTAGAAAATACATCAATAAACATATCTGATCTCCTAAGCTTACATGGTTTTGCTATTTGTAGCAGAATATCTTGGGAAAACTTTTGGAATCTTTTATATTTTAAAAATAAATTTCAAAATCAAAAGAAAGGAAAAAAAAAAAAAAACGGACATTTCAATTCCACTGGCCATTGATAGCCAAAGTTAACTACAGTCTTCCCATTATATCTTCAAAATGGTTATAGCTCAGTGACTTTCAAATCCATAAAATCAACACCTCTATTTGTAAGAAATATTAGCACCATTTTTATAACTTAAAATGGAAAGGAATAGAGTATTTAACCTACCTATACACATATATTTTAAAATACATAGTCCTTTATAGGTTAATATGTAAGATAAATAACAAAAACATAAGATTAATGATGGGATTCCCTGGTGGCTCAGACAGTGAAAAAATCTGCCTGCAATGGAGGAGATCCAGGTTCAGTCCCTGGGTTGGGAAGATCCCCTGGAGAAAGAAATGGCAACCCACTCCAGTATTCTTGCCTGGAGAAATCCTTGGATAGAGGAGACTGGCAGGCTGGAGGGCTCATGAAGAGTCAGACACAATGGAGTGACTAACACGAATACATGGTAACTCTTACATTACAAGATTAATGGAATAATGTGCGTTTATGCACAGGCAAGGCGACACTAGATGACTAGTTAAACCTTTGCCCCACAGGTAGAATCACCAATACAACTGCACTCAGATCTGTTGCACTGGTCACTCAAACACTGAGTGGAGTCATTTTGTGTGATACTGAACAATACTTGTTTAAGTTCCAAAACAAATGTTATATAATCTCCTCTTGATTTGCACAGCAACTATTTTACTAAAAAGCAGTGTATGTTAACCCCCTTTTAAATTGTGCTGCATTTGCAAGATGGTTAGACACTCAGCCCTGGTCTGCAGATATCAGTCCCATTCCCCCCAACTCCCATCAGTCATTCAAATAATAAGGCCCAGGATTCCGTTTTCAAGCCTTTTATCTATTGACTACTTCCTATTCATCCTTACAGATTCAACTCAGAAGTCACTCCCTCCAGAAGAACTCACTGTCTGCCTGGGAGGCTAGTTTAAGCTTTTGTACCTTTCTATATCCCAAAACAGGCAGAGGAACAGGATTCTATGAGGCAGGCCATTATGCATGACTGTAATAACCTGTATGCTAAATTGCTTCAGTCGTGTCTGAGTCTTTGTGACCCGATGTGTCATAGCCTGCCAGGCTCTTCTGTCCATGGGATTCTCCAGGCAAGAATACTGGAGTGGGTTGCCATTCCTCCTCCAGGGGATCACCCTTTGAAATACATTAGTCAAATTTCCTGCCATATTAAGTAAAATAATACATTGTGAACAGGGACCCAAATACTTTTTAAATATTTAACTTTTAAAATCTTAAAGTGTTTAGGATTTATAAAGAAAATAAAAGAATGAAGGAATCCTTAAGTGGAAATGTAATAACTGAAAATACTTCACAAATGAGACAGATCATAGAATATCAATGGCAGTCATCATTTTACTGACTTAAATTATTAGCATAATCTTTCATTTTTCACAGGGGACAAAAATATCTTAGAGAAAAAAATAAATAATAGAGGATTTCAATTAAATGTTGATTTTCAATTGTCTACATAATCTTCTTTTCACACATTTCAATGGTTTTAATACATTTTATTTATTATATCATATTTTCTAGATGTTAATGTTTGGTTTTGCTTAGGAACTTTTCTTTTTCTGGAGTGGAATTTTTTGGGGGGTTGTGTTTTTTTGTTGTTAATTTTCTTCTACTTCACTCAGTACATGTAAATGGATTCAAAGAAATGTAGTTAGGTTTAGCAAAACTATACAAATTCAAGCAATCAATTATTTTAAAATACCTTAGAGGAATCTGTATTTGCATGTCATAAAATAAGACTTTACAAACCATCCTAGGTTGTCTCCAGCTCCATGTAAGTGCAAAAGAAAGGTTACTGAAGATTTAGAAACAAGGAGAATTTTCTTGTTTCTCTGCTGCCGCTGCTGCTAAGTCTTCAGGCGTGTCCGACTCTGTGCTACCCCAAAGACGGCAGCCCACCAGGCTCCCCCATCCCTGGGATTCTCCAGGCAAGAAAACTGGAGTGGGTTGCCATTTCCTTCTCCAATGCATGAAAGTAAAAAGTGAAAGGGAAATCACTCAGTCATGTCGGACTCCTAGCGACCCCATGGACTGCAGCCTACCAGACTCCTCTGTCCATGGGATTTGACAGGCAAGAGTACTGGAGTGGGGTGCCATTGTCTTCTCCTCTTGTTTCCCTAGATACCTTCATTTAGGCATTGTCTGAAAATTCAGGCTACTTCTTTAAAAAATATATCATCAATCAAACTATTTAAATTTTGGAAATTTTAAGGAGATAAAAGGTGTCTTAAAATACCCTAATGTTTTTATTTAAATATTATTTAACAAAATCACTTTGTTTAATTTTCAGAAAGCTAGTTTTAAAATAATAGATTTTTATCTCAAACCCTTTGGATTACCAATTTTTTTTCATTTATTCTATACATCCTTTTGTTATTTTCAGAATAATGACTTTATTAGCCCTTACACACACACACACACACACACACACACACACTCTCAAACATGAGTAGAGACAGCCAGACTAAGACATAGACCTACATATACATATATATAACATATAGGACGCAGTGTGCAATGTACTTATTGGCAAACCACAAGTTCAGTCTCCTCATGGCAAACTTACTTATCCCTGACTGTGAGCCATATTTAGCAAGACAGTAAAGCTGGTAAATCTCTGTAACACCTGGGCAGAGCTCCAATGGGAATACCCACACATTTAACAGTCAGGCAAGAAACCTCATTTAACCTTGCTACTGCCAACACAAAGATGAAGAGGAGCAAAACAAATGTATTCTAGGCTTTCTAAAAGGCTACAAGAGGTATAGGTATTTGTTACTGTTGTTGTTCAGTTGCTAAGTCATCTTCAACTCTTTTGTAAGCCCTGGACACCTCTGTCTGTGGGATTCCCAGTCCTTTCTCAAAAGGCAAGAATACAGGAATGGGTTGCCATTTCCTTCTCCAGGGGGTCTTCTCTACCCAGGGATCAAACCTGTGCTTCTTGCATTGGCAGGCAGATTCTTTAACACTGAGCCACCAGGGAATCCCATTTTTATTATCATTCCCTAATTTTTCCTAAATTTAGAGTATCTTGGTTCTGCCCTGATCCTAAGCCAGGCACTTTGGGAAGTATATTAACACTAGCAGCGTTCTCAGGGAACTCTAACAAGAGTATCTGGTACTAAACGGCTTCCTTTAGTGAAAGGAAAGTGGCATTATGCCTCTCTCCCCAAGTGCCTCAGCATCCCAAGTTGCAGGAAAAACGTGTTTCCTCTGCTGTTGGATAATGATGCACCTTCTTTGCTTTCAAGTGGCCAACAATGCATCAAGATGTCATGATTTATGATTCTGTTATTTTGAATTCAGATAAATTGCTGCTTCTGGCATCCTCTCTTTGAGATGAAAGAAGAGGCATCAGTTTTATTGAATCAGTCAATCAGTCACAGATAATAGGAATTTTAGCCAAACCAGCTCACTGAGGCATTCCTGGCTTGTCTATTGAACAGGAGGAGCCCTGGAAACTAGCTCAAAAATGTGGACCATTGCCTAACTTTTCCAGGTCCTAGTTTTCTGCAAAATCAGCAGACGAATGATTGCTAAGGCAAATTTTAGCTGTAGCATTAGCTTAATTTTAGGTAATGAAACCCCATCATTAGCAATGTTACAAGGGAGTCTAACAGAGAGAGAGGGATGGAGGCAGGAAGAGAGAAAGAAAGAGGGAAAGGAAAGGAAAAGAGAAAGGAAGAAAAGAAAAGAAAAAAGGTAAAGAAAGTAGGTAGGGATAAATAAAATATAAATAAATACACATTCCATACATACATTCTCTATTTCTCTAACCTATAGCTTTATCTAATACAAAATTCATCTCTTTACTCCAACTGCATATTAGAGATATATTCTTACATTAATCACATTCATCATCTCTCTCACCCCCAGAAAACCTCACCTCTACCCCCTCCATCCTGGCTGCCTTCTTTGGTTTGAATAATGACAGAAGGCTAGAAGTCACATCAGTGAAGGTGTAGAGTAATGGAATTAGAAATGGGCAGGAAAGTTACCTGGAAATTCTGGCCTGTAGAATGCCTAAGTTAGAACATCCAAAAATAATCTGGAATTGGTGCTCAGGGGAGAAACTGGAGGTGAAATATATATGCGGGAATTGATTATGGTAAATTATAAGTCTGGAATGAGTTTATCCTGGGAGAGAAATGCAAATAACAAAATAGGCCATAGTGGGAAGAGGAAAGGAAAAGTAATAGAGTCCAAAAGGCACTGAAATGCAGATAAATCCAAATTTATAAAAGCTAAAAGCCAGAAGCCTTCTAACATCCTAGCTGCCAGGACCAGTTAGGCATAAGGAAAAATTCAGCATTACCAAACCTGGTTAGTTCACTCATGTTCTGGTCTAGTTGAGGGCTGTAAGGATAATTAAAGTGATATATAACTTAAGAAAGAGATGTCCAAACATCCTATGGGGCTTCAATTGTTTCATATAATTATGTTAAATCAAATATGCTTCAGTTCAGTTCAGTTGAGTCGCTCAGTCGTGTCCAACTCTTTGTGACCCCATGAATCGCAGCACACCAGGCCTCCCTGTCCATCACCATCTCCCGGAGTTCACTCAGACTCACATCCATCAAGTCAGTGATGCCATCCAGCCATCTCATCCTCTGTCGTCCCCTTCTCCTCCTGCCCCCAATCCCTTCCAGCATCAGAGTCTTTTCCAATGAGTCAACTCTTCTCATGAGGTGGCCAAAGTATTGGAGTTTCAGCTTTAGCATCATTCCTTCCAAAGAAATCCCAGGGCTGATCTCCTTCAGAATGGACTGGTTGGATCTCCTTGCTGTCCAAGGGACTCTCAAGAGTCTTCTCCAACACCACAGTTCAAAAGCATCAATTCTTTGGCGCTCAGCCATCTTCACAGTCCAACTCTCACATCCATACATGACCACTGGAAAAACCATAGCCTTGACTAGATGGACAATTATTCCACATTTAAACTTCAACAAATCATTGTGTAACTCTCAAGATGTGTTTAAAGTACACCTATGTGGAATGAGTATACACTTTGAGATCCTTTAGTCCAGCATCTTATTCTGGTTCTATCACTGAATAAGTCAGGTAATTTTAGTTTTTATTTGACTCCATTTGAAACAGTTAAACAATAAACAAACAACTAAAAGCCATTTCGTGCCTCAGTGTCTTACGGATAATTATGATATTTGCCTGATTGAGGTTACTGAGAAATAAATAAGACAATGAATGAAAAGAGCCTTGCCTATAGTAGGTGATCAAAATTATTAGCTATTCTAAGTTGCCATATCACAGGAACTATACAGTGTGCCAATGCCTTATAGAGATTGCAATCTATAAATAACTCATTCAATCTGACTACCTATTCAAGAGAAATTCAGCTGACCAAATAGGAGTATCAAGGAACAAATAGTTTATGTACACAATCATGTGTGGGTCAGCAGTACACATGGAGACAGACATGAAACACATCAGTGGCTTAAACTCCAGCTGCTGCTTTTTCAGAACAAAGGATTAGAACATGACCAGCGGGGTGAAGCTGTGTTTTCTCCCTGTCAAACAACCATATAGAGTGAGTTTTTAAAGAACCCCTAGCTGGGGTTGAAGTTGCCCATGAGTCTTATAAAACTTTGTACACATTTCTATGTTCTGTTACACACATTATTTTTTTCATGGAGGGGAGTCTATAATTTATATTGAAGGAAAATTTGCTGACTGGATAAAACTAAATTAGAATAACTCTGGAAATTTTGAGTCATCCAAAATAAAATTAGAAAAATATTTAAAATAAGAAAGTGCTAGAAACAGAAAAGGAGTTTAAAATTTCCATCAAAGCACATAGTACTTTGATCTGCTTGGCTGCTAATGATTTGTTTTTTTATCTTAAAAGAGAAAGTTACTTCTTAGGGGCTCAGATAAAAACTGCTGAAGTTCCATTTTAAAACAAAAAACAAATCCTTTATATCTGCGGTTTAGGACAGATTGAAGTTAATCTGGTATCTGATCATTCTTAGAAAAATTATAGTAAGTTGCTTTATCACCGTTGGGAAAAAAGTTTTGGAATATTTTAGATTCTAGTAATGGTTTCCATGGGGGCAACAGGTATCAGTGGGGGAGTAGACTCTGTGGGCAGGCTGCACAGTATTACTTTTTATTTTTTAAAACGTTCTTATTTTCTGTGCTATTTATTTCACTGAAACAAACATGAGACTGAATCCACTGCCGAACTTAATATGGAACTTCCTTGTCTCTCTAATAAATGACACACAGAAACAATAAGCTTACTGGAAATGATAATTAGATCATTACCATTTATCCAGGCCTGCTCACAACTCAACACCTACTGGCTTCAGGACAGAGACAAGAAACACCATGCTGGCAAGGGTAATTACCATAATTTGTTCAGATTGTGTGGCCATGTCATTCTACAAGAAGGACAGATTAAGTAAGTACTCTGATTTGCTGTGTAAAAATAGTAAGAGTTATAAGAACAATTTTCCATCATGCAGTCTTTGTGTCTCCCTTTCTCACTCTCGCTTCACCTGTTTGTGTGTGAGAGTGTGTGTGTGTGTGTGTGTGTGTGTGTGTGTGAGATGTTTCCCCCTTTGACATCAACAGAACAGCTATAAGAAACAGGTGAGTTCTCGGCAAAAATTTTTAATTGAACCAAAAATAACTGTCCTATTCTCCCCTCTCTTACCCCAAATTCTATATACCCTGGATCAAATATGTTAAATTGCATTCTTAAAATCATGGTATGTTTCAATCAAATTAATGACTAATGTAGAATCATTGGAATTCTCATTTATGATGAAATGTTTTAGTAACTATAAGAAACTGAAAGCTTATGGAAATGTTCTTCTCCATGTAACATTATACTAAAGAATGATAATATCCATTAGCAGATCCTACCAAAAATCTACAGGTTGGCTCTAAAAGAAGAAGAGGTCTTAACGACACCTCGCTTTGAAGTTATCAGACTGGAAACAGTTGGAGGAGACAGGATGCACTCTGTTGGCAGTTCTTGACCTGAGAAACAGCAAATTCATAGGGATATTGAACAGACTTCCTGCTGCCGAGAGGTCTGCAGTCCATTTAAGGAAAATGGCACACAGCACCCAGGATGAGTGCCAAGTGAAGTGTTCCAGCCAGAAGGTATTACTTAGGACTCTAGAAAAGAGCTCTGTGGGTTAGAGAAGTTAGGAAACACTTCAAGGGGAAATGGTATTTAAACATACTTTAAATAGCCTAAATTTCTGCCTGCGAAGAAAAGCAAGACTGGAAAGCAAAATGCGAAGAAGCAGAAAAATGAAGTACTTCACTTCTCTCCTATTGTTAAGTAGATAACACAAATAATAAAGGACATGGGAAATGGGTACAGGGTTGTCAAAAGAGAGTTATTTTCCCTATTTAATATTTCTAATATCTGTCCCCTGATCAGAAAGAGGTAAAAATGAATAACACTTCTGGGAATTAGAGCAGGGAAGGAGTCACGTGGATTAGTCCATCCTGGGGGATGGGTGAGTGTCTGACCTTTGTCACATATCTCTATGGCATTTGACTTAATCTCATTGAGTAGATTTCTTTTCTATGGTTCAGAAAAAAAATATATATATATAATGAAGTCTCTGTTCCACTCTAGGTAGGTAATCTCAGCAGTATTTTTCAATAAGGAATAACTTCTAGAACCTGAGATGATGGAATCCAATTCCAAATTGGCAAGCAGCTCATCTGAGAGTTCTAGATATGCAGCCAGTAAGACAGGTTAAGATTTTCCTGCAATGTAGGAGACGCATGTTCAATCCCTGGGTCAGAAGATCCCCTGGAGAAGGAGATGTCTACCCACTCCAGTATTCTTGGAACTTCCTGGTGGCTCAGGTGGTAAGGAATCTGCCTGCAATGCAGAAGACCCAGGTTTGATCCCTGGAGAAGACAATGGCTTCACTCCAGTATTCTTGCCTAGAGAATCCCATGGACAGAGGAGCCTGATGGGCTACAGCCCATGGGGTTGCACAGAGTTGGACATGACTTAAGACAAGTTTTAATGTAGATTCTGCCACTGACCTTTGGAGGCTGAGTTTCTCACTTGTAAAATCAGCAGCTGGGAGATGACAGTGAAAATCAACTTCCTTCTCACCCTAATTAATCCCTTTCTAATGCTACAATTCCAGGAAACGAGATTATCATTTCTCTTATAAATATGTATAAATTAAAAATAAATCAGATCTGTGTTGGAGCCTAAAATATGTTCCTGAGTCAAGCAGATGATCTTTTGCACATGGATTTCATGATATCTATTTTGGCTGCAACTTTTAAAAACTGGTGGTAGAATTGCAGTTATTTAGTTATAATATACAGGGATTATTAATACTGCCGAATATTTTTGTATAAAATGAAAAGAAAGCCCTTTATCTTCATCATGGGCTTATTTCTGTTCTCCCAAAACTCATGAGTTCAAGTCCTAAACCCCAGTTTCTCAGAATGCAATTGTATTTGGGGTTAGGGTCTTTAAAAGGTCATTGTTACTATTGTTGTTTAGTTGCTAAGTTGTGTCCAACTCTTTGTGACCCCTTGGACTGAAGCCCCCAGGCTCTTCTGTCTATGGGATTTCCCAGGCAAGAATACTGTAATGGGTTGTTATGTGTTTCTCCAGGGGATCTTCCCAAACCAAGGATCGAACCCATGTCTCCTGCATTGCAGGTGGATTCTTCTCTGCTGAAGCACCAGGTAAGCCCATTAAAAGTAAATTAAGTTAAAATTAGGTCATAGGGTGGGTTCTAATCCAATATGACTGGTGACCTGCTATAGGAAGAGGAAATCAAGACAAACAGTGACATTGGGGAAGCAAGCGCACAGGGGAAAGGACATGTGAGGAAACAGAACATGGTGGCCATGTGCAAACCAAGGAAAAAAGCCTCAAAAGACACCAAGCCTAAAATCAAGACAAACAGTGACATTGGGGAAGCAAGCGCACAGAGGAAAGGACATGTGAGGAAACAGAACATGGTGACCATGTGCAAACCAAGGAGAAAAGCCTCAAAAGACACCAAGCCTGCAGATACTTTGACCATGGATTTTAGACTCCAGAACCATGAAAAAATAAAAGTTCTGTTGTATACGACTTCAATTCCATGATATTTTGTAGGGTAGCCCAAGTGAACTAATACATTTGTCTTCCTCAATTTCTATTTATCTGAAATGGTTAACAAATTTTGGCTGCTGCTTATTGAATACTTTTGCGATTGCTGACTGGGAAAACAGTGCCAGAGTTTCTCTTTCTTTCTCCTGTGATTAAGATAGAACATGTATTTATAACTTCGTAATCCTCTCTTCAGATTCAAGTGTCTGAGAAGCACTCTCTCTGAGTGTTCATTACATTACTGGCAAATACACATACACACAGCTTTGGCACAGTGGCACAAAAAGCTTGGATGTTTTGTGATCAGATTTCATTTCTTTTCTCATTAACAATCACTGAAAGTAGATGCATGTTTAAGCTCTTTTTTCCTATTGTTTAGAGGCAATCAGTGCCCACAAATATCAACACAAACATCTGTCCAACTCAGTGGAGGAAACTGTCAAAGTGGTTATACAGAAAAGAGAGGAATTTTAAAAATCTGTTTGGATGGATCTTGACTAACTATTTTCCATAGGTGGTGCCTATGGAAGGTCCTACCTCCATGCCTATGAGGGTTCCTACCTCTCATCCTTTCAGAAGTTTAGGAAGACAGGGAAACATAACTGATAATATCATAAATGATAAATCCATATTGTCACAGTATCTGATGTACTCTCAGTCCATTTCCTTTTCTAGTGTTGCAAAAATATATTTTTGAACCAATTATCTGTTTGCAGGTATCTTTTCAAGCAGACACTTTTTCATAGATACTTTCATAGCTAGAATAATTACTAATTTGTTTCCAGTAATATTCTGAATACAATATGTAAAAAATCATAAAGTGTCATGCAACAATAAATATGAACAAGACAATTTGGCCTAGAAAAGCGTTTAAAATGTGATGTAATCTTGCTTCTTACAGATGAATACTGGATGAAAGTCAGTAACAACACATCTTCCAGGTAGTTTTTAATGTAACAATTATTTTATGTTCTCTGTATAGAACATTTAAATGGATTCTAAATATGGCATTAAATGATCGAATTTATTATGAGAGAAAAACAGATATACAGCTTCCTGCATGCAATTTACAGCTGAAAGCCTTGCCAACAAAATCTCTACTACCATTAAAGTGATAATCGATTGTGGAGGACCATGCCCAAAGGAATAGCAGAAGACAAAATGAAACCTAGCCAGTTATGAAACACGGCCAATATGGATTTTTAAAATATGACTAGTTGTATGACAAACTTTTGATATTAGTTACTGCTTGAAGCTACAAAGCTAAGTCTTTTTAAAGAAAATAAATGGTCTCTGGCTTTCCTTTTTATCACTGCAATAAATATTATGTTTGTTATTGAACAGTCTTTTCATTTTCCAAAATCACTTTTGGATTGTTGCTACATGTTTAAAGAAGTGGATAATTAAGATTGCTATTCTGATAATGTAAAAATAAAACATTAAATGTCATCATTTCTGGATAATTCCAGGTAAAAGTTTTTGGAGAAAGTATAGATAGCCATAGTGGAGGCTTCTCAGATGGCACAAGAGGTAAAGAATACATCTGCTAATGCAGGAGGCGTAAGAGACACAAGTTCGATCCATGAGTCGAGATGATCCTTTGAAGGAGGGCATGCAACCCACTCCAGTATTCTTGTCTGGAGAATCCCATCAACAGAGGAGCCTGGCGGACTACAGCCCATAGTGTAGCACAGAGTCAGACACAACTAAAGTGACTTAGGACAGATAACCATAGTGATCAATATCACCTCTCTCTCTCTCTCTCTCACTCTGCCAATAAGACAGAGTCTGCCTTAGTCTGGGGAAAGCAGTGAGTGCAATGAAACATTAAGATCCCATCTATTCATGGTTTAAAAAATAATAATCCTGAAGACAATCTTATATAATTTTTTTTCTTCAAGGGGAAAGGATGTATTTTAGTATAGCTGTTAAAAAAAAAAAAAACTGGTTGGGGTGGAGGGGCTTCCCTAGTATCTCAACTGGTAAAGAATCTGCCTGTAATGAAGGAGACTCGAGTTTGATTCCTGGGTTGGGAAGCTTCCCTGGAGAAGGGATAGGTTACCCATGCCGGTATTCTTGGGCTTCCCTGGTGGCTCAGATGGTAAAGAATCTGCCTGCAATGCGGGAGACCTGGGTTTGATCCCTTGGTTGACAAGATTCCCATGGAGGAGGGCATGGCAATCTCCAGTATTTTTGCCTGGAGAATCCCCATGAGTAGAGGAGATTGGCAGGTTACAGTTCATGTGGTCCCAAAGAGTCGGACAGGACTGAGCGACTAAGCACAGCACAGGGTGTTTTGTTTTGTTTGTTTTACATGTAATAACCTTACTTTGATTGAAGTTTCAGTATTATAACAGGCGTTTCTTTGATTTTGGCTCTTTTGTGCTAACACACTATATCAATAGTATATATTCAACTGTCAACTACAATATGATGAAGAAAGCCAATTTTGTGCCTCCCAGTTACCACACTCACCCTGGGATTATCTTCTTCTGTGCACCTCACCTGTGTTAAGGTTCCAGCAGCTGTCAATATTCTACAATGACGATATAAAAATAGACTTCCTACCCACTCAGGTTTTTAAGTACAGTGTGATCTTTGTTTCTCAATTTTGGTAAAAGATTTATTTGGGGGACTCCAAACAAATATTTTGGAGCTATTTTCCTTCCCTGAGCTATTTTTCTTATAGATTTTTCTATTAAAACAAGTTTTAAAACTATCTCATATTTGAAAACCAAGCAATGCCAATTCCAACAATCTAAAATACTTTTACATTTTGAATTTATTTCAATGTTGTTGTGAATGATTGTTTTAGGGTTCAGGGAAAACCACAAGCCCTGGGCCCTAAAACAATCATTCACAACAACATTAAAATAAATTCAAAACTTAAATGGAGTGATTTATTTATATATAATATATACATGGAATCAAATGAATAAGAATAGAATGTTACAAACAATCCAACTAGCAATACTTTTCTAAGTGATTTAACCAAATTCCCTCCCTCCCTCCATCTCTCCCTTCCTTCCTTCCTTTCTTTCTTCCTCTTCATAACAACAAAATAAGGAAGATATTACCCTTGCTCCCATTTCACAGATGCCATTACCCACAGGAGATAAGGATGTTGCCCATTTGAGACGGCATTGCCAGCTAGTGGAACCATTGCCAGCCATGGTTCCAACACATTCAGTCTGGCTGGAAATTACACATTCTTACCCACTGTGCTAGTAATGTCATTATTCAACACTCAAGTCAGGAACATTAGGAAAAAAAATCTGTGCTTTTGACACACTAAAGAGGTCCTATCAATAAATAGTGGGAATGCAAGAAATTAGTGAGCCAGTCACATAGGTGACAAAATATCTATTAACTAGTGTTCTGTGGTCTGCTGATAAATGACCTTTCAAAACGTATTAATAATAAAGGGACAGAAATTGCATGTCATATGTTCACAGAAGCTAAATATATCAAATTTTTAAAAAATGATACATTTGAGTTAATGAATGCTTTCACATTAAGAACTGGTAAGTAAATGTAAGTGGACAATCTTCTCAGATATTTACAGAATACTTGTAAAAGCAATAACAATAAAACCAAAAACACAACTTCAAAATATTAGTGATGTTCATAATTCACAAATATGGGCTAAGAGGCTATAGCTTTATAATTAGCAAATTACCCAAAGCTTGCATCTAGACAGCAATTTACTTTAATTACAATATATCAAGCAACAGTACTATGTCACTGAGTTGGACAGAAAAATAAAGGGAGTTAGCTGTGTCCCAACAAATATATAAAACTTTATTTTGCATTACTGTATTTTCTGATTTATTTTCTGCTATATTTTCATAGAAATAAAAAGTGAACATGAACACTGAAACTTTTTACATTTAAGGCTTATCAAAAGCTATTAAAAATGAAAAGAGCATGCTATCTTACCATGTGGGTAAGTATATAATTTAAATCAAACAGCTAATAAAAGCAAGGTAAATATTTGCCTATTAGTTGGCATATATTTGAGACAGATGCTTGAGATGTGCAAATGGTTGAAATGAAATGGGTACCTCTATTTGTCTGTGACTATAACCAAACATTTAGTGATTTTATATCTCATTTGAAAGGTACATCTTCAAAATTGAAAACACTTATGACTTTAACTCAGTAATTCTTCTTCTAGAACATCTCTAAAAAAATAATTGTAGAACTTATCAATGAACTGTGTATGAGAATACTTTCTATAGCATTGTTACTAATAGAATGAAATGAAATCAATCTAAATATCCTTTAGTTAAGAATCAATTATACTGTATAGAAACAGAAAACAATTCCGTGTCATTATTTAAAATATTAGGATTC